>JAVMKO010000019.1:15452098-15852395 GCA_032164245.1 Sternotherus odoratus | reverse complement strand
GGGGAGGAGGTCCTGGGGGCGGAGGGGTCTCTGGAGGGGGTAGTCAGGGGATGGGGGGGTTGGGTAGGGGAGGGGTCCTGGGGCGGGGGGGTCTTTGGAGGGGGTAGTCAGGGGACGGGGGGGTTGGGTAGGGGAGGGGGTCCTGGGGGCGGGGGGTCTCTGGAGAGGGTAGTCAGGGGACGTGGGGGTTGGGTAGGGGAGGGGTCCTGGGGCGGGGGGGTCTCTGGAGGGGGTAGTCAGGGGATGGGGGGGTTGGGTAGGGGAGGGGGTCCTGGGGGTGGAGATTTATAGAATCTCTTATCTAAAGACTGATAAATGTGTTTTATTTTTTCAGGAGACTCTGGCAGCGATGCAGGTATAGTAAGGATTACATTGAAATATAAATAGCTCTTAAAAATACCTGTCAGCAGTTAAAATTAAATTTATTGTAGTAGTATTAATTTTTTACAGGTTTAATAGTGTATTTTTCATACTTTCACCAGTATACATTAAAGAACGTTTAATTTATAAACAAAAATGAAATGTAAATGACTTCTCTTTTCACACTTTTAAATACATTTTTCTTCAAGTAGTTCTAAGTCAAAAACAATAAAAAGCTCCCCTAGGAGTTAGTCTGTAGTTAGGGTTAAGTGGTGTTTCTGTAGGTGTAGGGTTTTTTTGTTTTGTTTTGTTTTTAATTAAAACAGTTTAATATATTTGAGAATAAGCAGACAGGTGGAACTTGCCTTGCAAAATACTGTAGGTAGCTATTTCACCATCTGCTTCAATGGTATTTCCATTTTCCACTCTCCAAATATCAGTACATTTATGTGTTTATGACTTCAATTTATGTTAAAGGTGATCTGAAAAATTTACTTCCCCAAGTAGCATGGGATGGGTCATTCTGTTAGTAACTGACTGTAAATATGCCTTTTAGAAAAATGAAGTATAGAAAGTCATTGGCATTTTGCTGTGATGTTCCACAATCTGTTCTGCTGTGATGTTGCAGCTGGAGGCCCAGCGGTGGAAAATAGTGCCCCTGCTGCCAAGCTCGAATGCCAGCCCCCACCAGGTGAGTGCCGGGGAGAGAACCCAGGAGTCCTGGCTCCTAGCGCCCCCTGCTCTAACCCACCATCTCCCACTCCCCTCCCAGAGCCGGGGAGAGAACCCAGGAGTCCTGGCTCCCAGTCCCTCCTGCTCTAACCCACCCGCCCCCACTCCCCTCCCAGAGCCGTGGAGAGAACCCAGGAGTCCTGGCTCCAACCACTAGCCCTCACGCCCCAGGGGGGCTGAGAATGGGGGTGGAGGAGAGAAGGGGAGGGACTGGCACTGTCCATCCCCCTCCACCAAGGGGATAACAACCTACTACTGCCGCCCGTGCAAGGCAAAAGAACGCCGGGGGGGGTAGTTGAGCGCCCTTGGGCATTGGAATTACCCGGGATGTGCCCCCCATCCGGTACACCCAGTGCCGGGCCCTGGAGAACGGGCAGAGGGAAGGGGAAATCAAGGCGTGGCGCGGCCCTTGGCAGGATTCGCATGGTGGGGGGGGGGAGGACTGCGGGTTCAAGGAGGCTGGCCTGGCGCGCTGAGCACCGATTGGGGGGGGTCCCCGCGGGGGAAGGGTACCCAGCCCGGGACAAGGGGGAGACACCCGGCCGAAAGGCGCCCCGCACCGGAGGGTGTGGGGCGGGCACCGCGGGGTGTGTAATCCGCGTTTGCACAAAAGCAGATGAGCGCTAATGGCGGTGGGAGGGGGGAGCAGGGGGCAGTCGCCCGGCCTGGGGGAGGGGCTGGGTGCGGGGGCACGCCCCCCCGCCCCGACGGACCCAGCTCGGCCATTGGCTGCCCAGGATCCGCTACTCGGGCCTGGGAGGAGGCGGGACGCCGTGGGTCTGCCCAGAGGAGGGCGCGGAGGGCAGGGCTTGGGGGGCCGCCCCCCAACCACGGCACGGGGGGGCTGCAAAAGAGAACAAACTCTTCTTTAGTTAAAAAATAGAACAAACTTTGTATTTACAAAAAAAACCAAACGGGGGCAGGAATGTTACAGGCCCCCCCTTTCCCTTCTTTCGGCCTTGGGTTGTCTTGGGGGTGCCCTGGAGGACGGGCAGGCGGCAGGGGGGCTGCACCTGCAGGAGACGGGGGGAGGGTGAGCACCCGGCCCCCTGCCCCATAGCAATCCCCCCGGTACCCAGAGCCCACCAACCGCAGAGCCCAGCCCCACAGCATCCCCCGGCGGCCAGAACCCACCGAGCCCAGCCCCCCCTGGTGCCCAACACTGACAGCACCCTGCCCCCTCCCCCTCCCCCCCACACCCTGATGGTGCCCCGGCCCCTGGCAGACTCACCTCCCTCCTGCCGACCTCGGGAGGGGAGTGGCGGCTGGTGGGTTAGAGCAGGGGGGGCTAGGAGCCAGGACTCCTGGGTTCTCTCCGCGGCTCTGGGAGGGGAGTGGGGGCTGGTGGGTTAGAGCAGGGGGGGCTAGGAGGCTGGGTCCTTCCCCTTCCCAGGGGGCCATGCAGCGGGAGGCCCGGCAGACGCCCAGCTGGCTCGGAGGGGCGGCCAACGGGGCCGGTCTCGTCCGCCACCCATCCCCCTGAGCCCGGCAGAGTGGAAGGGGGCGCCGGCGCAGCTGGTAACGGAGCGGCTGGCGCCGCTGCAGAGGGACACCCTGCGCCAGGTGGTCGCCCTCGAGAAGCAGCAAAGGTACCCGACCCAGCGCCCCGCCACCCCCCAATCCCTCCCCCGCCGGGGGGCCGCGCCCGCCACTCACCCCGGCCCTCCCCCCGCCACAGGAAGGAGATGTTAGAGTTGAACATACAATATAATTGGGAGATGGCGCAGTTACTGGTGCACCACGAGGAGCAGCGGCGGCGGCTGGTCGAGGACCAGGAGCAGAGGTACCAGGGGACCCGGGACCCCTCGCCCGGCGCCGAGATGCGCCCACCTCTGGGGCGGGGCGGCGGGTGACCCGGGGACCCCTTGCCCAGCGCCGAGATGCGCCCACCTCTGGGGCGGGGCAGCAGGTGACCCGGGGACCCCTCGCCCGGCGCTGAGATGCGCCCACCTCTGGGGCGGCGGGTAACCCAGGCCAGGCTACCCCCCACCGTGGAGCCCCGACACTCCCCCTTCTCCGCAGGCTGGACAGGCAGGAGGAAGCGGCGCAGGAGCTGCAGGCTGGGACGAGGCAGCTGGAGGCCCAGCGGGCCGACATGGTGGCCCGGCTCCAGGCCATGATGGAGTCGCACTGGAACGAGGCCCTGCGGCTACTGACCGGAGACACCCCCGCACAGTCCCCCCCCAAAGGCCCCCGCCAGGTGAGTGCCGGGGGAACCCAGGAGTCCTGGCTGCCTGCCACCCCGCTCTAACCACTATCCCCCACTCCCCTCCCAGAGCCGGGGAGAGAACCCAGGAGTCCTGGCTCCTAGCCCCCCCTGCTCTAACCCACCAGCCCCCACTCGCCTCCCAGAGCCGGGGAGAGAACCCAGGAGTCCTGGCTCCCAGTCCCTCCTGCTCTAACCCACCCGCCCCCACTCCCCTCCCAGAGCCGTGGAGAGAACCCAGGAGTCCTGGCTCCAACCACTAGCCCTCACGCCCCAGGGGGGCTGATAATGGGGGTGGAGGAGAGAAGGGGAGGGACTGGCACTGTCCATCCCCCTCCACCAAGGGGATAACAACCTACTACTGCCACCCGTGCAAGGCAAAAGAACGCCAGGGGGGTAGTTGAGCGCCCTTGGGCATTGGAATTACCCAGGATGTGCCCCCCGTCCGGTACACCCAGGGCCGGGCCCTGGAGAACGGGCAGAGGGAAGGGGAAATCAAGGCGCGGCGCGGCCCTTGGCAGGATTCGCATAGTGGGGGGGGAGGCTGCGGGTTCAAGGAGGCTGGCCTGGTACGCCGAGCACCGATTGGGGGGGTCCCCCCGGGGGAAGGGTACCCAGCCCAGGACAAGGGGGAGACACCCGGCCGAAAGGCGCCCCGCGCCGGAGGGTGTGGGGCGGGCACCGCGGGGTGTGTAATCCGCGTTCGCACCAAAGCAGATGAGCGCTAATGGCGGTGGGAGGGGGGAGCAGGGGGCAGTCGCCCGGCCTGGGGGAGGGGCTGGGCGCGGGGGCACGCCCCCCCGCCCCGACGGACGCAGCTCGGCCATTGGTTGCCCAGGATCCGCTACTCGGGCCTGGGAGGAAGCGGGACGCCGTGGGTCTGCCAGAGCCGGGGAAAGAACCCAGGAGTCCTGGCTCCCAGCCCCCCCACTTCCCTCCCAGAGCCAGGGAGAGAACCCAGGAGTCCTGGCTCCCCACAGCCGGTCTTTAACCCCCCCGCCTTTCTCTGCCCCCGACAGCCTCCTGTCTCCTCCTCGGCAGAGCGCCCCTGCCAGCCCCACAGCCCAGCCCCGCCCAGGAAGCCGGAGGGCTGGCCGGGGGACCCCCGGAGCGGGGGGTCCGGGGACGGCGAGGCGGGGGGCTGGGCCTTCGCCCCGGCCGTGCCCCTGCAGCCCGTCGCCCAGCGCGGCTCCCTGCCAGCGGGGCGGGGCCCCGAGCGCTTCCTGCCCCCAGCGCCCGGCGCAGCTGATCGACCAGAGTGTCCCGAGCCAGCCGGGCTTCCGGCCGCTGGAGCCGCAGCTCGACGACTCCGCCGGACCAGGTAGGGGGCCGGGGGCGCCCCCCGACCACCCCCCCAGCTCCTGGGAGCAGCCCCCCCCAGGCGTCCCTCGCCCGGCCGAGATGCAGCTGGCTCTGGGGTGGAGCGCAGGGATCCCCTGCCCGGCATGAGAGGGATTCACCCCCATTCTGACCCACAGCGCCCCCTAGTGCGTCTTGGGGCCAGTCCTGACTGCCCGGGGAAATCACCCCCTGCTGAGCCCCCCGCCCCGCTCCCTGCCCCACACCGCCGCTGCAGAGGGAGACCCTGCGCCAGGTGGTCGCCCTCGAGAAGCAGCAAAGGTACCCCCCAGTGCCCCGCCACCCCCCAATCCCTCCCCCGCTGGGGGGCCGCGCCCGCCACTCACCCCGGCTCTCCCCCCGCCACAGGAAGGAGATGTTAGAGTTGAACATACAATATAATTGGGAGATGGCGCAGTTACTGGTGCACCACGAGGAGCAGTGGCGGCGGCTGGTCGAGGACCAGGAGCAGAGGTACCAGGGGACCCGGGACCCCTCGCCCGACACTGAGATGCGCCCACCTCTGGGGCGGGGCGGCGGGTGACCCGGGGACCCCTCGCCCGGCGCCGAGACGCGCCCACCTCTGGGGCGGGGTGGCGGGTGACCCGGGGACCCCTCGCCCGGCGCCGATATGCGCCCACCTCTGGGGCGGGGTGGCGGGTGACCCGGGGACCCCTCGCCCGGCGCTGAGATGCGCCCACCTCTGGGGCGGCGGGTAACCCAGGCCAGGCTACCCCCCCACCGTGGAGCCCCGACACTCCCCCTTCTCCGCAGGCTGGACAGGCAGGAGGAAGCGGCGCAGGAGCTGCAGGCTGGGACGAGGCAGCTGGAGGCCCAGCGTGCCGACATGGTGGCCCGGTTCCAGGCCATGATGGAGTCGCACTGGAACGAGGCCCTGCGGCTACTGACCGGAGACGCCCCCGCACAGTCCCCCCCCCAAAGGCCCCCGCCAGGTGAGTGCCGGGGGAACCCAGGAGTCCTGGCTGCCTGCCACCCCGCTCTAACCACTATCCCCCACTCCCCTCCCAGAGCCGGGGAGAGATCCCAGGAGTCCTGGCTCCTAGCCCCCCCTGCTCTAACCCACCAGCCCCCACTCGCCTCCCAGAGCCGGGGAGAGAACCCAGGAGTCCTGGCTCCCAGTCCCTCCTGCTCTAACCCACCCGCCCCCACTCCCCTCCCAGAGCCGTGGAGAGAACCCAGGAGTCCTGGCTCCAACCACTAGCCCTCACGCCCCAGGGGGGCTGAGAATGGGGGTGGAGGAGAGAAGGGGAGGGACTGGCACTGTCCATCCCCCTCCACCAAGGGGATAACAACCTATTACTGCCACCCGTGCAAGGCAAAAGAACGCCAGGGGGGTAGTTGAGCGCCCTTGGGCATTGGAATTACCCAGGATGTGCCCCCCGTCCGGTACACCCAGGGCCGGGCCCTGGAGAACGGGCAGAGGGAAGGGGAAATCAAGGCGCGGCGCGGCCCTTGGCAGGATTCGCATAGTGGGGGGGGGAGGCTGCGGGTTCAAGGAGGCTGGCCTGGTACGCCGAGCACCGATTGGGGGGATCCCCCCGGGGGAAGGGTACCCAGCCCAGGACAAGGGGGAGACACCCGGCCGAAAGGCGCCCCGCGCCGGAGGGTGTGGGGCGGGCACCGCGGGGTGTGTAATCCGCGTTCGCACCAAAGCAGATGAGCGCTAATGGCGGTGGGAGGGGGGAGCAGGGGGCAGTCGCCCGGCCTGGGGGAGGGGCTGGGCGCGGGGGCACACCCCCCCGCCCCGACGGACGCAGCTCGGCCATTGGTTGCCCAGGATCCGCTACTCGGGCCTGGGAGGAAGCGGGACGCCGTGGGTCTGCCAGAGCCGGGGAAAGAACCCAGGAGTCCTGGCTCCCAGCCCCCCCACTTCCCTCCCAGAGCCAGGGAGAGAACCCAGGAGTCCTGGCTCCCCACAGCCGGTCTTTAACCCCCCCACCTTTCTCTGCCCCCGACAGCCTCCTGTCTCCTCCTCGGCAGAGCGCCCCTGCCAGCCCCACAGCCCAGCCCCGCCCAGGAAGCCGGAGGGCTGGCCGGGGGACCCCCGGAGCGGGGGGTCCGGGGACGGCGAGGCGGGGGGCTGGGCCTTCGCCCCGGCCATGCCCCTGCAGCCCGTCGCCCAGCGCGGCTCCCTGCCAGCGGGGCAGGGCCCCGAGCGCTTCCTGCCCCCGGCGCCCGGCGCAGCTGATCTACCAGAGTGTCCCGAGCCAGCCGGGCTTCCGGCCGCTGGAGCCGCAGCTCGACGACTCCGCCGGACCAGGTAGGGGGCCAGGGGCGCCCCCCGACCACCACCCCAGCTCCTGGGAGCAGCCCCCCCCAGGCGTCCCTCGCCCGGCCGAGATGCAGCTGGCTCTGGGGTGGAGCGCAGGGATCCCCTGCCCGGCATGAGAGGGATTCACCCCCATTCTGACCCACAGCGCCCCCTAGTGCGTCTTGGGGCCAGTCCTGACTGCCCGGGGAAATCACCCCCTGCTGAGCCCCACGCCCCGCTCCCTGCCCCACACCGCCGCTGCAGAGGGAGACCCTGCGCCAGGTGGTCGCCCTCGAGAAGCAGCAAAGGTACCCCCCAGCGCCCCGCCACCCCCCAATCCCTCCCCCGCTGGGGGGCCGCGCCCGCCACTCACCCCGGCTCTCCCCCTGCCACAGGAAGATGTTAGAGTTGAACATACAATATAACTGGGAGATGGCGCAGTTACTGGTGCACCACGAGGAGCAGTGGCGGCGGCTGGTCGAGGACCAGGAGCAGAGGTACCAGGGGACCCGGGACCCCTCGCCCGACACTGAGATGCGCCCACCTCTGGGGCGGGGCGGCGGGTGACCCGGGGACCCCTCGCCCGGCGCCGAGACGCGCCCACCTCTGGGGCGGGGTGGCGGGTGACCCGGGGACCCCTCGCCCGGCGCCGAGACGCGCCCACCTCTGGGGCGGGGTGGCGGGTGACCCGGGGACCCCTCGCCCGGCGCCGAGATGCGCCCACCTCTGGGGCGGGGTGGCGGGTGACCCGGGGACCCCTCGCCCGGCGCTGAGATGCGCCCACCTCTGGGGCGGCGGGTAACCCAGGCCAGGCTACCCCCCCACCGTGGAGCCCCGACACTCCCCCTTCTCCGCAGGCTGGACAGGCAGGAGGAAGCGGCGCAGGAGCTGCAGGCTGGGACGAGGCGGCTGGAGGCCCAGCGGGCCGACATGGTGGCCCGGTTCCAGGCCATGATGGAGTCGCACTGGAACGAGGCCCTGCGGCTACTGACCCGAGACGCCCCCGCACAGTCCCCCCCCAAAGGCCCCCGCCAGGTGAGTGCCGGGGGAACCCAGGAGTCCTGGCTGCCTGCCACCCCGCTCTAACCACTATCCCCCACTCCCCTCCCAGAGCCGGGGAGAGAACCCAGGAGTCCTGGCTCCTAGCCCCCCCTGCTCTAACCCACCAGCCCCCACTCGCCTCCCAGAGCCGGGGAGAGAACCCAGGAGTCCTGGCTCCCAGTCCCTCCTGCTCTAACCCACCCGCCCCCACTCCCCTCCCAGAGCCGTGGAGAGAACCCAGGAGTCCTGGCTCCAACCACTAGCCCTCACGCCCCAGGGGGGCTGAGAATGGGGGCGGAGGAGAGAAGGGGAGGGACTGGCACTGTCCATCCCCCTCCACCAAGGGGATAACAACCTACTACTGCCGCCCATGCAAGGCAAAAGAACGCCGGGGGGGTAGTTGAGCGCCCTTGGGCATTGGAATTACCCAGGATGTGCCCCCCATCCGGTACACCCAGTGCCGGGCCCTGGAGAACGGGCAGAGGGAAGGGGAAATCAAGGCGCGGCGCGGCCCTTGGCAGGATTCGCATAGTGGGGGGGGGAGGTTGCGGGTTCAAGGAGGCTGGCCTGGCGCGCCGAGCACCATAATGGGGGGTCCCCGCGGGGGAAGGGTACCCAGCCCGGGACAAGGGGGAGACGCCCGGCCGAAAGGCGCCCCGCGCCGGAGGGTGTGGGGCGGGCACCGCGGGGTGTGTAATCTGTGTTCGCACCAAAGCAGATGAGCGCTAATGGCGGTGGGAGGGGGGAGCAGGGGGCAGTCGCCCGGCCTGGGGGAGGGGCTGGGCGCGGGGGCACGCCCCCCCGCCCCGACGGACCCAGCTCGGCCAATGGCTGCCCAGGATCCGCTACTCGGGCCTGGGAGGAGGTGGGACGCCGTGGGTCTGCCAGAGCCGGGGAGAGAACCCAGGAGTCCTGGCTCCCAGCCCCCCCACTTCCCTCCCAGAGCCAGGGAGAGAACCCAGGAGTCCTGGCTCCCCACAGCCGGTCTTTAACCCCCCGCCTTTCTCTGCCCCCGACAGCCTCCTGTCTCCTCCTCGGCAGAGCGCCCCTGCCAGCCCCACAGCCCAGCCCCGCCCAGGAAGCCGGAGGGCTGGCCGGGGGACCCCCGGAGCGGGGGGTCCGGGGACGGCGAGGCGGGGGGCTGGGCCTTCGCCCCGGCCGTGCCCCTGCAGCCCGTCGCCCAGCATGGCTCCCTGCCAGCGGGGCGGGGCCCCGAGCGCTTCCTGCCCCCGGCGCCCGGCGCAGCTGATCGACCAGAGTGTCCCGAGCCAGCCGGGCTTCCGGCCGCTGGAGCCGCAGCTCGACGACTCCGCCGGGCCAGGTAGGGGGCCGGGGGCGCCCCCCGGCCCACCCCCCCAGCTCCTGGGAGCAGCCCCCCCCAGGCGTCCCTCACCCGGCCGAGATGCAGCTGGCTCTGGGGTGGAGCGCAGAGATCCCCTGCCTGGCATGAGAGGGATTCACCCCCACTCTGACCCACAGCGCCCCCTAGTGTGTCTTGGGGCCAGTCCTGACTGCCCGGGGAAATCACCCCCTACTGAGCCCCCTGCCCCGCTCCCTGCCCCACACCGCCGCTGCAGAGGGACACCCTGCGCCAGGTGGTCGCCCTCGAGAAGCAGCAAAGGTACCCCCCAGCGCCCCGCCACCCCCCAATCCCTCCCCCACCGGGGGGCCGCGCCTGCCGCTCACCCCGGCCCTCCCCCCGCCACAGGAAGGAGATGCTGGAACTGAACATACAGCATAATTGGGAGATGGCGCAGTTACTGGTGCACCACGAGGAGCAGCGGCGATGGCTGTTTGAGGACCAGGAGCAGAGGTACCAGGGGACCCGGGACCCCTCGCCCGACGCTGAGATGCGCCCACCTCTGGGGCGGGGCGGCGGGTGACCCCCGCGTAGTCGCACCCCAAGAGCCCTCGCCCGGCTCCGAGATGCGCCCACCTCTGGGGCGGGGCGGCGGGTGACCTAAGTACCCGGCCCCGAGATGCACCCACCTCTGGGGCAGGGCGGCGGGTTCCCCGGGCCAGGCTACCCCCCACCATGGAGCTCCGACACCCCCCCTTCTCCGCAGGTGGGCGGCGGAGTGTGAACGGGAGGCAATCAACTGCAAGAGGGAGGCTGACAGATGCCGAAAGGAGGCAGAGAACTGGCTGCAGGAGGCCCAGCGGCACAAAACCCTAACCCTGCTGCCACTTACCAAAGACGCCCCCGCGTAGTCGCACCCCAAGAGCCCCCACCAGGTGAGTGCCGGGAGAACCCAGGAGTCCTGGCTGCCCGCCACCCTCCTCTAACCGCTATCCCCCACTCCCCTCCCAGAGCCGGGGAGAGAACCCAGGAGTCCTGGCTCCCAGCCCCCCCTCCCCTCCTAGAGCTGGGGAGAGAACCCAGGAATCCTGGCTCCCAGCCCCCCCTCCCCGCTCTAACCCATCAGCCCCCACTCCCCTCCCAAGTCCGGCAGGAGGGAGGGGAGTCTGCCGGGGCGCCATGGGGCTGTGGGTGTGTGGGGGGGGACGGTGAGGGGGCAGGGCGCTGTCAGTGTTGGGCACCATGGGGGGCTGGACTCCGTGGGTGCTGTGGGGCTGGGCTCTGTGCTTGGTGGGCTCTGGGATTGCTATGGGGCAGGGGGCCAGGCGCTCACCCTCTCCCCGTCTCCCGCAGGTGCGGCCCCCCTGCTGCCTGCCCATCCTCCGGCCCGCCCCAAAGACCACCCACGGCCTCGCCACGGCGACTGCCCCCTGCTCCCCCCTCCCACCACCATTAGCGCTCAATCTGTCCTTGACTTCCCTCTGCCCTCTGTCCTGTGACTGTCCAAGTTATCAGTTGTGGCAATAGACTGAGACCACCAGTCCATTCCTATGAATAGGCAATTTAACTTATTGGATGGGGATCCGTTTGAATCCCTACAGACCAGAGCAGACTTGAGCCTGATACCAACTCTCCATCTCTGTTGCCCCGTTCTCCTTCTAAGAATTTCTCTTTATCTCCTTAGACCATGTTTAAGTGAAGATGTTCGTCTTTTTAGTTAACTCTAGCTATGCATAGGAACAACTGTCCTGTACTTTGCCAAATTGTAACCTATCTTGTTTATCTTTCAAGGTTCTTCATTACTGAGCAACCTACCACCTCTAGTTAGTAAGTGCATTAGATATGCTATTTGTACACCAATTGAGTCTATAACATTTCTTTAAAAATATCCTAAATGCTTATCTCATAACTCTCATGTCAGGACGAGAGGAATCTGAAAACAGTGTCTC
Organism: Sternotherus odoratus; assembly: GCA_032164245.1. NCBI lineage: Eukaryota > Metazoa > Chordata > Testudines > Kinosternidae > Sternotherus > Sternotherus odoratus. The sequence continues at coordinate 15,841,197 of JAVMKO010000019.1, read as the reverse complement.
AGCTGAGAAAATGCTTATCCCTCCATATATGAAAGCCAGGAAGGACACTAGTGAAAGAGCTAGGTAAGAAGCAAACCTGTCCATTAACCACGTCTCCTGTTTTGGTACTTGAATTGGCATTTCTATATTCTACACTTCCCACCCCCCTTACTTAGTTCATTTTAACTGCTTAATATGGATCGTACTTTTCTCACCATTTTTGAACACTTTAAAGATTTAACACTGTCAGGGTTCGAGCCCCCGGGTGGGGGCAGTACGGCCTAGTGGCCTGAGTCCCTGACGGCCCCTTTGCCGGGGCAGCGCGGCCTAACAGCCGAAGTCAATAACCGCCCCTCCTCAGGGGCACTGCGGACCAATGGCCGGAGTCAATAACAGCCCCTCCGCTGGGGCAGTGCGGCCTAAGGGCTGGAGTCAATAAGAGCCCCTCCGCTGGGGCAGTGCAGCCTAACAGCCGAAGTCAATAACCGCCCCTTCTCAGGGGCACTGCGGACCAATGGCCGGAGTCAATAACAGCCCCCTCCGCTGGGGCAGTGCGGCCTAAGGGCTGGAGTCAATAAGAGCCCCTCCGCTGGGGCAGTGCAGCCTAACAGCCGAAGTCAATAACCGCCCCTTCTCAGGGGCACTGCGGACCAATGGCCGGAGTCAATAACAGCCCCTCCGCTGGGGCAGTGTGGCCTAAGGGCCGGAGTCAATGGCAGCCCTTCGACTGGGGCAGTGCAGCCTAAGTGCCAGAGTCAATAACAGCCACTCCGCTGGGGTAGTGTGGCCCAATGGCCGGGGTCAACAGTCGCCCCTCCTCTGGGGCCGTGCGGACCAATGGCCGCCCCTCGACTGGGGCAGTGCGGCCTAAGGGCCGGAGTCAATAACAGCCCCTCCGCTGGGTCAGTGTGGCCCAATGGCCGGAGTCAATGACAGCCCCTCGACGGGGGCAGTGCGGCCTAATGGCTGGAGTCAATGGCAGCCCCTCGACGGGGGCAGTGCGGGCAAACGGCCATGCGCCTAGCCACCCACTCAGCGGGGAGGTCCCACCGCAACACGCTGAGTGTCTTCCGGTGGGTCGTACCACTCCCTCAATATCCCGGGGTCAGTTCCTATCGGTTCCAGAGGCGGGGTCCTCCGGTGGGTTGCTGATCCTCCGCACGTAGCTGGGTGCGCGGCCTCAGTCTGGTCGTGGTCTACGGCCCCCAGTCGGCGGTGGTCGGCAACGAACTCCGAGGCAGGATCCTGCCGCCGCTCTGGACCGGATATGGCTGGGGCTGGTCCCTCGGGAGAGCTCCCCAGGCACGTCCTCCTCCTTCGGCCCAGACTGAGCTGTGCTCCATCCCTTTCTATAGCCTGAGCACTTGGAGCATGCCCAGTACAGCGGGGGCGGGACTTCCGCTGCTAGAACGTCCGGCCAGGGTCAGCCCTGGCCCGTGTGGGGCCAGTTCGCCCCGTCACAAACACTATTCACATTGGTCGCAGCAGCAATCATTCTGATTTTTACATTAATTTAGACACTTGCAGGGATTTTAAAAGGTGAATTTTCACTTTTTCTTTACCTGGTCTTGCAAATTATTCTGTGGCTGTTGGAAGTTTGTCTGGGACTCAGAGCTTTGAATGTTTTTTTTAAATGTTAAATCTAAAAGAAATAATGCTAGGAAGAAAAGAGGATTGCACTACAAATAGGCCTGCAAATGCAGCCAGTGTGTTAACAGGAACCTTTCCAGCTTAATGAATACTCACTAATTATAGCTGACGATGCCATATTTTGCCCATCCTTATTATTAAGAATAATTTTCACTTCTCTAGGAACACAGCATTTCATAATTTTATCAGTTGGTAAGACCTAGGCGTAGAAGTGTATCTTCAAAACTCTTTCTGAGAGCAGCCAGGGTCATATATACATTTATTCTGAGACAGCGCAAATTCCAGAAGTGTGGGCCTGCAGTTAAGAATGTCCTTTCTCTAATACCTACAAGTCTTTGCTTCTGGAATACGGAGTTTCAAATTTGTGTATGAAAATTGGTTAGGTGCTATTTTGACAATAAGAAGGTGCTTCATAAAATGAATTGAGCATAATTCATAGTATCCAATAACTTAATTTCACCTTGCATAATTTGAGAGACAGCCCAGAAAGTAGAAGACAAATTTGATATGCTTTCAAGTTCACCACATTCAGAAGAGGGTTGGGTGAATTCTGGACTAGATAGGATTTTTGGAGTAGCTTTTGCTTACAGTTTCAGTCCTGGGAGGCGCAGAAGCGTTGGTGAGTGTAACATAACCCATATCTGACAGGATGGGGCACCGTCTCTTCATTGATCACAAGTGATCCGTGTAATCTGCAAGTCTAGCAATACTGAGAAGTCAAGTAGGATCGCTAGACTATGTTGAGGTAACAAAGTCCTGTGGCACCTTAAAGACTAACTATAAAGTTTTGAAGCATAAGCTTTCGTGGGCTAATACCCACTTCGTCGGATGCAAGCAGTGCCTCTGCTATTCCAGACTAACACGGCTACCTCTCTGATTCTAGACTATGTTGATGACTAAGGAAGATGCCCCAATTATTGGAACAGATCTCTTTTGATAGGTTCTCTAAGTGCTTTCCTCAAACACCCAGGCCTGTCCAGGTTGAGTGTCCTCTATCTTTAGTTCATCCTGGTCTGTTTCGGGTTGCCAGGGGGTCTGAGTTAGAGGATAGGGAGCTAGGGGTCAGCAGTACACGGCTGACTTGGTAGCCCCTCTTGTTTCTCACAGTGGCTTCACCTAGAAGTGGAGTGATGGGACTGAACGTTGTGGGATGCCAGTTCTGTGAACCTCTGATTAGGGTGAGCTAGTTGCTTATTTGCTGTCTGGAAACAATCAGAAAGGAACGAGCAGGGTCAGTCTGAGGCCATTCTGTGCCCGGCAGCTGTCCATTTCCCTGAGAAGATGGGAAGGACCGAAGGGAGTGTAGTAGCAACGGGATCTGGTTTGGAATCGTGGCAGGATTATGGAGAATGTGATTCCACCATTGACTGTACTTTGGCCTTTCCGTGGTTCATCGCTTCTCGTCCTTCTGGCTAAGAAAGCATTATCTAAAATGTTATCTCTGTATGCATTATTCTCAACAGCAAGGGACACTCGGGGGTTCCCCAGTTTTGTGGAACTGAAGTAGAGCTTCAGTGGATACCATCAGATTTTTGTCATTTGATTAAATACAAATACTGGCAAGTGGCCAGTATTCAGACACGCATCTAATGGGAATCCAAGAATTTTCACATTGCTAGCGTGGCTAGGCTGTGCTGTTGTAGCATTTGCAGGAAGAAGCTAGTTCTCTGGGTCACAGACACTTGACCTATACGAAATCAGTTGAAACCAAAGTTTAGAAAGTCAAGTGTTTCTTGTTTCTGTTCCTTGTCTCATTTTTGTTGGTTCTTGTACCCAAAGTGGCTGCTGTCATGGATGTCAAATGTCTTCTCTGTCAGAACTTTTGTGCTCTGAAATCACAGTTTTCGCTGATATTAGAAAACCTAAGGAATACTCTTACTTTGTAAATAAATCACATTGTTTCAAGGCACTTCCCTTATCGCAGTAGCAGGCACCAGAATTAGTAAAGAGTTTTGGTGCACCATCAGATTCTTCGCATACATGCTTGAATGGTTGCATTCACATTGTCATCTTCTGGGTGTTACATGGAAAGTCACAGTGCTGTGAAGGAAAGGAAGCTGTAGCAAACAACTGTATGCTTATTGAGACATTTGATATTCTACCTTTCTCTCATTTCAGACATGATTTTTAAGTGAAATGTAGTACCATCGTGAGTGAAAATTAAGTGTATACCAAGGTGAATCATATGGAAAAAAGAAAACTAGGTTCCTATCAGCTTCCCCCGTAGACCAAACCTGACACATCCACCTCACTTCCCCCCCAACCAAACCCGACACCCCTACCTACCACCACAAACAAACCCGACACCCACACCTCACTTACCCCTCAGCCAACCCCGACCTCCCTCCTCACCCCCCCAAACAAACCCGACACCCACACCTCACTTACCCCTCAACCAACCCCGACCTCCCTCCTCACCCCCCCAAACAAACCCGACACCCACACCTCACTTACCCCTCAACCAACCCCGACCTCCCTCCTCACCCCCCCAAACAAACCAACACCCCCACCTTAATCCCCCCACCAAACCCAATGCCCCCTGACCAACCCCAACACCCACACCTCACCCCTCACCCACCCAGACACCTTCCCACCCCCCAAGCCCAAACCCAACACCCCCGGTTCACTTACCCCCCGACCAAACCCGACACCCCCACCTCACCCCCTGACCAACCCAACACCCCCACCTCACTTACCCTCCGACCAAACCCAACTCGGGTCCGTCGGAGGTGGGGAGGGGGCAGAGAGCTGAGCGAGTGCAGTGTCTGTTGGAGGGGGTATTATGACATCAGAACTATGTCACAGAGAACAGCAGCTGCCCAGCTGATGTGATTGGCCTTTAAAGAATTTCACCCCTGGGGGGCGTCAGAGGTGAGATTTGAAAAAATTTCAACCCTTACGGTCATTAGGACCCTAAGACCTCTAACTGTACCAAATTTCAAGTCTCTAGCTCAAACGGTGTGGAAGGAGTAAGCGTACATCCACGCATGCATCCACGCACACATACACCATTTGACTTTTATATAGATAGATAGATAGATTTCAAACTAGGCTGGAAAAATTAATTTCAGACTTAGCCCAAGTAGTAAGTACAAATACTTGCAAGTTTTGTGAGGTCTTACTTGTATTTGCTTGGGAAAGTTTAAATAGTCTAAATCTCCTATTCAGGCTACCAGTATCAGCAGCTACACTCATTTGATGGCTGTATTTATATTGTAAGAGGCACAAAAATAATGCTGATTGTTGGAAATCTAACAGATCCCAGAGGAGAATATGCTCGGGAGAGATACTGTGCCACTTTTGCTTTTAAATCCCTCTTCTGATCCACATGGGCAATGCTGTTCAACCACCGCATTAATGAGAAAGTTAACGCAGGGACATTTTGAAAATCCTTTGTCAATGACCAGAGCCTTTCCATTGAGCTCCACTGCCCTCACAAGTCAACATGATACACAAAGCACTCATGCCAAATATAATGGCATGGCAGAGCTGTGAACACGGCTGGGCACAAGATATGTTCAGGATCCAATCACTGGCTCAGTGATTTAATACTCTTAGGTGGTCTGAAAGTTAGTAGTTAACTGGAAACTCAAGGAAAAAGTAATACACTGACAATATGCCTTTATAACCTGGGAAGAAAAGTAGTTAGACATTGCACCCTATTATTCAGGGTCTCAATGGGATATAAATTGGACCAATGTCTACTTACTGGACTTCTCATATTACTCACTGGCCGTTGTGATAAAATGTATCTCCCACTCAACAGAAAGGGTATACAACACATACATGTATTGTAAGATATTAGCAGTTTGTTATAGCCCCTTTTCCCCCTATAAATCACCAAGTCCAACAGACTGGGCACTACATTAAAAAACAAAAGAAACCCTTCAGCATTCCTTTTCTTGGAAGTATTCTAACTCACCCATTACCCCAAAATCCTCCAAAGGGCACTACTATCCTAATTAGAACAACATTGCTATGCTTGATTTTTACATATAGACCTAGGCTTTGCTCAGATCTGTATATCAATATAAACCCTTTAGCACATTCTGTGAATTAATGTCTCTCTGGGTTAAGTGAACAGTAAACACTTGAAATACAGCTCATTTCCATTGCACTTAGAGCTTACTACCACCCTTGGAGAGTTCTCTGAATCTCTCTCCAACCTCTTACATTCAGCCACAAAGGAATGTCCTAGGACAGAGAATTTTGGCTGGTAAATTGTATACTTTAATGTAGGACTTCCATTATATGAATGGAGCGTGAATAAGTCACACTATCAAAAGAATAATTCTGAACCTTAATATTTATGGAAAATGGCCATACCAAGCTCTATGGAACTAAGAGCAGCTATGCTTTCTTTGATTCAGTCAAACTGTTTTAATATATATTCCAGATAATTTGCCAGTAAAAATTCTCCAGTGGAAGAACATAATTAAATGTGACTTAAAGAATGATCCAAATGACCAGTTCCAGAGCAACATAGCTTGTGTAGCAGCAAACAACAGACACTATAGATGTGGCCAAAAGTGACAGGATATTAAACACACTACTGCCAAAAGTTTCAACAGTCATCCATAAACCAGGACAGACCTTTTCAATGTGTTTTGCCTTAGGGTTAAATGACATACCTATCCACCTTCTATAGCCACTTTCCCCATAAACAGCACCATATGCTTCAGAAGGTCTGCCTAAGACTTTTGTCACAAGTCTCCAAGTTATTTTTAAGATCTAAAAAAAAGTCAGTCATGCTATGGAAATGCCCATTTGAGAACAAAACTACTCACTTAATCCAGACAAAAACACAATTTTACTTTCTCTGATCACAAGCAAGGTGATAAGCAATAACCAGAAGGCATCAATTTTCCAACAGACGCTGAAGATTGCCTGCCAGATATTGCCTGCCAGATATTATCCAAATGCTTCCAGCTTGTTACTGCTCAGACTAGGTTTACTTTCATTTTAGAAAATCTATTATAGATACCAGGACATCACTACTTGCTGGTGACAGAACAGACTTTCCTCTAATAAAGAATTTTGAAGGAATTTGCCCAGTGCTCAGTCTTTTGGGGATAATTAACAAGAGGAATATTAAAATTCTGAGAAGAGAGAAGCACCTACAAAGTCTAGTCTAGAATTCTAATCTCAAACAAGCATGGTTAGCAAATTGAGGTCTAGGTGTTAAGATAGACTTCTAAATGAACAAAGCTCTCTTAAAGGTAGTATTCAAACCATTCAGCTTGAAACACCACAAGCATCAGAACTGAGGGCAGGAAAGCCTGTCTCTCCTGCACTTTCAATATCCCCTCTGCTGGTGCCCAGTCAGAAAGGAATGGGAAGGTGCCGGATTTGAATGCAAAGGGGACAGACCACATAAAAGGAGATTGGGACAAGAAGCCTGATAAACCTCGGACTAAAGATGGGAGGGGAGAGAGAAAGTGACTGGGAGCCAGGAGTGGAAACAGGTCTGGAGTGTGGGGAGAGAAAATGGGGACTGGCTGGGCAAAGAGATGGGGACGATGAGCCAGGGGTGTGGTGGTGTAGACCACAGCAGAGCACGGTATCGGAATAGGCAGGCATTAGCCTGCCTTAGCTGGGCAGCACCACTGATAGGATGTTTAACGACCTGATCTGCGCTGCTGACCAGAGCAAGGGGACCACGTGCCTTACATGCTGCGACCTAGTACTGTTTCACAACCCACGGTTTGAAAAAAAGCTTTAATATACCCGCTTTAGCATCCCGCAACTTGAGAGTCATCGAAAACCATTAGTTTTTAAATCACAGCAATCCTCAGGTGACAGACTCCCATAGGTGCTGGAACTAGGGGTGCTGCCGCACTCCCTGGCATCAAGTGGTTTCCATTATCTACACAGTTTATACTTTGATTCAGTGGCTCTCAGCCCCCACTGCAGACTCCCAGAGCTCAATATGAATTAATAGATTCTAAAATGTGACCCTTTCAATAGCCAGTTTGATAGAGCTTTTGTATCGCTTTGCAATACTTACTGCTTTATCTGGCTCAGTCTTGGCCTCTTTAGATGATCTCTCTGTTTTCTTAGCTAAAGTATCCTCAGCTCCTGGGGACTGAAAAGAGACAGTTGTTATATACACAACCACTGAGATACTTAATATCAATGAATGACCGACATTAAGCCACCCAAGGAAAAACCTTGATGATAAAATCAATGTACAGCAATGCTGAGTGTAATAATGAGGCAAGTTTCTTCTTATCTGTCTTCTTGTAATGGATAATTACTGGGTATGAGTCACCCTTAAGGACAAAGGGAGTTCTCCGATGGAGGTTTTGGTGGAGTCCAGTGCCTGTATAAAAACCCAGATGGCACCACACACTCAAGTATGCGTCCACTGACAAACAACTAAAACTTTTAAAATGTCACCTTTACGGAGCAATCCCAGAGGGAAAAGAATCCTCCAGTCTGGGGGACCTGTATCTGTAAATTACCTTCTCACACATGAAAATTAACCTGTCCTCACACTCCACATGCCCCCTAATTAGGAGTCACTATTGGCAAATGACAAGCAGCTGAAGAGAAAGAGAAGCTAGGAAAGATTTAGATAAAGTTACCAGGACCAGCAACCAGAAAGCCACAGCTTGAGTGATGAACACAAAGACAATGAGATGGATCTTAAGACAGTTACAAGTTCTAGACGAGAGAAGGCCACATACAGGGAGTAATGACTGGGAATATGTCCCTTGTCAGAGAGAACTAACAAGTGTGTGATCCATTACAGATTCATAGATTCCAAGGCCAAACAGGACCACTGTGATCACCTCAGTTATTATAGAAGACAGGCCAGAGGATTTTCCCAAAGTAATTCCTAGAGCAGATTTTTTAGGAAAAAAAACTAATCTTGATTTAAAAGTTGCCATTGAGGGACAATCCACCACAACCCTTGGTAAATTGTTCCAATGGTTAGTTGCCCTCGCTGTTAAATATGTGCACTTTATTTCCAGTCTGAATTTGTCTAGCTTCAACTTTCATTCACTGGATCATATTATACCTTTCTCTGCCAGACTGAAGAGCCCATCATTAAATATTTATTCCCATGTAGGTACTTATAGACTGTAATCAAGTAATCTCTTAACCTTCTCTTTGGTAAGTGCTAAATAGCTTGAACTCCATGAGTTTATCACTAGTATGAGGCATGTTCTGTAATCTTTTAATCAGGACTGTCAAGCAATTAAAAAAAATTAATCGTGATTAATCACACTGTTAAATAAAAGAATACCGTTTAAATATTTTTGGACATTTTCTGTGTTTTCAAATATATTGATTTAAATTAAAACACAGAATACGACGTGTACAGCCATTTATACAGTTCATTTTATAAACATTTTTGGTTACAAGTATTTGCACTATAAAAAACAGAAGAAATAGTACTACTTTAATTGCACTACAGGACTTGTATTAGGTGAATCTCTTAATCACGAAAGTTAAACTCACAAATGTAGAATTGTGTACCAAAAAACTGCATTCAAAAATAAAACCATGTAAAACTTCAGAGCCTACAAGTGCACTCAGTCCTACTTCTTGTTTAGTCAATTGCTCAAAGAAGTTTGTTTACATTTGCAGGAGAAAATGCTGCAAGCTGCTTGTTTACAATGACACCTGTAAGTGAGAACATGGCACTGTTGTAGCCCATGTTGCAAGATATTTACATGCCAGATGCGCTAAAGATTCATATGTCCCTTCATTCTACAATCACCATTCTAGGGGACAAGCATCCATGCTGATGATGGGCTCTGCTCAATAACAATCCAAAGCAGCTTTCTTTTTTTGGTGGTTTGGGTTCTGTAGTTTCCCCCCCCGAGCCCGCCGCCCGGGCCGGGCCCTGCACTCACCCCTCCCCGGGGGGGGAACGGCCCCCGCTGCGCGGTAGCAGGGCTGGCTCGGGAGGATCCCGGGGCGGTTGGGCCCGGCGGCTCCGTGCCGCGGCCTGTCACGGGGGGAGCCCCGGCCATTACGGGCGCGACCCGTCCTGTCCCTGCCGGGAGCCCGCCCGCGGCGGGGAGGGGGGAACCGGGACGCTCCCGGCAGCCCGCCCGCGCGGCGGGGACGGGAGAGCGAGGCTTTTTTTTTTTTTTTTTTTTTTTAACCGGGTTGACTCGAGTATAAGCCGAGGAGGCTTTTTTCAGCCCAAAAAGTGGGCTGAAAAACTCGGCTTATACTCGAGTATATACGGTACATACAAAATGAGGGGATCTAAATTAGTTGTTTCCCCTCAAGAGAAGGATCCTGGCGTTATTGTGGATAGTTCTCTGAAAATATCAACTCAATGTGCAGAGGCAGTCGAAAGAGTGAACAGAATGTTGGGAATCATTAAGAAAGGAATAGATCATAAGATAGAAAATATCATATTGCTGCTACATAAATCCATGGTTCACCCACATCTTGAATACTGCATACAGAGATCATCATCCCGTCTCAAAAGAGATATATTGGAATTTGAAAAGGTTCAGAAAAAGGCAACAAAAATGATTAGGGGTATGAAACAGCTTCTGTATGAGGAGAGATTTAAAACACTGGATTTTTCAGCTGACACAAGGCAGATATAATAGAAGTCTATAAAATCAAGACTGCTGTGGAGAAAGTAAATAAGGAAGTGTTATTTACTCCTCCACCTAACACAGGAACTAGTAGTCACCCAATGAAAGTAATAGACAGCAGGTTTAAAAATCCCAAAGAATTATTCCGTCACACAATACACAGTCAACCTGTGAAACTCTTTGCCAAAGGATGGTGGAAGGCCAAGACTAGAAGAGGGTTCAAAGAAGAACAAGATAAATTAATGGAATATAAGTCCATTAATGGCCATTAGCCAGGATGGCCATTAGCCAGGGATCATGTCCCTACCCACTTACTGCCAGAACCTGGTTGTGGAGAACACTGGGAAATTAGAAGCTAGAATTCAGGAGCAACAGAATCTAATTAGTCTGGAAAAGCAGAATGTGAAAAATAAGAATCAGGGTCATGTGACTTTGTGGATGAGGGACTCCAAGATCCAAGGAGCCTGAGGAGAAGAGAGATTGTGGCTGTTACACATGGTGATGGAGGAGCAAGATTCTCCATGTCTCAACCAACCTAGGCCATTTTCACATGTTGGGGGGGAATCCAGACCAGTCAGGACTTGTGTCATCTCGAATCCTGGGTGAGTTTTGATGTTCTTCTGCTGGTGCTCCCTTGTCTGGATACCCCCAGCCAGCATTCAAGGATGTACTGAGTGTCTGTGTGATAAGTAACCCTGGACCAGCAGCTCTGACTCCAGATGCCTGCTTGTTACTCCCTAAGCACATTCTGGTCTGGGTGGAGCAGGCTCAGGGTTTGAAGAGACGGCCGGGGGTAGGAACCTTCTGTTACTTATGCCACACCTAACCCTCAGTTTTAATTGTACAAACTGGAGATATTTGACACTGTGTGATACTGCTCCCATGCTCTGTTCCCAAAGTGTTCTGCAGCAGGGGAGGGTCTCTGGTAGTGTGTGTGTCAATGGCATATTAGGGTGATGCCAAAACAGGGCAGAGGGGAGGTGGCATTGTGGGGTTGGTGTGAACCATAAGTCTTTATTTCCCCTTCTAAGAATCGAGGGGACAGGAATCCTTACCCAGTGAGGTCACATTCTCATAGTTCTCCAGCATCACCGCCTCGAAGGTCACCGGCCCCTAAGAGAGCAAGAGTCCCACACTCAGTACCTGCTGCACCACTCACAGCCCCTCTATTTGTGGGGAAGAGGAGCCAATCAAATGGAAGCTCTGTGTGAATTACAGTAAATAGAATCCCACCCCCACCTTACTCAGTTACCCTATCCCACTTAGAGAATCCAGCAAACACCAGGATGAGGGAAGGAAAAGGGAGCCCCTCTACGCCAGCAGAGTCATCAAACACCTACTAGCCACAGACTGATACAGGAGATGGAGCCCACCACAGGATCGAGGGAGAACTCCCTGGTAGGGCTCCATCTCCTCCTCATTGTGAGAAACTGGATATGAAGGGAGGGGAATCTTCCCTGAACCTCACTGGTGGGTGCCCCCTTCAGATCTCTCAGCAGCCACTGATTAGATCTCTCCCAGCACTGGGAGTCTGGTCAGTTTTCCTAGCCCCATGTAGCTGGATTCTTTCCTGTTTCACAAATTCAAGTATTTCCACATCTGACCCTCATGGGTCTGTTCCTAGAATCTAGGCCACTTATTGAACAACTCCCAGCAGGTTTGCCAGACCCTGTCCTCCTCCCTTTCTCACCCTCTGCATTTCCTGTCCCACTAGAACCCCCAAGCCAGACTGTGCAAACCTTCCCATCTATGGTGTATTTTCTGTCCCTCTCCCTCCAACAGGAGCCCACCAGCAGCCCCCTGATAATCCCTACCTGAACCTGCTCCTCTGCAGCCATTTCTCTCCCCTGTCCCACGGGAGGATGGGATGATCTGGAGCAAAACAGGGACGTCATTCTGCAGCCTGCGAGGGTGAGAAGGGGAATTGTGGAGGTTTCAGAACAGGCTTTAGTTATAATCACATCACGATTCCCTAGGCTCTTTCCCTACAGACAGACATAGATTCTGCCATGTTGGGAAAATGCTCAATGTCTTTATTCAGTGTAGACCTGGCCCCTTCTTCCAGGGTAAGCCCACAGACACTGACACCAGGGCAGCCACACCCCAGCAAGAGGGATATGGAGTCAGGAACTGGCTTTTCCTCTGCTCCTTTTCTTGTTCACATGGGCCAGGCAGAGAAGAAGCTTTAATTTAGGTCACTTCCCAGCACAGAACCCCACTGGGGGAGCAGCAGCTGCTGAGCCTGGTCTCCCAGATCACAATGGAGGCTTCAGCATCAGACCTAGGAAGCTGAAACCCAAAATCCTCAGCAGAGAGGGACAGAGTTTGAGCAGTCTTCACTCCTGTAACCCTCTGGGGAGAGCAGCTAATGAGAGTGTGACTGTGTACCCCATAAGGCTTTATGGGGGAGTGTGCCTGTAAATATATGGTTACTGGAATATGGTTTTGCAAAAAAGTTCTCTCTCTGTGAAGCTGGATCTGTTCATCCTATTTGTATGTATGTGTCTGTGTTGTATTCAGAGTTATGAATATTGACTATGTGCTTGGTTGGTTGTATGTGGACTTTGGAAAGCAGCTGAACAGCTCTCTGAGAAAAAACTATTCTCAGTTAAGGCCAATTGAGAACCAATCAAGCAAACAATGAACTTTGTAGACGCCCGTCCACACCTCATCTGCCTGAGGAATGCAGCCTGGCTGGTGGTGAGGGGAGACTGGTTCGGGCCTGCAACTGAGCCATGTGCTCTGAGAGGCCATGTGGACTCTGCACAGGAAGGAGGAGGGGCTCTCCACTCACAGGAGGAAGTCTATATAAACATGGGAGAGACCTCTCAGCTGGTTCAAGCAACAGCCCTCCACCCCCCAAGGATCCCTGGAAGAAACTGGAACAGAGGACTGTGACTGCAGGGGGGGTGCGAGTGATTGCTGGACCCAGGCTAACAGGGAGTTTAGCCCGAAAGAAGGAATTCAGAGGGTGAGGCTTTTTAATAAATAAATGGAGATATACCAATCTCCTAGAACTGGAAAGACCTTGAAGGTCATCGAGTCCAGTCCCCTGCCTACACTAGCAGGATTGAGTACTGTCCCCTGACAGATTTTTTGCCCCAGATCCCTAAATTGCCCCCTCAAGGATTGAACTCACAACCCTGGGTTTAGGGGGCCAACGCTCAAACCACTGAGCTATCCCTCCCCCCAATTTTTGCTGTAATAGTGTTCGATTTGCGTGTTCTGTTTATTTTGTTTGGTAATTCACTGTACTCGGTCTGTTACTACTTTGAACCACTTCAATCCTATTTCCTGTCTTTATTAAAATCACTTTTTACTTATTAATTAACCTGAAGTACATGTTAGTACCTGGGGGTGGGGGGAACAGCAGTGCATCTCTCTCTATCATTGTTATGGAGGGCGAACAATCTATGAGTTTGCCCTGTATAAGCTTTATACAGGGCAAAACAAATTTTATTCAGGGTTTGACCCCATTGGGAGTTGAGCATCTGAGTGCCAGAGGTAAGAATACCTCCTGCCTGTTTCCAGGAAAGCCCACAGCTGTTAGGGGACGTGGCTCAGACCTGGCAGGGTACTGAGGTCCTAAGCTGTTGGGGCAGGAAAACTGAGGCAGGAGGAGCCTTGACACATTGGGTGGCAGCTCCTAAGGGGGTTTCTGTGATCTCAACCCTTCACAGTGTGTTTGGATGAAAGTGTGTTGGAAGCCCCATTTGGGATAACAAGGCTGGTGCATGTCATTTTCCACTGAGGAATGACAGACGTCATATGAGCTTGTGTTCAGCAGTGTTGTGTAAAGGGCAAGATGCACATTCCTGGGGCAAGTCTGGGAGCAGAGAATTTTCTGGGGTTCTCCTGTGGTGCACTGTAATTCATGAGTGGCTGACTAGCAGCACTCAATACTGTGTTTCTGGGAGCGAGTTACAGGCTGGAGACTGTGTGTTAACTGCCCAGGAGTGGCTGTTCTCACAGTAAAGCAAAGTCAAGGAAACACCAGCCTGGGGAACTGAGGGGACACGGATCTTCAACAGTCCAGATTGCACTGTGGTTAATGCCCCACACATTCAATTTCAAAGAGTCTCCTGAAACACTGAGAAAGTAAATCCATGTCCCAGAAATCAGAGACAGAGGACAAGATTCCCAGGCACTGCTTCTTGCTGACAGAGCGGTCCAGAGACAATGAGAGAGTCCTGGGGAAGCTGTGATTAGTAACCATGGGCAGTGGAGTTCAGTGGAGAAAGGGAACAGGAAGGGCAGGGATATTTTGGAATGCAGGATTTCAGCAGTACTAGATGTCAGGATACCACATATTGCAGCCCATTGGAAAACATAATCCCAACTACACATATAAAATGATGGGGTCTAAATTAGCTGTTACCACTCAAGAGAGGGATTTTGAAGTCATTGTGGATAGTTCGCTGAAAATAGTCAATCAAGCTGCAGAGGCAGTCAAAAAGTGAACAGAATGTTGGGAATCATGAAGAAAGAGATAGATAATAAGACAGAAAAGATCATATTGCCTCTATATAAATCTATTATACACCCAGATCTTGAATACTGCCTGCAGATGTGGTCACCCCACCAGAAAAAAAGATATATTGGAATTGGAAATGGTCTAGAAAGAGGCCAAAAAATGGTATTAGGTGTATTTAACAGCTTCTGTATGAGAGATTAAAAAGACTGGGACTTTTCATCTTGGAAAAGAGATGAAGGGGAGATATGAGAGAGGTTTCTAAAATCATGAGAAGAGTGGAGAAAGTAAATAAGGGAGTTTGATTTACTATCTCTCATAACACAAGGACTAAACATCACCCAATGAAATGAATAGGTAGCAGGTTTAAAACAAACAAAAGGAAGTATTTTCTCACACAACACACCATCAACCTGTGGAACTCTTTGCCCAGAGCATGTTGTGAAGGCCAAGACTATATTTTTTTAATAATAATAATAATAATAATTATGGAGATACCTATCTCATAGAACTGAAAGGACCATGAAAGGTCATTGAGTCCAGTCCCCTGACTACACTAGCAGGACCAAATACTGTCCCCTGATAGATTTTTTTGTCCCAGATCCCAAAATAGCCCCCTCCCCCCAGGGATTAATCTCACAACCCTAGGTTTAAGCAGGCCAATGCTCAAACCACTGAGCTATCCCACCACCCCATGATTCACTCAAGGAGGATAGGTCCATCAATGGCTATTATCCACATTGGGCAGGAATGGTGTCTCTAACCTCCCTTTGCCATAAGATTGGTGACAGGAGATGAATCACTTCTTGATTACCTTTTGTATTCATTCCCGTATTGGCCAGTGTCAGAAGGAAGGATACTGGACTAGATGGACCTTTGTCTGACCAAGTATAGACATTCTTATGTACTAGGGAATCTAGGGAGGCCAGTGTAATGGGAGGGAGTAGGGAAGATCGCAGGGTGTGGAGAACACTGGGAAATTAGAAGCTATAATTCAGGAGCAACAGAGTCTAATTAGTCTGGAAAAGCAGAATGTGAAAAATAAAAATCGGGGTCCCGTGACTCTGGGAATGAGGGACTCAAAAATCCAAGGTCCCCGCAGAGAAGCGAGATTGGGGCTATTACACATGGTGAGGAGGGAGCAAGACTCTCCATGTCTCTGGATATTTCACAAACAACCTAAGGCATTTTCACACGCTGGGGGCAATCCAGATCAGTCAGGAGTTGTGTCATCTGTGATCCTGGGTGAGTTTCAATGTTCTGCTGCTTGAGCTCCCTTGTCTGGATACCCCCAGCCAGCATTCAAGGATGCACTGAGCATCTGTGTGATAAGTAAACCTGAACCAGCAGCTCGGACTCCCGCAGCCTGCTTGTTACACCCCAAGAACATTCTGGTTCAGGTGGAGTAGACTCAGGGTTTGAAGAGAAGGGCAGGGGTAGGAAGCTTCTGTTGGTTATGCAGGACCTAACCCTCAGTTTTACTTGAGCAAAAAGGGGATATTTGACACTGCTCCTGTGCTCTGTTCCCAAAGTGTTCCACAGGGGAAGGGTCTCTGGTGATTTGTGTGTCCCTGGAATATTGGGGTGCTGCTGAAACAGGACAAAGTGGAGATGGCCTGGGGGGGGGGTGTTAACTGTATCTCTTCACTTCCCCTTGAAAGAACTGGGAATCCTTACCCAGTGAGGTCACATTCTCGTAGTTCTCCTGCATCACATCTCGGTAGAGGGCTCTCTGAGCAGGGTCCAGCAGAAGCCACTCTTCCCACGTGAACCACACGGCCACGTCCTCGAAGGTTACCAACCCCTGAAAGAGCAAGAGTCCCACACTCAGTACCTGCTGCCCCACTCACAGCCCCTCTATTTTGGGGGGAGAGGAGTCAATCAAATGGAAGCTCTAGGTGGATCGCAGTCAAAAGAGTCCCACCCCTAACCCCCTCAGAGCATCCCGGAAACACCAGTGTGAGGGGACAAAGAGAGAGCCCCTCCTCTCTCCCAGAAGATCCATCACATGCCTACTAGCCACAGACTGATACAGGAGATGGAGCCCACAGCAGGATCGAGGGAGAATTCCCTGGTAGGAAGCCCAACAACCTCCTCATTCAGAGGAAGTGCATATGAAGGGAGGGGAATCTCCCCTAAACCTCACTGGTGGGTGCCCCCTTCAGATCTCTCAGCAGCCACTGATTAGTCAGATCAGACTGGAGCACTGGAAGTCTGGTCAGTTTTCCTAGCCCCATGTAGGTGGATTCTTTTGTTTCTCACAAATTAGGGTATTTCCATCCCTGACCCTCGTAGGTCTGTTCCTAGAATCTAGGCCACTTATTAAACAAATCCCAGCAGGTTTGCCACACCCTGTCCTCCTCCCTTTCTCCACCCTCTGCATTTCCTGCCCCACTCCTACCTACAAACCAGACTGTGCAAAACCTTCCCATCCCCGGTATATTTTCTGTCCCTTTCCCTCCTGCAAGAACTCACCAGCAACCCTCTGATAATCCCTATCTGAACTGGATCCTCTGCAGTCATTTCTCTCCCCTCTGCCATGGGAGGACTGGATGAACTGGAGGGAAACATGGACGCCATTCTGCAGCCTGGGAGGGTGAGAAAGGTAATTGTGCAGGTTTCAAAACAGGCTTTAGTTAATTTCACATGAGCCTGGGGGAATTGTCTTTCTCTGCAGACAGACATCAGATTCTGCCATTTTGGAAAGATGCTCATTGTCTTTATTACAGTGTAGACCTGGCCCCTTCTGCCAGGCTAAGCCCACAAACACATTTTTAACCTCCCTTCCCCTTCTCCATCCCCTCCTCATGTGACAAACCAAAGGAGTCCTTTCGGGGGATTCCCTCAGACACTGAGCCCAGGGCAGCCATACCCGAGCTGGAGGGATATGGAGTCAGGAACTGGCTTTTCCTCTGTTTGTTCCTTTTCTTGTTCACATGGGCAAGGCAGAGAAGAAGATTTAATTAAGATCACTTCTCAGCACAGAACCCCCACTGGGGAAGCGGCAGCTGCTAAGGCTGGTCTCCAAGATCACAATAGAGGCTTCAGCATTGGACCCAGGAAGTGAACCCCAATATCCTGAG
Organism: Sternotherus odoratus; assembly: GCA_032164245.1. Lineage (NCBI taxonomy): Eukaryota > Metazoa > Chordata > Testudines > Kinosternidae > Sternotherus > Sternotherus odoratus. Next base: position 15,823,444 of record JAVMKO010000019.1, on the reverse strand, counting down.
CAGAAATGGACAGAGAATTTGAGCAGCCTTCCCTCCTCTGGCTCTCTGGGGAGAGCAGCTACTAAGACCCCCTCCTCACAGGTAGAACTGCTGATCCCTGTCCTTCTGGAGTCACTCCTTGTCTTTCCATGCAGTGACTATGGTCTCAGTGGAACCAGATTTCTGAAATAATGAGTCCAGAATGCTGTGGAAGAAACCACTGTGTGACGGTGCTAAGCCCCTTCCCACCTCCCTCACCCCCCAGATCTAGGACAGGGACTTGGGGCACAAATTTTCCCTACAAAACCAGAAGTTCATGCAGTTTTCCAAAGAGGATAAAAGCAAACTCTGTGATTTCACCTCACAGTGTTTGAGAAGTGGATAGAAAGTGATCATGGTGACTGGGCGTGGCTGGGATCCCCCAACTGCCTTCCTAGGACCCCCACCTGCCCTCTAGCAGGACATGCCATGGGGTTTTCCTGGACTCCCTCCTGCCGGATCTCGATGCTTTACAGAGGAACCCCTCACACTGGTTGCTTGACACCCCCTGGGCTAGCGCAGGGGATTTCCTCCCAACACGCTGTGCACTGGGCATGGCAGTGATCCCAGGAGTCGACAGGGGGACCTAGATCGAGCCTGTAAAACAACACCAGGCTCCCCCTAGCCCCCTGTCCTGCCTCCCCAGGAGATACCCCCCCCCCCCGTCCGACAGCTAACCGGCCACCAGAGATACCCAGCTCCAGGACAAAGAGCCGCAAGGCCGGGCACCTGACAACCCCCAACACTTCACATCACCCACCGATCTGATACTGTCCCCCCCGCCCCCCCCGACACTTCACAACCCACCGATCTGATACTGTCCCCCCCGCCCCCCCCGACACTTCACAACCCACCGATCTGATACTGTCCCCCCCGTCCCCCCCGACACTTCACAACCCACCGATCTGATACTGTCCCCCCCGCCCCCCCCGACACTTCACAACCCACCGATCTGATACTGTCCCCCCCGCCCCCCCCGACACTTCACAACCCACCGATCTGATACTGTCCCCCCCGCCCCCCCCCGACACTTCACATCACCCACCGATCTGATACTGTCCCCCCCGCCCCCCCTTCACAACCCACCGATCTGATACTGTCCCCCCCGCCCCCCCGACACTTCACAACCCACCGATCTGATACTGTCCCCCCCGCCCCCCCGACACTTCACAACCCACCGATCTGATACTGTCCCCCCCCGCCCCCCCCCGACACTTCACAACCCACCGATCTGATACTGTCCCCCCCGCCCCCCCCGACACTTCACAACCCACCGATCTGATACTGTCCCCCCCGCCCCCCCGACACTTCACAACCCACCGATCTGATACTGTCCCCCCCGCCCCCCCGACACTTCACAACCCACCGATCTGATACTGTCCCCCCGCCCCCCCCGACACTTCACAACCCACCGATCTGATACTGTCCCCCCCGCCCCCCCGACACTTCACAACCCCCCGATCTGATACTGTCCCCCCCGCCCCCCCCCGACACTTCACAACCCACCGATCTGATACTGTCCCCCCCGCCCCCCCGACACTTCACAACCCACCGATCTGATACTGTCCCCCCCGCCCCCCCGACACTTCACAACCCACCGATCTGATACTGTCCCCCCCGCCCCCACCCGACACTTCACAACCCACCGATCTGATACTGTCCCCCCCGCCCCCACCCAACACTTCACAACCCACCGATCTGATACTGTCCCCCCCGCCCCCCCCGACACTTCACAACCCACCGATCTGATACTGTCCCCCCCGCCCCCCCCGACACGTCACAACCCACCGATCTGATACTGTCCCCCCCGCCCCCCCCGACACGTCACAACCCACCGATCTGATACTGTCCCCCCCGCCCCCCCCGACACGTCACAACCCACCGATCTGATACTGTCCCCCCCGCCCCCCCCGACACTTCACAACCCACCGATCTGATACTGTCCCCCCCGCCCCCCCCCGACACTTCACAACCCACCGATCTGATACTGTCCCCCCCGCCCCCCCCCGACACTTCACAACCCACCGATCTGATACTGTCCCCCCCGCCCCCCCCCGACACTTCACAACCCACCGATCTGATACTGTCCCCCCCGCCCCCCCGACACTTCACAACCCACCGATCTGATACTGTCCCCCCCGCCCCCCCCCGACACTTCACAACCCACCGATCTGATACTGTCCCCCCCCGCCCCCCCCGACACTTCACAACCCACCGATCTGATACTGTCCCCCCCGCCCCCCCGACACTTCACAACCCACCGATCTGATACTGTCCCCCCCGCCCCCCCCGACACTTCACAACCCACCGATCTGATACTGTCCCCCCCGCCCCCCCCGCCCCTTCACAACCCACCGATCTGATACTGTCCCCCCCGCCCCCCCCCCAACACTTCACAACCCACCGATCTGATACTGTCCCCCCCGCCCCCCCCGACACTTCACAACCCACCGATCTGATACTGTCCCCCCCGCCCCCCCGACACTTCACAACCCACCGATCTGATACTGTCCCCCCCGCCCCCCCCCCGACACTTCACAACCCACCGATCTGATACTGTCCCCCCCGCCCCCCCGACACTTCACAACCCACCGATCTGATACTGTCCCCCCCCCCCCCGCCCCTTCACAACCCACCGATCTGATACTGTCCCCCCCGCCCCCCCCCCAACACTTCACAACCCACCGATCTGATACTGTCCCCCCCGCCCCCCCGACACTTCACAACCCACCGATCTGATACTGTCCCCCCCGCCCCCCCCGACACTTCACAACCCACCGATCTGATACTGTCCCCCCCGCCCCCCCGACACTTCACAACCCACCGATCTGATACTGTCCCCCCCGCCCCCCCCGACACTTCACAACCCACCGATCTGATACTGTCCCCCCCGCCCCCCCCGACACTTCACAACCCACCGATCTGATACTGTCCCCCCCGCCCCCCCCCGACACTTCACAACCCACCGATCTGATACTGTCCCCCCCGCCCCCCCCGACACTTCACAACCCACCGATCTGATACTGTCCCCCCCGCCCCCCCCCCGACACTTCACAACCCACCGATCTGATACTGTCCCCCCCGCCCCCCCGACACTTCACAACCCACCGATCTGATACTGTCCCCCCCGCCCCCCCCCGACACTTCACAACCCACCGATCTGATACTGTCCCCCCCGCCCCCCCGACACTTCACAACCCACCGATCTGATACTGTCCCCCCCGCCCCCCCCGACACTTCACAACCCACCGATCTGATACTGTCCCCCCCGCCCCCCCGACACTTCACAACCCACCGATCTGATACTGTCCCCCCCGCCCCCCCCCGACACTTCACAACCCACCGATCTGATACTGTCCCCCCCGCCCCCCCCGACACTTCACAACCCACCGATCTGATACTGTCCCCCCCGCCCCCCCCGCCCCTTCACAACCCACCGATCTGATACTGTCCCCCCCGCCCCCCCCCAACACTTCACAACCCACCGATCTGATACTGTCCCCCCCGCCCCCCCCGACACTTCACAACCCACCGATCTGATACTGTCCCCCCCGCCCCCCCCCGACACTTCACAACCCACCGATCTGATACTGTCCCCCCCGCCCTCCCGACACTTCACAACCCACCGATCTGATACTGTCCCCCCCGCCCCCCCCCGACACTTCACAACCCACCGATCTGATACTGTCCCCCCCGCCCCCCCGACACTTCACAACCCACCGATCTGATACTGTCCCCCCCGCCCCCCCCCGACACTTCACAACCCACCGATCTGATACTGTCCCCCCCGCCCCCCCCGACACTTCACAACCCACCGATCTGATACTGTCCCCCCCGCCCCCCCCCGACACTTCACAACCCACCGATCTGATACTGTCCCCCCCGCCCCCCCGACACTTCACAACCCACCGATCTGATACTGTCCCCCCCGCCCCCCCCGACACTTCACAACCCACCGATCTGATACTGTCCCCCCCGCCCCCCCGACACTTCACAACCCACCGATCTGATACTGTCCCCCCCGCCCCCCCCGACACTTCACAACCCACCGATCTGATACTGTCCCCCCCGCCCCCCCGACACTTCACAACCCACCGATCTGATACTGTCCCCCCCGCCCCCCCCGACACTTCACAACCCACCGATCTGATACTGTCCCCCCCGCCCCCCCCGACACTTCACAACCCACCGATCTGATACTGTCCCCCCCGCCCCCCCCCGACACTTCACAACCCACCGATCTGATACTGTCCCCCCCGCCCCCCCCGACACTTCACAACCCACCGATCTGATACTGTCCCCCCCGCCCCCCCGACACTTCACAACCCACCGATCTGATACTGTCCCCCCCGCCCCCCCGACACTTCACAACCCACCGATCTGATACTGTCCCCCCCGCCCCCCCCGACACTTCACAACCCACCGATCTGATACTGTCCCCCCCGCCCCCCCCGACACTTCACAACCCACCGATCTGATACTGTCCCCCCCGCCCCCCCCGACACTTCACAACCCACCGATCTGATACTGTCCCCCCCGCCCCCCCGACACTTCACAACCCACCGATCTGATACTGTCCCCCCCGCCCCCCCGACACTTCACAACCCACCGATCTGATACTGTCCCCCCCGCCCCCCCCGACACTTCCAGGAGCTGCGTTAAGAGGGGGAGGGGAGGGGGCAGCAGTGGGGGAGGGGCAGGGGGCTGGGAACTGCGGTCTGGGGGCAACTCCCCCCGCCACTTCCCCCCCCCCCCGGGGATTTCCTGGCTGCGCAGAGACCGTTCAACCCCCCGCGTCCCACTGACCTTCCCCCCCCCCCCCGCAACTCCGGCTTCTCCCCCCGCCCCACAGGGGACCCCCCCGACCCCCAGTCTCTGCCCCCCCATCCCCGCGGGGCTGGATCCACTGGGGCTGGGGCAGCTCCGAGGCTTCTCCCCGGTTCGCGGGGCCGAGAGTCACTTTCCCGCCCCCCCCCCCCCCGGGTCTCTCACTCGCGGGTGCGCCGGGCGCGGAGGGGTTAATAACGGTCCTGTCGCAGCACAGCTCAGGGAAGCCGCAGGGAACCGTTACTTGTACCGCGTGCTAATGGCGCATGCGCAGTGATACTGGAACCTCCCGCGCTGGGCTGGAGAAGGCGGAAGCGCCCCCGGTGCAGGCTGGGAGATGTAGTCCCCGACTCTCCCGGGACCGGAAGTGACGTCAAGCGGGAGGGGGAGCGAGGAGCCCGGCCGTGCGGGGCCGTTGATGCCTCCAGGTAGCGGCGCGAGCCCGGGGGGGGCGGGCTGGGAGGGACGTGGGGGTCGGTGTGGGGGGAGCAGGGGGTGGGGTGGGGGGGCTGGGAGGGACGTGGGGGTCGGTGTGGGGGGAGCAGGGGGCGGGGTGGGGGGCTGGGAGGGACGTGGGGGTCGATGTGGGGGGGAGCAGGGGGCGGGGTGGGGGGGCTGGGAGGGACGTGGGGGTCGATGTGGGGGGAGCAGTGGGCGGGCTGGGGGGGCTGGGAGGGATGTGGGGGGAGCAGGGGGCGGGATGGGGGGGCTGGGAGGGACGTGGGGGTCGATGTGGGGGTAGCAGGGGGCGGGGTGGGAGGGCTGGGAGGGACGTGGGGGTCGATGTGGGGGTAGCAGGGGGCGGGGTGGGGGGGCTGGGAGGGACGTGGGGGGAGCAGGGGATGGGATGGGGGGCTGGGAGGGACGTGGGGGTCGATGTGGGGGGAGCAGGGGGCGGGGTGGGGGGGCTGGGAGGGACGTGGGGGGAGCAGGGGGCGGGATGGGGGGGCTGGGAGGGACGTGGGGGGAGCAGGGGGCGGGATGGGGGGGCTGGGAGGGACGTGGGGGTCGATGTGGGGGGAGCAGTGGGCGGGCTGGGAGGGACGTGGGGGTCGGTGTGGGGGGGGAGCAGGGGGCGGGGCGGGGGGGAGAAAAGCAGAAGGAAACTAATGAGCCCTGCAAGTAACATCTTTTCCCCGGCCCCTTGTTTGCCCCCCCCGTACTCCACCCCACTGCCTCCTTGTTTGACCCCCGCACCCCACCCCCCCATCCCCCTTGTTTGCCCCCCCACACCCTTGTTTGCCCCACCCCACCCCCCTGCCCCCTTGTTTGCCACCCCGCACCCCACCCCCCCGCCCCCTTGATTGCCCCCCTGACCCACCAGATGACGGTTCACAACCTGTATCTCTTCGACCGCAACGGGATCTGTCTCCACTATGCCGAGTGGCGCCTCAAGAAGCAGGCCGGCATCTCCAAGGAGGAGGTGAGACCCCGCCCCACACATCCCCCCCCCCCCCCGCCCCACACCTCCCCATAGACCAGGCCTGGGGGGCTGAGCCGTGGGGGGGGCCTTAGCTCGCCGTGGCAGCAGCCCCCCCTGGGAGGGGCGGGGTTGCACTTGACCTCTGACCCGCCCCAGTCCCGTTGTGGTGGGGGGGGTCCTCACTCTGCCCCCTTTCTCGCTGCCCCCCCCGGAGTTCAAACTCATGTCCGGCATGCTCTTCTCCATGCTCCTTCGGGGGCAAGATGAGCCCCCTGGACATGTATCCTTCCGACCCCCCCGGGGACCCTGCTGCGGGGAGGTGCAAGGCCAGGTTGGGGGGCTGGAGCCAGGCGAGGGGCTGGGGGGCAGCAGGGGGCTGGGGGGTCTCTGCCCGTGTAATGGGCTCTGTGAGCTTGGGGAGGTTCTCAACCCACCTGGGGGCCGGGGCACAGCTCTGGGGATGGGGCGGGTCTCTCCCGGGGGGCCAGGCCCCCCCCACTCCTTAGCAGTGGGGCGCAGGAAGGACGGGTTCCTGGCCTTTCAGACCAGCAAGTACAAGCTGCACTATTACGAGACGCCAAGCGGGCTCAAGGTCGCCATGAACACGGACCTGGGCGTGGGCAGCGTCAGGGACGTCCTGCACCAGATCTACAGCAACGTGAGCCCGGACGCCTGTGTTCTCTCCCTGGCTTGGGGAGGAGGGGCTGGTGGGTGAAAGCAGGGGGGGCTGGGAGCCAGGACTCCTGGGTTCTCTCCCTGGCTCTGGGAGGAGAGTGGGGGCTGGTGGGTTAGAGCAGGGGGGGGCTGGGAGCCAGGACTCCTGGGTTCTCTCCCTGGCTCTGGGAGGAGAGTGGGGGCTGGTGGGTTAGAGCTGGGGGGCTGGGAGCCAGGACTCCTGGGTTCTCTCCCTGGCTCTGGGAGGGGAGTGGGGGCTGGTGGGTTAGAGCAGGGGGGGCTGGGAGCCAGGACTCCTGGGTTCTCTCCCGAGCTGTAAAGTCACAGATGAGCACTGTTCAATACAGTGAGGAAAGCATCAGAGTTGGTACCTGTCAAAGTAACAGGAATAGAAATGCCTATATAACACTGGCAAGTCCAAACCAAATCATTAACAAATACTCCTGCTGTAATATGTATGGAAATGTTTGCAAATCAAAAGGTTTGAAATCTCATCAGTTTTCCAGGGCACACTGTTCCAAAGTCTTCAAATGGAAAATACCTTCACCATTCCCTCTTTTTTAAAGGCTTTAGCTTCCCGCATTAATTCTGTGTCTTAGCATACAACCCTCATGCAACTGTATACAACAAGAGCAAAAGTCAATGAGCCTAAAATTCAAAGCACAGTACAGAAGGATGTTTTTAGCAGTGACTGCTTCTTGGTCAGCACTTCGTTTCCATTTTGGTTAGGCAAGCTACTCTAAAGGGATTGCATTTGTCAAGAGTGGCACTTTGGCTACAGTCAACACCGCTGTGTATTACACAGTAATTTTGATTACTCAGTTATAGTTCTGATTTTCTTAATAAGAGGCCATGTAGAGGGGAAGACTTTCTATATCCACTAGTACAGGGGTGGGCAAACTTTTTGGACCAAGGGCCACATCGGGGTTCAAAATTGTACGGAGGGCCGGGTAGGAAAGGTGGTGCCTCCCAAAACAGCCTGGCCCCACCCCCTCCCATGTCCTGTGCCCTGACTGTCCCCCTCAGAACTCCTGTCCCATCCACCCCACACCCCAACTACTCCCTCCAGAGACCCCCCCACTCCCTACCAAAGCCCCCTGCTCCTTGTCCCCTGACCACCCCCTCCAGAGACCCCCTGCCCCAATCACCCCCCAGGAACCCACCCCCATCCAACCCCCCTGCTCCCTGTCCCGACTGCCCCGACCCCAGCCACACCCCCGCCCCTTCACAGGCCCCCTGGGACTCCCACGCCCTATCCAACCCCTCCGTTCTCCATCCCGACTGCTCCCAGAGACCCTTTGGCCCTTATCCAACCCCTGGCCCCCAGCGCTGGCCCCCTTATCACAACGGCCAGACACACTGTTCTGAACCAGACCCAGACCCAGTCCTGCAGCCTGGCCCCCCAGAGAGCTGCTAGCCTCCCCAGCCAGGAGCTCGGGGGGTGGGGGGAGGGGAATTAGTCTGTGGGCTGGATGTGGTTTACCTACCCCTGCACTAGTAGGTTCTCTCCTCCACCTCCACCAAATACATACTGCACAGTTTCCATCACTCGCTCCTCTGCCATTGCAACATATCGTGGGGGAGGGTAGACAACCAGAGTAGGGCAGGAGTTGTGGAAAGCTCTGAGGCAGGTCTCCCTCTTAGGGCAGCTGACTTCCAATGCAAAGTATAACAGTGATGCCATCACTGCAGTGAGGGTATGACACCAGAGAGAACTGCGGCAGGCAACAGGGCAGGTAAAGCAGACCCAAAGGAACAAAAGTGGGATGAGATCTGAGAGATCCGTCCCCAGTCCCCATGCAGAACTGGTGACCACACACAGCCTTTCAGCTCCACTGCCAGTCTCACCCCCAGAAGGGGAGGATGTGGTGGAACTTCAAAGGAACACAAGCCTGTCACCTTACCCCTTGATAACTCCCCTTTGGTGGTTTTTCTGCATAGGAATTGGCGGGTTGTGAAGAGCCATGGTTTGGAACTAGATTTTTGCTGCAACATTAAGTGATCCATCCCATCAGCCAGTTCCATCTTATGGCAGTTGGAGGTTTAGGGACACCCAGAACATGGGGTTCCTCCTGGGTATATATTCATGTCCTGGGCACTGAAGAACATGAATGTATCAAATTATTTTTTTGAAGTCAGATACACTTTTGGCCTTCAAACATTCCCTGGTAATTACAGTCCTGCCAGCAATCACAACGTGGCTACAGTGTATATAAATATGTAAAGGTTGTATACCACCTACTATATTATAATTTATATTGGAATAATTAAACAAACATTATTTTGCTTCTCAAGCATCTTCCAATAGCCCCAATTAACTTCTACTGTAAGCTACTATTATTCAGGAAGTTATTCAAAATGTCTAGCAGCAATTACCTAACTTGGTACTTAATATTTAATAGCATCATAAAAGATGTAGGCATTTCAAAGGGTGTCAATCATCTTTTCTATCATCTTTCTAGAAGTACTGTACATCCATAGAAAACAAGCCTACCTGAGATTGTCTTGGTATCAAAGATTTGTTTTTTCTTCCAAAGCTATTATACTGTAGCCTTATTAGGACTGCTTCTCAAGACTGTGACTAATGACAGAGCCAATTAACATCCAGTCAGATAATACATGAAAGGAGCGCCCTAAGAAGTCTTTAGGAGCGTCAGGTGTACATTTACGTATCAGAGCTGGTTAACTAGTTATCACCATTTATTTAGCATAATATTACAAGAACGCATGTTAAATAATACAACAGGTCCAACAAGAGGCTCCCTAAAATACAGCTTCTTAGTAATCAATTTATTTCAGTCAATTCAGGAAGCATATCTGTATTAACATTGCTTTTTATCCATAACATAAGGAGAGATGGAAAGTGAATGTTCTAATTCTTATGTGATTTATATCATTCATAATTAAAAGTGTCACATAAGAAAATGAAACCATATTATGTCCTCATCTATGAGATGCTGAAGGATGCAGTTATTTCAGAAATCTTAGGTTGGTAGATGTCATCCTTAATCCCATTTTTGTGTAATTTACGTAATGAAAAAGAATGCTGCTTTACAAGTTTCCACATGCTATGGCGATGAAGCACCTCTACAGCAAATAATAAGGTCACCAGTTATAGCTGTTTACAAACAGTCAGTTTATTAATCTATTAACTTGCAATCCTGAAAGCTCCTTTCAAAGTAAGATTAACACGGAGTTTCTTCTTATCATTTTGCCGTAGCCAAAGAGCATCATGTGCAAAAACGAAAAATTGGCTTCTCTATTTTCACCAATGAAAAGTTATGCGACAGCTCACTGTGTATTTCATTGATCTATAGTATTTTATAAGCAAAGCAGCTAAATGCAACTGCACAGGAATACATACAGTAAATTGGTGAAATTGAATACTTTCATTTGCTCATTGATGTGAATGAAAGTGGAAGTGGAAGATACTCTCAGGTGAAATCAACAATAGCTCCTCTGAATTTTACTGTCTGTAAATTGGAATTCAAATGGATAATGAGTAGGGTTTTTTTCAAATTGTATCAAATAAATTCCATCCCTCTTCAGTAAAGCCTATGCCTTGAGGCCTATGCAGCATTCAAGTCTATATAAGCCACATTTGAAAACACTAGGCTTCAGTGGCACATAGGGCTTGTGTGGGCCCTCTGCACAGGGGTGAATTTCACCCGAACAGATCAATCCTGCAACATAAGGCCCTAAAGAGACTTGATGAAATTGGGAAGGTGGGTGAAAATAGAATGTTTGTTTTCTGTAAATCGGATTAACTAGAACTGTTCATCAGCCACTTTTCAGTTTTTAAACCAATTAAACAGGAATAGTGATTAATGAATTAACAGATAAACCTTAGCCTACTCTAAAGTATTACTCACATTATGTTGGTTTACGCCAGCACAAACCCAGGAAGTCCCCGGTAGCAGACAAGGAGGCTTCAAATTGCAGTGATATAAGGCAACTTCAGCCTTACCTATGCTTAGAGAGAGGAACTACAGGGGACCAGAACAGCCCAAAGTGCAGGTAATGCTACCACTATATGAGGTCTGAGCTAAACGAAAGTTGCCCCCTGAAAATCTCACAAAAGAAAGGCAGCGGTGGAAAGACCGACCCCAGCAGTTGCCAGCAATCTCCTATAGATCACAAGAGGCTCGGCTAGTGCAGGTATGTTTAAACTGCACCTTTTTGTACAGTTGTAGTGGATATGTCCTAATAAATATTCTCTCTCCTTTATAGATGGCTGAACCAAGGTGAAGAAAGTTAACTGGTTTGTCCCAGTTTACTGAATGATTCATGAAAGAGGTAATTTTGTTCCTTACTCTAACCACTATCAGACTGGCTCATATTCCAATGTCTGTAACATCACTGTAAATGCAGACTAATTTGGAGCTATTCATATTTACATTGATGTGATGGAGATCAGAATCTGCCTCTCATTTAGCTTGGTTCCTGCTATGAGTTTTACAAGTCTATGGGCTCAGCAACATACAGCAACTCTACTCCTAGGGGAATATCTGTGAGTGTCTGTATTGTTACAGACATACTTGCTGACAGGTATTTTGAAATAAATTACCAAAAGAATTGAAACGGGTGTGATTATGTTATTTTGACAAATAAAATTTGCAGAATTATAGAATATTGTGTGCAGAATTTTTAATTTTTTGGCACAGAATGCCCCCCAGGAGTACAGGTTTAAGATTAGCAGACGTGTTAGTCTGTATCCGTAAATAAAACGAGGAAGACTTTGTAGCACCTTAGAGACTAACCAGTTTATTTCAGCATAAGCTTTCGTGGTCTATAGCTCACTTCGTCAGATGCATAGAATGGAACAGAAGTAAGATGCATTTATACACACAGAAAGCAAAAAAAAAAGTTTTTCATTCTAAGAGGCTGTTGAATTTGGATGGGCCATTATCAGCAGGAGAAAAAAAAACCTTTTGAAATGGATCTCTGTGTCTGCCAGGAAACAACTATTGAAGGTAAATTAACTAGGGAAATGCAACCAATTAGTGTAATGAGAGAACCATTCACAAGTTCTATTTAGCCCTTGGTTTATTGTGTCCAATTTGAAAATTAATTCCAGTTCCTCTTTGGAGTCTGGTATGTATGCTAATGTACAATTTTATTTATTTGCTTTGTGTGTGTATAAATGTATCTTACTTCTGTTCCATTCTATGCATCCGACAAAGTGGGCTATAGCTCACTAAAGCTTATGCTGAAATAAACTGGTTAGTCTCTGAGGTGCTACAAAGTCTTCCCAGAGTACAGTTACTTTGCTACATTATAGTAGCACTACTTATGTTGTTCTAATCAAGGATTGAACAACATTTCCATTATATGGCACAAAATACTTTACCTTGAAATGCAGAACAATGACTCTACCAAAATATCTAATGTGTGTGTTTTTTTTATGGTTGGTGGATATGGTCATTCAGTGCCCAAGAACTATAGCTGAAATCCAGGAAAAACCAGAAAACCTTTTGTTGGTTTTGTTTTCTCCCACATTTCTGGGATTTAAAATGATACCAAGTCTTCAGTTTCCATTTCACCCTATGAAAAGTATTTTCTTTGTAACATTTAGGACAAAAGAAAGAGGATTTATTTCAAGTGTGCCTGAAAACTGTCAGTGGTACTAGTGATGAAATTCATGTTTCCCAAGAAGAGACAAGGTGAAGCTATGTTAGCTAAACACAGAGGAAATTACAGTAATTGTTTTGCACAAAGGACTGAGGTGCACCATTGGATAAAGGGATGCTTTCCGCCAAAGCTACTGACATTGGCTCACAAGCAGGTTGCATGGATCCAGTATGAGTCAGTCTACTTTATAATGGTCAGACATCTCTTCTGACTGATGCATAACCAACTAAGTGTCCCGTTGCTCTTGCTGTCTGTAGTCAGCTAAATGTGACCATGAGGGCAGAGAGTTTGGCTGGCTTATAACTGTCTTATATCAAGCACACATATGGAAAAAATATTTTTATAATTGTATAAAATATATTTGCAAAATTTGTATATTGCAAAATACAAATTGTGGGCCAACATTTACAAACTTCTATGATTGTCTTTAAAGCCTTTAAAGAAAATCCAGATTCCCACTTTGAGGGAACACAATGAAATGTATTTTTTTTTTAAATCTCCAAAGAGATAGAGTTGAGAACTATGAAGTCCTCAGAAGACAATGAGGTCACAATGAGGGGAAAAGGCTGGAGACACAATGTTGCCAAAACTCGTGATATTTGCAGATTTTCTTAAAGCTTCATCTCCTCGAGTCATGTTAAATTAGAATCAGATTTCATTTAAAAGAAGTGCCTATATCTGATTGCAAAGTGAGCCCTAAAAGCACAAAATACAGAAAGCAACTAAAAACACAAAATTTATGTTTTTTGAAATCTCATTATCTTTAAGCCAATCTTATGATTTTGGGGGGCCTGACTCATGAGTTTTGAAGGGCTTGGGTTGGCGATATTGTGAAAGTAGAAGAGGAAATTGAATGTTTTATATGTTGGAGTTTGTTAAATAAATGTGTTATGAAGTGAGGGTATATGACATGCTGACAGAGAGCAAGTGGCGGAGGAAGGGAGAGAGAGAGAGAAAAAGAGAGAAACTAAGTCAGGAAAATGACCAAAATGGTGAGTCATTCAGGTCTAGGAGGGATTCAAGAATCACATCTAAATCTGTTTTGATAATACTCTATTTTTCACTTGGGCGTTATTTACCCTATGTAAAATTGTCAATTTTCAGAGCTATAGAGTTAATAAACTCCCACATGGGGATTTGAACTGTGAGGCCAGAGGATTAAATCAGTTCTACTGATGCCTGTATCATCACCATTTACATGCAACACTTTCTAATGAAAACAATCAGAACTTCTTGAAAACTGATTGACTTCATTGACAAGAAAGAGTAAGAAAGAATGAGAATTAATGTATATTTTGGTTGCACATTTCTCCATAAGTAGGGCACTATTCAAATAAAAGTTGTCTGATATTAAAATAATTAGGTCTCTACAAAAAAAATGGAAGAATAAAATGTTAATGCTCAAAGCAATACCCTATATTTTCCCACCAAGTTCAGTCCTGTACAGATAACAATATTGCTTGGACTTAAGTCATTATTATGGGGACACAATGCTACAACCACTTTAAGACATCTAAGCTTATTTAGGCATAAATTTTGGAGAATGAAAAGTCTTTTCATTTACTGTCCTGTTGGTACCAAACAGAGACTGAAAGCTCCGCAGACTATTGCTGGCAACATAGCCAGTTTGACTTTCTCTGCTGAGAATGATCACTTGATGGGGTATTTCCTTGGTTTTCTGGAAGCATAAAGAGATGAGGTGGTCCAGTACAGGATCCCTCTAGTCTCGATCTCATTAACTGAGAAGGGGACAGAAAACCACAAAGCCTCCTTACTGACAGAACGGCACTATGTGGAAGTTGAAAGACAGGCCTACGGGCCTCATTCTGAAGCTTAGCTGCAATCTTTTTTTTAGCTGATAAGGGCTTATTTTATAACCCTTCTTAGCTTGATCCCTGTTCATGAATTAGAGAAAAACAGCAGTAAAAGGTACATATAGTACTTAGCAAACATAGATAACCCAAATACACTCCTAGCCAAATAGCATTTACCTGCATTCTTTAAATGTCTAACAGGCCTCCACTATTATAATTTGGATTTTTTGCATCTTGTTAATCTGCCCTCTCTCCCTCTGTTCAAGTAAAACAGATCTATGATTTAATAATTATGTCACCTGAATTTTTTTTAAACCCAGATGCTGTGGTACCACAGTCTGGGTGTACACATCACCTAGACCTCTCTGCCAATCTGGCTGGACCCATAGACCAGCTTGTTAACTATCATCTGCTACAAAATTAAATCCCTGTCTATTTGTGCATTAAAGCATTTTTTTTGTTTATTTCCCTTTTCATTATATGTTACAGAGTTACACCATGGTCATTATAAGAGACTTCCCCATAATCTTATATTGTAGAGATTAATTTTCAGTATAAATAATTCTTGTTTATAGTCCCAAATCACTTTGCAGGTGAATGAGAGTAGTGAAAGTGGCAATGTTCTTTCCAAAACAATCGACACTGACTTTACGGCTATCCAGATGGAATAAAGAATGGGATAAATTGATACTGTTGTGAGAGCACAAAACCACCACAAAACTGGAACACTAACATTGGAAAAATGAGAATAATGAAGTTCTAGTATTATTTTTCATTAACACAAATTAATCACACAAATCAAGGCCAAGGCTTCCATTTTACATTCATTTATTCACACTGGACAATCATTACTGCTATGATCTCATAGGCAATTTCCTTTCTCAATTACACCAGGGTAACTTCAGCTGTAATCAATAGAGCTACAGTGGTGCATCAGAAGAAGATTTGGCCCATATTCATATATTTCACATATACTTTGCATAAATGGCAGCGATGATGATGAAGAATTCATAAGGAACTGAGAGTTGTTACTCTCTCAGTAACATTCACTCCTGGGGCGGGGGGGATTCTGCACTGATGCAGGGGCTCAGAATTCATATGGCCTGGACCCCATCAAGATCCCTCCATCCCCCCCAGCACCCGGACCCTCCCTTGCCAAGCCCCATCTCCCCATACCGATCCCTCCCCCAATCCCAACCACCATCACCTGGCTGCCCCTGCAGTCCCATTGCCCCTGCACCCGGAACCACCCAATGCATCCACATCTTTCCTTGAGCTACCTGCACCCAGATTGCCCTATAGTACACAGAAAGCTCTTATTCCACACCTGGATTCCCCCCACACTAGGATAATGCTGGGCTGAGCCTGCCTACCCACACCTGGGCAGGGCCCCAGGGTGTTTCTGGGGCAGGCCCAACCCTTGCACTGTCAGGGTCAGGTACAGCCTGACTGCTGAACCCCTGTACTGGGGGAGGTGGGGACTTCAGGGTGATCTCCCACCTCAATGCAGCCAATGGCCTGTGTGCCCCACTGCATTGCTAGAGCAAAATTTATTTATTGACAAATCAAATGTGCAGAATTTTAAAATATTGTGTCCATAATTCATTCAGGAGTAAAGATTAAATAACCTACATTTTCATATTACAAATTTGTATTGTATCAACTGTGTAAGAATTAACATTGAGGAAAAAATGATGAGTACTTCTATACAAAACATCCATTGCCTACTCATTTGTCATGGTTATTCATGTCACTATTTACATCAACATGACCTCAACAATACCCATTTCATACTAAAATTGAACTGAAATGTTTCTAATGTTTCCTCCCAAAACAAACAGGATTTCAGTAAGTACTAAATTGGGTTAAAGGGCATGATTTTTTTTTTGCTATTTGTCTGTAATATTTTTACATGTCTAGTAGGCATAGTATAAAAACTTGAAATTTACCAAATGGAGGGAAAACAACACAGTGTTATGCAAGATCAATTATTTTATGTAGGTTATTTTTTTAACCAGGCAACAAGAGCAAAAGAAAGGATTCCGTGTTTTTCTATTTTCTCTCATTTAAACTATTACAGAAGTGCATTAGCATACCAGGCACCGCCCACTGCTCCCGGGCATGGGATGGGGGCGGGACCGAGCACAGTGATGGCAGCTGTGGGAGGGGCTCCCGGAAGCGGCGCTGAAGCATGGGCGGAGGGTCTCGGCGCCGCGGGGGGGCGGGGGCAACGGCGGCGTCTTGGACCCTGGTGAGCGGCGGGGGGGGGGAGGGGGTTTGAGTGGGGGGGAGGGGGAGGGATGTGGGGGGGAGGGGGAGGGATGTGGAGGGAGGGGTTGGAGTGTGGGGAACTTCTTGAGCCAAACCCAGTCGCCCTAGGGGACAAGACGGGAATAGCCCCGCCCCCTGCTCCGACCGCTCCCCGTCCGACTAGCCCCGCCCCCCCGCTCCGACCGCCCCCCCCCCCGCTCCGACCGGCCCGCCCCCCATCCGACTAGCCTCGCGCCCCCCCCCCCCGCTCCGACCGGCCCGCCCCCCATCCGACTAGCCTCGCGCCCCCCCCGCTCCGACCGGCCCGCCCCCCATCCGACTAGCCTCGCGCCCCCCCCCCGCTCCGACCGGCCCGCCCCCCATCCGATTAGCCTCGCGCCCCCCCCCCGCTCCGACCGGCCCGCCCCCCATCCGACTAGCCTCGCGCCCCCCCCCGCGCCGACCGGCCCGCCCCCCATCCGACTAGCCTCGCCCCCCCCCCGCTCCGACCGGCCCGCCCCCCATCCGACTAGCCTCGCGCCCCCCCCCCGCTCCGACCGGCCCACCCCCCATCCGACTAGCCTCGCGCCCCCCCCCCCCGCTCCGACCGGCCCGCCCCCCCGTCCGACTAGCCTCCCCCCCCCGCTCCGACCGGCCCGCCCCCCATCCGACTAGCCTCGCGCCCCCCCCCCGCTCCGACCGGCCCGCCCCCCATCTGACTAGCCTCGTGCCCCCCCCCCGCTCCGACCGGCCCGCCCCCCCGTCCGACTAGCCTCGCGCCCCCCCCCCCGCTCCGACCGGCCCGCCCCCCATCTGACTAGCCTCGTGCCCCCCCCCCCGCTCCGACCGGCCCGCCCCCCCATCCGACTAGCCTCGCGCCCCCCCCCCGCTCCGACCGGCCCGCCCCCCCATCCGACTAGCCTCGCGCCCCCCCGCTCCGACCGGCCCGCCCCCCCGTCCGACTAGCCTCGCCCCCCACCCCGCTCCGACCGGCCCGCCCCCCATCCGACTAGCCTCGCGCCCCCCCCCGCTCCGACCGGCCCGCCCCCCATCCGACTAGCCTCACGCCCCCCCCCCGCTCCGACCGGCCCGCCCCCCATCCGACTAGCCTCGCGCCCCCCCCCCCGTCCGACCGGCCCCGCCCCCCATCCGACTAGCCTCACGGCCCCCCCCCCTCCGACCGGCCCCGCCCCCCATCCGACTAGCCTCGTGCCCCCCCCCGCTCTGACCGGCCCCGCCCCCTGCTCCGAACCCCCCCCCTGCTCCAGCCGCCCCCCCCCGTCCCCATGGCTCCGGCTCCGCCCCCCCGCTGCCCATGTCCCCGGGGTGCGGTCGGGGACTTGCCCGGTCTGCTCTGGGGTGTGGCCCTGCCCCAGGCAATGGGACCTGCCCGACTTGCAATGGGGTCAGAGATCCAGGGACCGCGGGGGCAGGAGGCTGGCTGAGAACGGGCCCTTTGTGAAGAGCCCCCGCCCCGTCGAGCCCAGGGGGTATTTCCAGGACCCATCTCCGACCTCTGCTCCCCCCGGGGCAGGAGACTGGCCTGGGCCCTGCGCTGCAGCTCACGCGGCTGCCTGTGGAGAGGCCCGGGGGCCGGTCGGCCTGGGGAGGGACGAGAGGAGGGGGCTGGGGGGTAGCGCAGGGGCCGGGAGTCCTGGACTCTGTTGCTGGGACGTTAGCGAGTGGCCCAGAGGCTCCCACTCACTTGAGGGCATGAAAAGGGGGGGCTGGCGGGGGGGGCTGATCATACATCCGCCTCCCAGCTGTGCTGCTGTTGCATCCCAGATGGGGGGGGGGAGAATATGGGTGGATCAGTGGCCAGCCCAGATCTGCCCCTGTGCATTTGGGGGGAGGGGGCCGTGCCCCTGTTTGGAACTAGGAACAGGGGTCGAAGCCACAAACACCTAGACAACCACGGCTCTTCTCTGCAGCCCCCCCCCCCCGCCCCCCATGGGGTGGTGAACCCCAGAGAGCTGCCCCCCTTGACCCTGACAGATCCCCCAGGGCTGGACGAGGGGGGCACAGTGGCTACGGGGGGGCTGTTGGCCCTGCACAAGGCTGGGGGTGGAGGTAACAGCTGCCCCTCCAGCTCCAGTGTCAAAGAGCCTGAGCTCGGTCCCTGCCCATGGTGGGATGTTCGGGCAGCATCCTTGACGCTATTGGGGGGGGGGGAGCTTCACCCAACCCTCTGCCTCTCTCTCCCGCAGGGCCCGACTGCCCCCCAACAGCCGCTATGACCCCTCTGCCCCGGCCTGCCCTACCACCTGCTGCAATCGCTCCCTCCCGCGCCCGCTGCCATGCCAGGAGGGCTGTCCATGGACCCCAGGAAGTTAGTTAACATGTCAACTCATCTAGTAATCCAGGTAAATCAGACGGGCAAATCATTGTCATCAATTTTCAGATTAAAGATAAGGAATTAAGTTCTGCCACTGGCCAGCTGGGTGATCCTGTGTACATCACTTCATCTCTGCAGCTGAGTTTTCCCCTTTGGAAAACGGGAGTAATTTTCCACATTCCCACATTCCCCTTTTACTGGGCCCTCCACCTACAAATTAAATTCACCCTTGCTGAATAAGTGTTTACTAAAAATAGATTGCTTAGCAGTCCAGAGGTCAGAGTAGAGACCTCATCTCAACACACAGGACTTTTCCTGTACTGACATCTACAAAGAATAGTTAATTGCCATCCAAAATTTTTTTTAGCTGTGGTTCCCTTTTAATTTATCCCCACCTCCCCCATGTCCTGTTACATAAAAACTATTAGAGAAACCCATGTCCATTGCAGTAGCAATGCTCAAAATAAGCAAGGTGTTGAAATACAGAGAAGATCATTTTAGAAAGTCGGTTGTAAAATACTTTATTTGATAAAAATTGCTGTAATATCGGAACAAAACCAAATAAAAGGGTCCTATCCATGATTATGTCTTGTTTGCAATATTTCATATGTATGTACCTTTGCCTCTACAAACATCACTCCCTCCACAACAAAACAGTCTCCTCCGCCACTCCGTCACTGCAACATTCAGATATATCAGTGATGGCACAGCAGAAGAACCTGAAATGGACTTCCAGGCTTAATATACATACATGCATAAATATAGTGTGAATTGACCATATATTTAAAACAGACATGGCAATAACTTATACTACAGACATTTTGATCTTGCCCCAATCCATTAGTAACATCACTCTAAAACAGAGGTTCCCAAGCCGTGGGGCAAACACTCGGGGGGCGGGGGCACAGTGGCACCCAGGCCAGCCCTCACAGGGGGTGGGGAGGGAGCACCACCCAGCCCCTCTGCTCCCAGCTCTGCTCCAGTCCCATCCCCAGCTTCAGCCCCCTTATCCCTGACTATGTCTTCTCTCCCACCTCCCCACCCGGGAGCTACTGGTAGAAGTTCAGCTTCCTCTTTCCGTTATTCATCCCCATGTTCCCGTATCATCTGCAAACAGGCTGAGATAATATCACAAGGGGCTGCATGTGAAATGGCCATCCACTTATGGTTAATCACTATTTCTCCCTGGCTAAAACCTACCCTCTAGCACTGCTTGAGAAGTTTCCTTTGGAAAAAAAGGGTAACACTTTAAAATGCCCCTTTCAAGTTTCTTTTTCAGGATGAGGCAGCTACGTTACAAACAAATAGATGTCAGCAAAAATGGTCCCAGAAAACATTAAGAAACCAGATTTCAAACATCAGGAAGTTTGGGGAAGTCCAGATCCTGGGATTTTGCCTCAGGTCCATCTATACTTGTTTGGCTATTTAAAGTAACTCAAACCTGAGATGCATCAGGTCCTGGGCAGTAGGAGAACAATGAGCTTACATACTCAATTCTGAGTCTCACTTTGTAAGAAAAGCAATCTCCCTTCCCAACACTCCCCATGGACCTATTCTCAGTTCTCGGCAGAAAAAAAATTTCTTCCGCCCAAGGATACCTGTGAAACCTCAGTTGATGTAAAAAAAAAAAGGCAGAAGTGAGTAAACATGGCAGAATCAATTGAACAGGAAGCATACAGCATAGCAACTGACCCTCCCCATAGAGCCAATTTAGATATAAAAAACTGCCCTGCTGTGCGTTTCCTGTTCCAAATTACTCAGGGGAGTCCCAAGTTGTCCAGACTGCTAAACAAAGGCAGGTTTTAGGGTTCACGGAGTTTTCCTGTTCAGTTAGAAAGGGGGGAGGGTTTAAAAATGGACATATCTGATCAAATTGGGATGTGTCACCAAATGTTTTAAAAGAAAAAATTCCAAATAAATTAGTGTTTAGATGAAAAAACTGCAGTAACTGCAGTCAGTCAACGTCATTCCCATACTAGTGTAGCCTACTACAGTAACCTACACTGGAGCATTCAGGGTCAGCGGCCTTCGCATCATAGGAGCCAAGTATCCTAAAAGACATCCATGATCCCACAGACCACTGTTCTGGATAAACAGATAGCTTCTTTGGTTCTTTCCAGCATTACAGTCCTTTTGAAGCAAGCAGCAGCATAGACTTTCCCAGAACAAGGTGTTTTTGCCAACAGCCAACTCACTGATGTCAGAAGGCTATTCCAGAACACATTGTAGTTTTTAGGGGAGAAAACCAAGGAAAGCACTGTCTGATACTCTCACAGCTGGGATGGCAGACCAGGTAGAAATAGTACAAGCGATATGAAGAAATGTGCAAACACACAAACCTCAAGTTTAAAATATATTCAGTACTCAGAAGTGTGTGTCTAATAGCATGGGTAAGGCACAATGGCGCCTACAACACAGCTCCGCCAATACACCTCAGTTCTAACCTACAGCACACCCCCTATTCCAGCCCTGGATCCCCACACACAGCTCTGCTAGTGAACCTCACAACTGACCGGCAGCAGCTCCAGGCTTTCCCTGCTCAAACACTGACAGCTGGATGGAGGGCGCATTTAGACACACAAAGCCTTATTTGCACTGATGATCCTGAGAGCCCCAGGTTTCATTAGCCTTTCACCTCTAGAGCAAACTTATGATACCCCGGTAGACCTCTGTACACACAGAAGTGAACAATAAAAAAGGCATTTGCGAAGGAATGTCTAGTCTTACTTACATAAGATCTAATTAAATAATTTCCCCTCTGATGTGTGCTACTAATATAGTATAAATTACATTTCAGATGACTGCCTTGGAAAAGACGCTAATATTTACTTCATCCTCATACATTGCAGCTGAATATGTCCTCATTCACTGCACTAAGGAAGGCTTGCAGTAGATCTGCTTGGCATCTATGTTTGTGCCACACCTGAAGAGATTCCTGTAATAAATTATAACAATCCTCCATTGCACCACCAAATTAGGTAAGCAAGGTTGGAAGAGAAAGAACTGTAGAAGTGCTTCTTGGCTCTTTTGAGCATTATCTAAAAAGTTATTAACTGCCTTGAGACAAAAAGAATTGAGAAAACACAAATTTAAAACATGCGTCAAGCAAACAGTTTTTGTAGAATTGGGAGAAGGGGGTATTTTCTGGGCAAACAAAGGAGTTACTTAGCTGGAGCATATACCAGATTTTGAACATAGATATGAGAGAGAGGGACAGAGAGACTTACCAGGCCCAATGGATGTATTTCAAAACTGGGAGTGGTGAAACAATCAGATGGGTATAAACATTTCTACAGAAAGGCATTCAAAACAAGAGGTCTGCATTCCCCAAACCATCTCCCCCAGGACCCCACCCCCTATCCTACTCATCCTACCCCCCAGACTCCTATTCACACCCTCTCCCCTATTCAACCCCTCCCCCCCAATTACCTGACTGCCCCTTGGCACCTCCTGTCCCTTATCCAAACCCCACCCCCCACTCCCTTACCATGCAACTCAGAACAACAGGAGGTTGCAGCCCTGCTGGAGCAAGCTGCACTGCCCACACAGCAGTGTGGCTACAGGAGAGGAGGGACAACAGGGGAGGGGCTGGGGGCTAGCCTCCCTGGCCAGGAGCTCAAAGACCAGTCAGGATGGTCCCCCAAATCAGATGTGACCCGGGGGCCATAGTTTGCCCACCTTTGTTCTACAGTCATTGATTAGATTAAGTTGCTTGGTGTGGACAGATAGTTATTTTTAAAAGTTTTCATCCCAAGGCAGTATTATAAGAACAAAGTTAACATCCCCCTCTTCCCCCCCAACTTCAGCCCTGTATTTCTATACTTCCACCTGTCAGGGTTTTACATTTGCCTGTGAAGCTGAATTTCATCATCATTTCCTAAAGTTTTTATTTAAAATCTATCTATATAAAAATCAAGTGGTGTATGTATGTATGTGTGTATGTATGTATGTATGTATGTATGACAGCGAACTCCTCCCGCACCGTTTGAGCCAGAGACTTGAAATTTGGTACAGTGAGGGGTCTTGGGGTCTAGATGCTGGTAAGGGTCGAAAAATTTTCGGATCTCACCTCTGACGCCCCCCAGGGGTGAAAGTCTTTCAGGGCCAATCACATCGGCTGGGCGGTTAGGTGGTGATGATGTCATAATACCCCCCTCCAACAGACACCTCACTCGCTCAGCTCACCCCTCCCTCCTCCAACGGAACCCCGGAGATCCCTCAGTTCTCTGCCCCTCCCCCCTCCCAACGGAACCCCGGAAATCCCTCAGTTCTCTGCCCCTCCCCCCCTCCCAACGGAACCCCCGAGATCCCTCAGTTCTCTGCCCCTCCCCCCTCCCAACGGAACCCCGGAGATCCCTCAGTTCTCTGCCCCTCCCCCCTCCCAACGGAACCCCGGAGATCCCTCAGTTCTCTGCCCCTCCCCCCTCCCAACGGAACCCCAGAGATCCCTCAGTTCTCTGCCCCTCCCACCTCCCAATGGAACCCAGGACTCCATAAGCTCTGTGCCCCCCCCACCTGCGAAGGTCCCCGGAATCCCTCGGCTCTGGGCCCCCCCACCTGCGATGGATCTGAGTTGGGTTTGGTGGGACGGTAAGTGAGGTGGGGGTGTTGGGTTTGCTTGGGGGGGCGAGGTGGGGGTGTCTGGTTCGGTAGGGGGGTAAGTGAGCCGGGGGGCGTCGGGGTTCGTCTGGGGGGTGGGAAGGTGTCGGGGTGGTGAGGGGTCAGGTGTGGGTGTTGGGTTTGGTCTGGGGGGGAAGGTGTCGGGGTGGGTGCCCAGACCAAACCCGACACCTCCCCGGCTCACTTACCCCCCCACCAAACCCGACACCGCCACCTCACCCCCCCCACCAACCGCAACACCCCGACCAACCCCAACACCCACACCTCACCCCTAATCCCCCCCGACACCTTCCCACCCCCCCAGACCAAACCCAACACCCCCTGGCTCACTTACCCCCGACCGAACCCGACACCCCTACCTCACCCCCCCACCAATCGCAACACCCCCAGACCAAACCCGACACCCCCCGGCTCACTTACCCCCCAACCGAACCCAACAACCCCACCTCACCCCCCCCAAGCAAACCCGACACCCCCACCTTACTCCCCCCACCAAACCCAACACCCCCTGACCAACCCCAACACCCACACCTCACCCCTCACCCACCCCGACAACTTCCCACCCCCCCAGACCAAACCTGACACCCCCCCAGCTCACTTACCCCCCGACCGAACCCGACACCCCCACCTCACCCCCCCACCAATCGCAACACCCCCAGACCAAACCCCACACCACTTCACCCCTCATCCACCCCAACACCTTCCCACCCCCCCAGACCAAACCCAACACCCCCCGGCTCAGTTACCCCCCGACCGAACCCGACACCCCCATCTCACCCCCCCACCAACCGCAAACCCCCCTGACCAACCCCAACACTCACCCCTCACCCATCCCGACAACGTCCCACCCCCCCAGACCAAACTCGACACCCCCCCAGCTCACGGTGCACTGTGTAGCACACAGATTATTAAATACACTGTTCGGTCGGGGGGTGAGGTCGGGTTGTCGGATTTGCTCAGGGGGTCAGGTGGGGATGTCGGGTTCGGTCGGGGGGTGAGGTGGGGGTGTTGGGTTTGCTTAGGGGGGTCAGGTGGGGTTGTCGGGTTTGGTCGGGGGGTAAGTGAGCCGGGGGGTGTTGGGGTTGGTCGGGGGGGTGGGAAGGTGTCGGGGTGGGTGAGGGGTGAGGTGTGGGGTTGGTCAGGGGGTGTCAGCTGTCTGCCCCCTCCCCACCTCCGACTGACCCGAGCAACGCTGGGCACTTATGCTAGTGTAAATATAAAAAAGTTACAAGACTATTTGTACTAGTTAAGCTACTGATAGACTCTTATCCTTGCCTGTGGCTAATGAAGATTTTTATTTGGGAATCACCGTGTCTTTTTTCCCCCCTTTTACGTTTTGGAAGTGTTTGATGTACATTAAAAGCTACTGGGCCACCCAGTATAGCAGTTCTCTATGGTTTTAAGCATTCCAGCTTCTGCTAGACAGCGCCCCTACCTCATTCCTGAATTTCTAGGGTAAAATGCTCACTCTGCTGAAGAACGGGACAACTCCAATTAACTTCAAGGTAGTCAGGATTTCAGCACTGATCTCCCTCAGTTTTAGCTCTCTGTGGAGCATATGCTGAACTTAGTAGATGGGCAAGACATCGGATGCCCAGTGCAGATGCTATTACACCTGTGGAATTTAACACACATGCAGTGAGGCAAAACTGATATGAGAATAGGAATCAAGACATTTTGAAAAGCAGGAGGCAGATGATTTGGGAAGGAAAGGTATACTCATGGGAGGTTCAAGGTGAACCATAGACAAAGGGAGCTCCTATAACTTGGCTTCTCCATAGTCTCTCTGAGATGGAGGCAGGACGTAAGGGCTGGAGCCTGAGGTCCAGAGATCTGATTCTCATAGGGGCATGGAAAGCTACCACTGAAACCCCTGTGTTAGGATCTGCTGATGGCAGCCGCTCAATTTCCTTTCTTCCATACACCTATCCTAATGGATACAAAGAGCAACAAAATAATTGTGTTGATGGAAGTAATTGACTAACTTCAGCATCACTGTTTCTCAACTTTTCTGATGGCATCAAACTACATGTTCCTTCTGTATACCTGTGAAAATTCCATTGCCTGGCTCTTGCTGGTGGTGTAGATCCTGCCACTTACATCCAGGTCCAGAAGAATGGGATTGTTGTCAGCCTCTAGAGTACCCAGGGAAGGTGCAGGTGACCCTTTTGCTGCCTCCTAACTCCTCATTGCAGGCTGCTGAAGATTATACCATCATCTTCCCTGCAGAGGAAGGCATTTAAGGATTCTGCCACTGCAGAAAAACAGCATCAGCAGATGGCTGCTTCTAGGGTATCACCCTACTAAGGCAAGGCTACTGCTGCACAGATGACAGATGTTTCTTTTTCTTTCCAAATGTAGCAGCAGGGTCTTTCCAGGAATCTTCTCAGAAATGCTTCAGGGGGTAACCCTCTCAGAGAGCTCTAGTGACTGAAGGGAAGGTGACAGGCGTAAGTAGTGGGGACGGAGGAATTTTGACAGTTTAAGGTGGTATTTGATGAGTATGAAGCGGGAGGGAGGACTGAAAAGATCAGGAAGAGCAATAACAGAATTCAGAATGGTAGCGGTTTGAGAGGATAGAGACTACAGCATTGGACAAGTTTAGCCTCTGTCTGCCAGGGGGTATCCACTAATTGCACTTCCCTCACCTTTACCTAGGATTTATCTGGAACGGGTATGTTTAATCAACGATTGCAACACACCTCTCAAAATCCATGGCTTCTAAACATGCCTATCACAACATGTGGTGTACTTCAGCCAGGGCACTAACTGTACCTCGGTGACAACCATGTGGGTAAAACCAGGCAACCACTATGCTTTTGAATGAACTCTCACAGAAAAATGATAAAAGACAAAAATACTCCATCACCTCTAGGGTGCACACTTTTCACAAAGTGATCACTCTATGTCTGACATCCTCAAAGGAAACCTGTGCACCACCTTCAAAAGATGAGCCTGGGAACTTAAATTCATAACTTTGCTAGATAGTAAAAATCATGACCTGAATTCAGACACACACTGAATTTATGGCTAATTACAACAATCTATAACCCACTAAACCTCCCACCAATAACTGGAAAGGTATTAACAGGCCACTTCACCCTGAATGGTCCTTGAAATATATAATAACTACTTATGCTGAACAATCTGTTCTACCTTGTATTTAGCTGTGACACAGAGTACATTTCCCAGCTCTGGAGAAGAGCTCTACATAAGCATGCACGCCTGTTTCTCACCAACAGAAGTTAGTTCAATAAGAGATATTACCTCACGTACCTTGTGTCTCTAATATCCTATTAACGCGCACCCAGTATTAGTATTTGACAGCTGCCAGTGACCTCTGAAAAGAGTTCCTATTTTAGTTTAATTCTTAGTAGACCAGCATGCGCAGTGCAGCATACTCATCACAAGTAGCCTCCTGGACAGAATCCTCAGGAAAGTACAAGGATTGCATGAACATCAAGAATTAAACCACCTTCTCAAATCCCTCAAAGTCATCCTTTTGGATCAAAGCTCTGGCTTTTATGCTGTATCTGTCCTGCCTGTACAGGACTTCAATGTCCTGAGGTGTCAGTCTCCAGGGTTGTCAAGACAATAACTTTCACCAGCATTAAATTAACCTGGTGTCACGGAGCGCCCGGGGGATGGTTTGGAACTTGCTCCCTATGAAGCCAGATAGGATTCCGGGGGAAGTGTCCCCTCTCCATACACAGCCTGTTTCCAAGGCTAGGAGCTTCAAGGGTACCCACTTCAACCTTCCTGAGTCTGACCTCGGAGCATTCAGCACCTTCTGCCCCTCCGTGCGCTTCCCCCAGCAAGCCCGCCGGGGCGGGGTCTTGGGGGAGCCCATGGGTTCTGTACCCCAAATCCACAGTCAGACGTGACTCTCAGCCAGGCAGTAAAACAGAGGTTTATTTGTCGACAGGTACACGGTCTAACACCGAGCTTGTAGGTACCCGAACCCCTCGGCTGGATCCATTTTGGAGGCCCAGGGAGGCCAGACCCTGCCTGGGCCTGCCTCCCTTCTGCCCACCCAGCTTCAGACTCAAACCCCTCTCTCCATCCAGCTACAGACTCCAAACTCCAAACTCTCTCCAGCCCCTTCTCCCCTCTGGCTCAGCCAGGTCAGGTGACCTCCCTCCCCCACTTGGAGTCAGATTACAGCTTCAGGTATGGACACCTGAAGAGAGGGGAGAGGGTGTTGCCTGCTTGCTTACACTGTCAGCCCCTATTCCTTCACATAGACACTTAAGAAATGCATTGGGGAAACTGAGGCACACCCACAGTATTCCTACTCCGTCACACCTGGAAAACAACTCAGGACCCTGAAGCCTTTGGGGAAAACAAGTTTTATGAATGAGTGCAATGATTACCTTCACAGTCAAAGTCTTAAAAACACAACGAGCTTTTTCTTCTTCACATTGTTTTTGCTGGTTTTCTTCCTGGATGGTTCCATGGTGTCGGATGAAGTTCTGGGACTGAACAGAAACAGCCAGTTGGGTTCACACAAGAAGGGGACAGTCAGAGACACGGAGTTGCTGTCCTCTGTGGGGATGCACTAAGTCCATTTTCTAAAGTCGACTTCAGAAAATCGACTTAAGGAAAATCGACTTAGTGCTGTAGTGAAGACGTACCCTTAATGTCACCTGCAGCCTCACTAGCTGAAAATCGACCTAGAGAGCAGTCGACTTCAGCTACGCCTCTGGTAATGGAGGAGTTATAAGGACTTTAAGGGCATGCAGGTGAGGATGGGTACAGGCTTAAATCTACTTTAGCTTGCTAAAGTCGACTTTAAGCCGTAGTGGGGACCAGGGCTAAGCCTCTGACCTTCCGAGCAGCTCTACGAACCCCCCGCCCGCCTGAACAGCCCTGCGCCGGCTCCCCCCACCCCTGCTCGGGTGGGGGGAGGCGGCACGGGGCTGATACGGTGGGCGGGGGGGTCCGCGGAGCTGCTCGGGCAGGCGGGGGGTCTGGCGCGGGGCTGTTCAGGCTGGCGGGGGGGTTCTCGGGGCTGATCCGGTGGGCGGGGGGGTCCGCCGAGCTGCTTGTGCAGGCGGGGGGTCCGGCACGGAGCTGATCCGGCGGGCCAGGGGGGGGTCCGCGGAGCTGCTCGGGCAGGCGGGGGGTCCGGCACAGGGCTGTTTAGGCTGGTGGGGGGGGTCTCGGGGCTGATCTGGCAGGCAGGTGGGGGGGGGATTCACGGGGCTGCTCCGGGCAGGCGTGGGGTCCAGCGCAGGGCTGATCCAACGGGCCATTCGTGGAGCTGTTCTGGGCAGGTGGGGGGCTCTTCAGGCAGGTGGGGGGGGTGCAGAAATCAATTCTTTTTTTCATTAGCAGCCAATCTCCCTTGGGGGGGAGGCACCAGGACACCCATTGGGTATACAGTAAACCCTCGATTTAACGGACCTCCATTTAACGGACTTCGGATGCAACGGACAAAATTTTTCAGAGTCTGATGCATCCGAAATCCGTTTGTGGAGGGCTGGCTGTGGGCTCCCTGCTGCCCCCCCGAGGCTGAAGCTGCGGCTGCCGCCTGGCTCTCCGCAGCAGCTGGGCTTGCTGCCGCCCGAGGCTGAAGCTGCGGGGTGTGTGTGTGTGTGTGTGTGTGCGCTGCTCGCCTCTCCGCAGCAGCTGGGTTTGCTGCCGCCCGAGGCTGAAGCTGCGCTGGGGGGGCTGCCCGTCTCCCCCCAGCAGCTGGGCTTGCTGGTGGGTCCCGGGAGCTGGGACCTGTGTCCGCTCTCCTGCCGCCCGAGGCTGAAGCTGCGGGGGGGGGGCTGCCGCCCGTCTCCCCCCAGCAGCTGGGCTTGCTGCCGCCCGAGGCTGAAGCTGCGGGGTGGGGGGCTGCCGCCCGGCTCCCCACAGCAGCTGGACTTGCTGGCGGGTCCCGGAAGCCGGGACCCGTGCGGACTGACTGTCGGCTCTCTGTGGCCACCGGGGTTGCAGCCGCGGGTGGGCTGGTTGCCGGCTGCGGGTTGCGGCCCCCTCTCTGTGGTGGCAGTGGGGCTGCTGCTCCCACAGCTCGGTTTGGGGTTTTTTCCCTTTCTTTTTATAAAATTTTAATTTTGCTTCGTTTTTAAGAACATTGTTTATTTGTTTAGTTAAATATAAGTACAGTAAAGTGTGTTTTCAGAAAAATGTTTATTTCGATTTAGTTACTTGTTTATTACAGTCTCAAAACTACGCTGAGTACATAAGCAATAATACATACAGAACACTTTTCTGTGAAATTAAACTTTTCATACATACAGTACTTAATTTTAATTACACAAAAGTCAATTTTTTAACATACGCATTCGGAAAACCTACTTTCTTAAATAACGGACTTTCTGATTTAACGGACACCCCAATTAGTCCGTTAAATCGAGGTTTCACTGTACTGCCGGCCGTGCAAGGCAAAAGAACGCGGGGGGGGGGGGTAGTTGAGCGCCCTCGGGCATTGGAATTACCCGGGGGGTGCCCCCATCCGGTACGCCCAGTGCCGGGCCCTGGAAAACGGGCAGAGGGAAGGGGAAATCAAGGCGCAGCGCGGCCCTTGGCAGGATTCGCATAGCGGGGGGGGGGCTGCGGGTTCAAGGCGGCTGGCCTGGCGTGCCGAGCACCGATTGGGGGGGTCCCCGCGGGGGAAGGGTACCCAGCCCAGGACAAGGGGGAGACACCCAGCCCCTAGGCGCCCCGCGCCGGAGGGTGTGGGGCGGGCACCGCGGGGTGTGTAATCCGCGTTCGCACCAAAGCAGATGAGCGCTAATGGCGGTGGGAGGGGGCAGCAGGGGGCAGTCGCCCGGCCTGGGGGAGGGGCTGGGCACGGGGGCACGCCCCCCTACCCCGACGGACCCAGCTCGGCCAATGGCTGCCCAGGATCCGCTACTCGGGCCTGGGAGGAGGCGGGACGTCGTGGGTCTGCCCAGAGGAGGGCGCGGGGGGCAGGGCTTGGGGGGGCTGCCCCCCAACCATGGCACGGGGGGTGCTGCAAAAACCAAATCTTTATTTACAAAGACAACAAACTATTCTTTATTTAAATAAATAACAAACAAACTGGGGGCGGGAATAACGTCAGACGCCGCCCCCCTTCTTCCCGCCCTTGGCGGGGCCGTGGGTGGTCTCGGGGGCGGGCCGGAGGACGGGCAGGCAGCAGGGGGGCCGCACCTGCGGGAGACGGGGGGAGGGTGAGCGCCCGGCCCCCTACCCCATAGCAATCCCAGAGCCCACCAAGCACAGAGCCCAGCCCCACAGCACCCACCGAGTCCAGCCCCCCATGGTGCCCAACACTGACAGCGCCCTGCCCCCTCACCGTCCCCCCCCCCCCACAGCCCCATGGCGCCCCGGCCCCCGGCAGACTCACCTCCCTCCTGCCGGACTTGGGAGGGGAGTGGGGGCTGGTGGGTTAGAGCGGGGAGGGGGGGCTGGGAGCCAGGACTCCTGGGTTCTCTCCCCGGCTCTGGGAGAGGAGTGGGGGCTGTTGGGTTAGAGCAGGGGGGGTGGGAGCCAGGACTCCTGGGTTCTCTCCCCGGCTCTGGGAGGGGAGTGGGGGCTGGTGGGTTAGAGCAGGGGGGGCTAGGAGCCAGGACTCCTGGGTTCTCTCCCCGGCTCTGGGAGGGGAGTGGGGGATAGTGGTTAGAGCAGGGTGGTGGGCAGCTAGGACTCCTGGGTTCCCCCGGCACTCACCTGGTGGGGGCTGGCATTCGAGCCTGGCAGCAGGGGCACTATTTTCCGCCGCTGGGCCTCCAGCTGGCAGCTCTCTGCGATACTTTTCCAAAATCGCATCTCTTGAAAAGATTGGGCAGCCTTCCTCTCGCAATCCGCCGCCAACCTGCGGAGAAGGAGGGGAGGGGAGTGTCGGAGCTCCACGGTGGGGGGTAGCCTGGCCTGGGGAACCCGCCGCCCCGCCCCAGAGGTGGGCGCATCTCGGCACCGGGCGAGGAGTCCCCGGGACACCAACCGCCCCGCCCCAGAGGTGGGCGCATCTCAGTGCCGGGCACATCTCAGTGCTGGGCAAGGGGTCCCCGGGTCACCCGCCGCCCCGCCCCAGAGGTGGGCGCATCTCGGCGCTGGGTGAGGGGTCCCCGGGTCCCCTGGTACCTCCTTTCGTGCTGCTGCACAAGTTTCTCCTTCTCTTCCCTGTGGCCTGATATCATTTTGAGTCGGTTTAACTCATATTCTGTTTCCAACTTGAGCAGCTCATTCCTGTGGCGAGAGGAGGGCCGGGATGAGCGGCAGGCGCAGCCCCCCGGTGGGGGAGGGATCGGGGGGTGGCGGAGTGCTGTGTGGGTACCTTTGCCTTTCTTCAAGCACCTCAATCTGGTGCTGGTAGCTTTTTGCTCTGTGTCTGAGCCATACAGTTGATTGGTGTGCCAGTGGTATGGATGTTCTGCCTCTCATCCACTGGGGCCTTGTGGGGCCAGCCTCCCGCTGCACGGCCTCCTGGGAAGGGGAAGGACCTGGGTGACCTCCAGCCCCCCACTCGCCTTCTAGAGCCAGGGAGAGAACCCAGGAGTCCTGGCTCCCAGTCCCCCCTGCTCTAACGCACCAGCCCCCACTCCCCTCCCAGAGCCGGGGAGAGGACCCAGGAGTCCGGGCTCCTAGCCCCCCCTTGCTCTAACCCACCAGCCCCCAGGGGCACAGAAGGGGGTGGGCATGGGGCCAAGGGGAGGATGAGGAGGCCAGACCGGGCCAGGCGAGGGGCACCGGGGAGTCAGCCTGTGTGTGGCCCTTGCAAATCATGTCTGCCTTCTGGTTTCTCAGTTTCCTCATCTATAAAATAGGGATCCTATTTCTCTATCCCACATGAATGATGGAACCACTCCTACTTTGGGGAACATCACAGATTGCTTAGGAAAGTAGGAAGTAATTTCTTAGTAAAGCATATGACAGGATGCATTAAGATCCACTGTTTGAGAGACTGCACATTCGCACAATACTAAGTCACTTCGATACTACAGTGCTGGAGTTTTAGAGAAGGTTTAGACTAAATGAGATTGAATTAAGGACTATTTGGCAGCCTTAACTCAGAGTGCTTTGTTATGATCAGTGTGAAGGTCAGGCCTTTTTCTTTTGAATGTGTTCTATTTGGCTTATTAATAGCACAGTCTTACTATTTATACTGTAAAGCCACCACTTGGCACTGTGGTTTTCTTCTAACTTCGGGGGGAAGTGTATGCATGGTCTTTCCTGGCCCCCATGCACACCCAACTCATATTAAAAGGTTCCCTGCAAGACTTTAAAATTAAGTGGAATGCAGCTGAATTTAGCTTTTAAAACAAAATCAGCTGTACTCAAGTTAGCAACAGAGGGAAACCAGATATCTCAAAATGCATCCTTCTTTGATATAACAGCTACTGGAGTACAGAGTTGGGCTAAAAGTAGCTCTCCACCCAGAGGAGGAAGCCTATATAAACCTGGGTGAGACCTCTCCATTTTGTTCTCAGCTGGCTAAAAGAACAGCCCTCCACCCCCAACGATACCTGGAAGAAACTGCAAAAGGGCGGGGGTGTGAGTGATTGTTGGACCCAGGCCAACAGGGAGTTTAGCCTGAAAGAAGGAATTCACAGAGGGTGAGGCTTTTTGCTGTAATAGTGTTAGATTTGCGTGTTCTGTTTATTTTGTTTGGTAATTCACTGTACTCTGTTACTACTTTGAACCACTTCAATCCTATTTCCTGTCTTTATTAAAATCACTTTTTACTTATTAATTAACCTGAAGTACATGTTAGTACCTGGGGGGGTAAACAGCTGTGCATCTCTCTCTGTTCACCTTCCAGAACAATGATAATCTACGAGTTTGCCCTGTATAAGCTTTATACAGGGCAAAACAAATTTTATTCCGGGTTTGACCCCATTGGGAGTTGAGCATCTGAGTGCCAGAGGTAAGAATACCTCCTGCCTGTTTCCAGGAAAGCCCACAGCTGTTAGGGGACGTGGCTCAGACCTGGCAGGGTACTGGGTCCTAAGCTGTTGGGGCAGGAAAACTGAGGCAGGAGTAGCCTTGGCACATTGGGTGGCAGCTCCTAAGGGGGTTTCTGTGATCTCAACCCTTCACAGTGTGTGTGGATTAAAGTGTGTTGGAAGCCCCATTTGGGATAACAAGGCTGGTGCATGTCATTTTCCACTGAGGAATGACAGACGTCATATGAGCTTGTGTTCAGCAGTGTTGTGTAAAGGGCAAGATGCACATTTTTGGGGCAAGTCTGGGACCAGAGAATTTTCTGGGGTTCTCCTGTGGTGCACTGTAATTCATGAGTGGCTGACTAGCAGCACTCAATCCTGTGTTTCTGGGAGCGAGTTACAGGCTGGAGACTGTGTGTTAACTGCCCAGGAGTGGCTGTTCTCACAGTAAAGCAAAGTCAAGGAAACACCAGCCTGGGGAACTGAGGGGACACGGATCTTCAACAGTCCAGATTGCACTGTGGTTAATGTCCCACACATTCAATTTCAAAGAGTCTCCTGAAACACTGAGAAAGTAAATCCATGTCCCAGAAATCAGAGACAGAGGACAAGATTCCCAGGCACTGCTTCTTGCTGACAGAGCGGTCCAGAGACAATGAGAGAGTCCTGGGGAAGCTGTGATTAGTAACCATGGGCTGGTGGAGTTCAGTGGAGAAAGGGAACAGGAAGGGCAGGGATATTTTGGAATGCAGGATCCCAGCAGTACTAGATGTCAGGATACCACATATTGCAGCCCATTGGAAAACATAATCCCAACTACACATATAAAATGATGGGGTCTAAATTAGCTGTTACCACTCAAGAGAGGGATTTTGAAGTCACTGTGGAGAGTTCGCTGAAAATAGTCAATCAAGCTGCAGAGGCAGTCAAAAAGTGAACAGATTGTTGGGAATCATGAAGAAAGAGATAGATAATAAGACAGAAAAGATCATATTGCCGCTATATAAATCCATTATACACCCACATCTTGAATACTGCCTGCAGATGTGGTCACCCCACCAGAAAAAAAGATATATTGGAATTGGAAATGGTCTAGAAAGAGGCCAAAAAATGTTATTAGGTGTATTTAACAGCTTCTGTATGAGAGATTAAAAAGACTGGGACTTTTCATCTTGGAAAAGAGATGAAGGGGAGATATGAGAGAGGTTTCTAAAATCATGAGAAGAGTGGAGAAAGTAAATAAGGGAGTGTGATTTACTCTCTCTCATAACACAAGGACTAAAAGTCACCCAATAAAATTAATAGGTAGCAGGTTTAAAACAAACAAAAGGAAGTATTTCTTCACACAACACACCATCAACCTGTGGAACTCTTTGCCAGAGCGTGTTGTGAAGGCCAAGACTATAATTTTTTTAAAAATAATAATAATAATAATTATGGAGATACCTATCTCATAGAACTGAAAGGACCATGAAAGGTCATTGAGTCCAGTCCCCTGACTACACTAGCAGGACCAAAGACTGTCCCCTGATAGATTTTTTTTGTCCCAGATCCCAAAATAGCCCCTCCCCCCCAGGGATTAATCTCACAACCCGAGGTTTAAGCAGGCCAATGCTCAAACCACTGAGCTATCCCACCACCCCATGATTCACTCAAGGAGGATAGGTCCATCAATGGCTATTATCCACGTTGTCTCTAACCTCCCTTTGCCATAAGATTGGTGACAGGAGATGAATCACTTCTTGATTACCTGTTGTATTCATTCCCTCTGGAGAACCTGGTATTGGCCAGTGTCAGAAGGAAGGATACTGGACTAGATGGACCTTTGTCTGACCAAGTAGAGACATTCTTATATACTAGGGAATCTAGGGAGGCCAGTGTAATGGGAGGGAGTAGGGAAAATCGCAGGGTGTGGAGAACACTGGGAAATTAGAAGCTATAATTCAGGAGCAACAGAGTCTAATTAGTCTGGAAAAGCAGAAAGTGAAAAATAAAAATCGGGGTCCCGTGACTCTGGGAATGAGGGACTCAAAAATCCAAGGTCCCCGCAGAGAAGAGAGATTGGGGCTATTACACATGGTGAGGAGGGAGCAAGACTCTCCATGTCTCTGGATATTTCACAAACAACCTAAGGCATTTTCACATGCTGGGGGCAATCCAGATCAGTCAGGAGTTGTGTCATCTGTGATCCTGGGTGAGTTTTAATGTTCTGCTGCTTGAACTCCCTTGTCTGGATACCCGCAGCCAGCATTAAAGGCTGCACTGAGCATCTGTGTGATAAGTAAACCTGAACCAGCAGCTCTGACTCCCGCAGCCTGCTTGTTACACCCCAAGAACATTCTGGTCCAGGTGGAGTAGACTCAGGGTTTGAAGAGAAGGGCAGGGGTAGGAAGCTTCTGTTGGTTATGCAGGACCTAACCCTCAGTTTTACTTGAGCAAAAAGGGGATATTTGACACTGCTCCTGTGCTCTGTTCCCAAAGTGTTCTACAGGGGAAGGGTCTCTGGTGATTTGTGTGTCCCTGGAATATTGGGGTGCTGCTGAAACAGGACAAAGTGGAGATGGCCTTGGGGGGGTGGGGGTGGCGTTAACTGTATCTCTTCACTTCCCCTTGAAAGAACTGGGAATCCTTACCTAGTGAGGTCACATTCTCATAGTTCTCCTGCATCACATCTCTGTAGAGGGTTCTCTGAGCAGGGTCCAGCAGAAGCCACCCAGGTGAACCACACGGCCACGTCCTCGAAGGTCACCAACCCCTGAAAGAGCAAGAGTCCCACACTCAGTACCTACTGCCCCACTCACAGCCCCTCTATTTTGGGGGGAGAGGAGTCAATCAAATGGAAGCTGTAGGTGGATCGCAGTCAAAAGAGTCCCACCCCCAACCCCCTCAGAGCATCCAGGAAATACCAGTGTGAGGGGACAAAGAGAGAGCCCCCTCCTCTCTCCCAGAAGATCCATCACATGCCTGCTAGCCACAGACTGATA
The DNA here is from genome assembly GCA_032164245.1 of Sternotherus odoratus. Taxonomy (NCBI): domain Eukaryota; kingdom Metazoa; phylum Chordata; order Testudines; family Kinosternidae; genus Sternotherus; species Sternotherus odoratus. Next base: position 15,786,989 of record JAVMKO010000019.1, on the reverse strand, counting down.
CAGGAGATGGAGCCCACAGCGGGATTGAGGGAGAACTCCCTGGTAGGAAGCCCAACAACCTCCTCATTCACAGGAGCTGCATATGAAGGGAGGGGAATCTCCCCTAAACCTCACTGGTGGGTGCCCCCTTCAGATCTCTCGGCAGCCACAGATTAGTCAGATCAGGTTCCAGCACTGGGAGTCTAATCAGTTTTCCTAGCCCCACGTAGCTGGGTTATTTTCTGTTTCACAAATTAGGGTATTTCCATCCCTGACCCTCATAGGTCTGTTCCTAGAATCTAGGCCACTTATTAAACAACTCCCAGCAGGTTTGCCACACCCTGTCCTCCTCCCTTTCCCACCCTCTGCATTTCCTGCCCCACTCCTACCTACAAACCAGACTGTGCAAACCCCCCAATAATCCCTACCTGAACTGGCTCCTCTGCATCCATTTCTCTCCCCTCTCCCATGGGAGGACTGGACGAACTGTAGGAAAACAGGGACGCCATACTGCGGCCTGGGAGGGTGAGAAAGGTAATTGTGGAGGTTTCAAAACAGGCTTTAGTTAATTTCACATGACAGTTCCCCCAGGCTCTTTCTCTGCAGACAGTCATCAGATTCTGCCAGGTGGGAAAAATGCTCAATGTCTTTATTACAGTGTAGACCTGGCCCCTTCTGCCAGGCTAAGCCCACAGACACATTTTTAACCTCCCTTCTCCTTCTCCATCCCCTCCTCATGTGACAAACCAAAGGAGTCCTTTCGGGGGATTCCCTCAGACACTGACCCCAGGGCAGCCATACCCGAGCTGGAGGGATATGGAGTCAGGAACTGGCTTTTCCTCTGTTTGTTCCTTTTCTTGTTCACATGGGCAAGGCAGAGAAGAAGGTTTAATTAAGGTCACTTCCCAGCACAGACACTCGCTGGGGGAGCAGCATCTGCTAAGCCTGATCTCCCGCATCACAATGGAGGCTTCAGCATTGGACCCAGGAAGCTGAACCCCAATATCCTGAGCAGAAAGGGACAGAGCATTTAAGCAACCTTCCCTCCTCTGGCTCTCTGGGGAGAGCAGCTAGCTAGTAAGAGACCCTCCTCACAGGGAGAATTGCTGATCTTATTTGCCCCACCGCCCTTCTGGAGTCACTCTTTGTCTTTCCATGCAGTGACTATGGTCTCAGTGAAACCAGATTTCTGAAAGAATGAGTCCAGAATGCTGTGGACGAGACCATTGTGAGGCAGTGCTAACCCCCTTCCCACCTCCCTCACCCCCCAGAACTAGGACAGGGACTTGGGGCACAAATTTTCCTTACAGAACCAGAAGTTCATGCAGATTTCCAAAGAGGATAAAAGCAAACTCGGTGATTTCACCTCACAGTGTTTGAGAAGTGGATAGAAAGTGATCATGGTGACTGGGCATGGCTGGGATCCCCCAACTGCCTTCCTAGGACCCCCACCTGCCCTCTAGCAGGACATGCCATGGGGTTTGCCTGGACTCCCTCCCCCGTCCTGCCGGATCCCGATGCTTTACAGAGGAACCCCTCACACTGGTTGCTTGACACCCCCGGGGCTAGCGCAGGGGATTTCCTCCCAACCCTCTGTGCATTGGGCATGGCAGTGATCCCAGGAGTCTACAGGGGGACCTAGATCGAGGCTGTAAAAAAGCACCAGGCTCCCCCTAGCCCCCTGTCCTGCCTCCCCAAGAGATACCCCCCCCCCTGTTCGACAGCTAACCGGCCACCAGAGATACCCAGCTCCAGGACAAAGAGCCGCAAGGCCGGGCACATGACAACCCCCAACACTTCACAACCCACCGATCTGATACTGTCCCCCCCGCCCCCCCCGACACTTCACAACCCACCGATCTGATACTGTCCCCCCCGCCCCCCCCGACACTTCACAACCCACCGATCTGATACTGTCCCCCCCGCCCCCCCCGACACTTCACATCACCCACCGATCTGATACTGTCCCCCCCGCCCCCCCCGACACTTCACAACCCACCGATCTGATACTGTCCCCCCCGCCCCCCCCGGACACTTCACAACCCACCGATCTGATACTGTCCCCCCCGCCCAGCCACCCGACGCTTCACAACCCACCGATCTGATACTGTCCCCCCCGCCCCCCCGACACTTCACAACCCACCGATCTGATACTGTCCCCCCCGCCCCCCCCGACACTTCACAACCCACCGATCTGATACTGTCCCCCCCGCCCCCCCCGACACTTCACAACCCACCGATCTGATACTGTCCCCCCCGCCCCCCCTGACACTTCACAACCCACCGATCTGATACTGTCCCCCCCGCCCCCCCCGACACTTCACAACCCACCGAGCTGATACTGTCCCCCCCGCCCCCCCCCGACACTTCACAACCCACCGATCTGATACTGTCCCCCCCGCCCCCCCCGACACTTCACAACCCACCGATCTGATACTGTCCCCCCCGCCCCCCCGACACTTCACAACCCACCGATCTGATACTGTCCCCCCCGCCCCCCCCGACACTTCACAACCCACCGATCTGATACTGTCCCCCCCGCCCCCCCCGACACTTCACAACCCACCGATCTGATACTGTCCCCCCCGCCCCCCCCGACACTTCACAACCCACCGATCTGATACTGTCCCCCCCGCCCCCCCCGACACTTCACAACCCACCGATCTGATACTGTCCCCCCCGCCCCCCCCGACACTTCACATCACCCACCGATCTGATACTGTCCCCCCCGCCCCCCCCGACACTTCACAACCCACCGATCTGATACTGTCCCCCCCGCCCCCCCGACACTTCACAACCCACCGATCTGATACTGTCCCCCCCGCCCCCCCGACACTTCACAACCCACCGATCTGATACTGTCCCCCCCGCCCCCCCGACACTTCACAACCCACCGATCTGATACTGTCCCCCCCGCCCCCCCGACACTTCACAACCCACCGATCTGATACTGTCCCCCCCGCCCCCCCCGACACTTCACAACCCACCGATCTGATACTGTCCCCCCCGCCCCCCCCCAACACTTCACAACCCACCGATCTGATACTGTCCCCCCCGCCCCCCCCGACACTTCACAACCCACCGATCTGATACTGTCCCCCCCGCCCCCCCCCGACACTTCACAACCCACCGATCTGATACTGTCCCCCCCGCCCCCCCCCGACACTTCACAACCCACCGATCTGATACTGTCCCCCCCGCCCCCCCCCCCCCCGACACTTCACAACCCATCGATCTGATACTGTCCCCCCCGCCCCCCCCCCGACGCTTCCAGGAGCTGCGTTAAGGGGGGGGAGGGGGAGCTGGCAGGTTCCCTGGGGGAGGGGAGGGGGCAGCAGTGGGGGAGGGGCAGGGGGCTGGGAACTGCGCCCCCCCCGCCACTTCCCCCCCCCCGGGGATTTCCTGGCTGCGCAGAGACCGTTCAACCCCCCGCGTCCCACTGACCTTCCCCCCCCCAACTCCGGCTTCTCCCCCCGCCCCACAGGGGACCCCCCCCCCAGTCTCTGCCCCCCCCATCCCCGCGGGGCCGGATCCACTGGGGCGGGGGCAGCTCCGAGGCTTCTCCCCGGTTCGCGGGGCCGAGAGTCACTTTCCCGCCCCCCCCCCCCGGGTCTCTCACTCGCGGGTGCGCCGGGCGCGGAGGGGTTAATAACGGTCCTGTCGCAGCACAGCTCAGGGAAGGCGCAGCTGAACCGTTACTTGTACCGCGTGCTAATGGAGCATGCGCAGTGACAGCTACTGGAAGTCTCCCGCGCTGGGCTGGAGAAGGCGGAAGCGCCCCCGGTGCAGGCTGGGAGATGTAGTTCCTGACTCTTCTGGGACCGGAAGTGACGTTGAGCGGGAGGGGGGAGCGAGGAGCCGGGCGGTGCGGGGCCGTTGGAGCCTCCAGGTAGCGGCGCGAGCCCGGGGGGGGGGGGGCGGTGTGAGTGACGGGCCAGCAGGGGGGCTGGGAGGGACGTGGGGTTTGATGTGGGGGGGAGCAGGGGGCGGGGCGGGGCGGGGGGGCTGGGAGGGACGTGGGGGTCGATGTGGGGGGGAGCAGGGGGCAGGGTGGGGGGCTGGGAGGGACGTGGGGGTCGATGTGGGGGGGAGCAGGGGGCGGGGTGGGGGGGCTGGGAGGGACGTGGGGGTCGATGTGGGGGGGAACAGGGGGGGTGGGAGGGACGTGGGGGTTGATGTGGGGGGAGCAGGGGGCGGGGTGGGGGGGCTGGGAGGGACGTGGGGGTCGGTGTGGGGGGAGCAGGGGGTGGGGTGGGGGGGCTGGGAGGGACGTGGGGGTCGATGTGGGGGGGAGCAGGGGACGGGGTGGGGGGGCTGGGAGGGACGTGGGGGTCGATGGGGGAGCAGGGGGTGGGGGGGCTGGGAGGGACGTGGGGGTCGATGTGGGGGGGAGCAGGGGGCGGGGTGGGGGGAGCAGGGAGGGACGTGGGGGTTGATGTGGGGGGAGCAGGGGGTGGGGTGGGGGGGCTGGGAGGGACGTGGGGGTCGATGTGGGGGGGAGCAGGGGGCGGGGTGGGGGGGCTGGGAGGGACGTGGGGGTCGATGTGGGGGGGAGCAGGGGGGCTGGGAGGGACGTGGGGGTTGATGTGGGGGGAGCAGGGGGTGGGGTGGGGGGGCTGGGAGGGACGTGGGGGTCGATGGGGGAGCAGGGGGTGGGGTGGGGGGGCTGGGAGGGACGTGGGGGGTCGATGTGGGGGGGAGCAGGGGGGGTGGGAGGGACGTGGGGGTTGATGTGGGGGGGAGCAGGGGGCGGGGTGGGGGGGCAGGGAGGGACGTGGGGGTCGATGGGGGGGGAGCAGGGGGCGGGGTGGGGGGGCTGGGAGGGATGTGGGGGTCGATGTGGGGGGAGCAGGGGGCGGGGCGGGGGGGCTGCGAGGGATGTGGGGGTCGATGGGGGGGAGCAGGGGGCGGGGTGGGGGGGCTGGGAGGGACGTGGGGGTCGATGTGGGGGGAATAGGGGGTGGGGTGGGGGGGCTGGGAGGGACGTGGGGGTCGATGTGGGGGGGAGCAGGGGGCGGGGCGGGGGGGCTGGGAGGGACGTGGGGGTCGATGTGGGGGGAATAGGGGGTGGGGTGGGGGGGCTGGGAGGGACGTGGGGGTCGATGTGGGGGGGAGTAGGGGGCGGGGTGGGGGGGCTGGGAGGGATGTGGGGGTCGATGTGGAGGGAGCAGGGGGGGCTGTGAGGGACGTGGGGGTCGATGTGGGGGGGAGCAGGGGGCGGGGTGGGGGGGCTGGGAGGGACGTGGGGGTCGATGTGGGGGGGAGCAGGGGGGGCTGGGAGGGACGTGGGGGTTGATGTGGGGGGGAGCAGGGGAGGCTGGGCCACACAACGGCCAGACATGCTGTTCTGAACCAGGCCCAGACCCAGACCTGCAGCCTGGCCCCCCAGAGAGCTGCTAGCCTCCCCAGCCAGGAGCTCGGGGGGGGGGGGGATTAGTCTGTGGGCTGGATGTGGTTTACCTACCCCTGCACTAGTAGGTTCTCTCCTCCACCTCCACCAATACATACTGCACAGTTTCCATCACTCTCTCCTCTGCCATTGCAACATATCGTGGGGGAGGGTAGACAACCAGAGTAGGGCAGGAGTTGTGGAAAGCTCTGAGGCAGGTCTCCCTCTTAGGGCAGCTGACTTCCAATGCAAAGTATAACAGTGATGCCATCACTGCAGTGAGGGTATGACACCAGAGAGAACTGCGGCAGGCAACAGGGCAGGTAAAGCAGACCCAAAGGAACAAAAGTGGGATGAGATCTGAGAGATCCGTCCCCAGTCCCCATGCAGAACTGGTGACCACACACAGCCTTTCAGCTCTGCTGCCAGTCTCACCCCCAGAAGGGGAGGATGTGGTGGAACTTCAAAGGAACACAAGCCTGTCACCTTACCCCTTGATAACTCCCCTTTGGGGTTTTTTCTGCATAGGAATTGGCGGGTTGTGAAGAGCCATGGTTTGGAACTAGATTTTTGCTGCAACGTTAAGTGATCCATCCCATCAGCCAGTTCCATCTTATGGCAGTTGGAGGTTTAGGGACACCCAGAACATGGGGTTCCACCTGGGTGTATATTCATGTCCAGGGCACTGAAGAACATGAATGTATCAAATTATTTTTTTGAAGTCAGATACGCTTTTGGCCTTCAAACATCCCCTGGTAATTACAGTCCTGCCAGCAATCACAACGTGGCTACAGTGTATATAAATATGTAAAGGTTGTATACCACCTACTATATTATAATTTATATTGGAATAATTAAACAAACATTATTTTGCTTCTCAAGCATCTTCCAATAGCCCCAATTAACTTCTACTGTAAGCTACTATTATTCAGGAAGTTATTCAAAATGTCTAGCAGCAATTACCGAACTTGGTACGTAATATTTAATAGCATCATAAAAGATGTAGGCATTTCAAAGGGTGTCAATCATCTTTTCTATCATCTTTCTAGAAGTACTGTACATCCATAGAAGACAAGCCTACCTGAGATTGTCTTGGTATCAAAGATTTGTTTTTCTTCCAAAGCTATTATACTGTAGCCTTATTAGGACTGCTTCTCAAGACTGTGGCTAATGACAGAGCCAATTAACATCCAGTCAGATAATACATGAAAGGAGCATCCTAAGAAGTCTTTAGGAGCGTCAGGTGTACATTTACGTATCAGAGCTGGTTAACTAGTTATCACCATTTATTTAGCATAATAGAACAAGAACGCATGTTAAATAATACAACAGGTCCAACAAGAGGCTCCCTAAAATACAGCTTCTTAAATAATCAATTTATTTCAGTCAATTCAGGAAGCATATCTGTATTAACATTGCTTTTTATCCATAACATAAGGAGAGATGGAAAGTGAATGTTCTAATTCTTATGTGATTTATATCATTCATAATTAAAAGTGTCACATAAGAAAATGAAACCATATTATGTCCTCATCTATGAGATGCTGAAGGATGCAGTTATTTCAGAAATCTTAGGTTGGTAGATGTCATCCTTAATCCCATTTTTGTGTAATTTACGTAATGAAAAAGAATGCTGCTTTACAAGTTTCCACATGCTATGGCAATGAAGCACCTCTACAGTAAATAATGTCACCAGTTATAGCTGTTTACAAACAGTCAGTTTATTAATCTATTAACTTGCAATCCCGAAAGCTCCTTTCAAAGTAAGATTAACACGGAGTTTCTTCTTATCATTTTGCCGTAGCCAAAGAGCATCATGTGCAAAAACGAAAAATTGGCTTCTCTATTTTCACCAATGAAAAGTTATGCGACAGCTCACTGTGTATTTCATTGATCTATAGTATTTTATAAGCAAAGCAGCTAAATGCAACTGCACAGGAATACATACAGTAAATTGGTGAAATTGAATACTTTCATTTGCTCATTGATGTGAATGAAAGTGGAAGTGGAAGATACTCTCTCAGGTGAAATCAACAATAGCTCCTCTGAATTTTACTGTCTGTAAATTGGAATTCAAATGGATAATGAGTAGGGTTTTTTTTTTCAAATTGTATCAAATAAATTCCATCCCTCTTCAGTAAAGCCTATGCCTTGAGGCCTATGAAGCATTCAAGTCTATATAAGCCACATATGAAAACACTAGGCTTCAGTGGCACATAGGGCTTGTGTGGGCCCTCTCCACAGGGGTGAATTTCACCTGAACAGATCAATCCTGCAACATAAGGCCCTAAAGAGACTTTATGAAATTGGGAAGGTGGGTGAAAATAGAATGTTTGTTTTCTGTAAATCGGATTAACTAGAACTGTTCATCAGCCACTTTTCAGTTTTTAAACAAATTAAACAGGAATAGTGATTAATGAATTAACAGATAAGCCTTAGCCTACTCTAAAGTAGTATTACTCACATTATGTTGGTTTACGCCAGCACAAACCCAGGAAGTCCCCGGTAGCAGACAAGGAGGCTTCAAATTGCAGTGATATAAGGCAACTTCAGCCTTACCTATGCTTAGAGAGAGGAACTACAGGGGACCAGAACAGCCCAAAGTGCAGGTAAAGCTACCACTATATGAGGTCTGAGCTAAACTAAAGTTGCCCCCTGAAAATCTCACAAAAGAAAGGCAGCGGTGGAAAGACCGACCCCAGCAGTTGCCAGCAATCTCCTATAGATCACAAGAGGCTCGGCTAGTGCAGGTATGTTTAAACTGCACCTTTTTGTACAGTTGTAGTGGATATGTCCTAATAAATATTCTCTCTCCTTTATAGATGGCTGAACCAAGGTGAAGAAAGTTAACTGGTTTGTCCCAGTTTACTGAATGATTCATGAAAGAGGTAATTTTGTTCCTTACTCTAACCACTATCAGACTGGCTCATATTCCAATGTCTGTAACATCACTGTAAAGGCAGACTAATTTGGAGCTATTCATATTTACATTGATGTGATGGAGATCAGAATCTGCCTCTCATTTAGCTTGATTCCTGCTATGAGTTTTACAAGTCTATGGGCTCAGCAACATACAGCAACTCTACTCCTAGGGGAATATCTGTGAGTGTCTGTATTGTTACAGACATACTTGCTGACAGGTATTTTGAAATAAATTACCAAAAGAATTGAAATGGGTGTGATTATGTTATTTTGACAAATAAAATTTGCAGAATTATAGAATATTGTGTGCAGAATTTTTAATTTTTTGGCACAGAATGCCCCCCAGGAGTACAGGTTTAAGATTAGCAGACGTGTTAGTCTGTATCCGTAAATAAAACGAGGAAGACTTTGTAGCACCTTAGAGACTAACCAGTTTATTTCAGCATAAGCTTTCGTGGGCTATAGCTCACTTCGTCAGATGCATAGAATGGAACAGAAGTAAGATGCATTTATACACACAGAAAGCAAAAAAAAAAGTTTTTCATTCTAAGAGGCTGTTGAATTTGGATGGGCCATTATCAGCAGGAGAAAAAAAAACCTTTTGAAATGGATCTCTGTTACTGCCAGGAAACAACTATTGAAGGTAAATTAACTAGGGAAATGCAACCAATTAGTGTAATGAGAGAACCATTCACAAGTTCTATTTAGCCCTTGGTTTATTGTGTCCAATTTGAAAATTAATTCCAGTTCCTCTTTGGAGTCTGGTATGTATGCTAATGTACAATTTTATTTATTTGCTTTGTGTGTGTATAAATGTATCTTACTTCTGTTCCATTCTATGCATCCGACAAAGTGGGCTATAGCTCACTAAAGCTTATGCTGAAATAAACTGGTTAGTCTCTGAGGTGCTACAAAGTCTTCCCAGAGTACAGTTACTTTGCTACATTATAGTAGCACTACTTATGTTGTTCTAATCAAGGATTGAACAACATTTCCATTATATGGCACAAAATACTTTACCTTGAAATGCAGAACAATGACTCTACCAAAATATCTAATGTTTTTTTTTTTATGGTTGGTGGATATGGTCATTCAGTGCCCAAGAACTATAGCTGAAATCCAGGAAAAACCAGAAAACCTTTTGTTGGTTTTGTTTTCTCCCACATTTCTGGGATTTAAAATGATACCAAGTCTTCAGTTTCCATTTCACCCTATGAAAAGTATTTTCTTTGTAACATTTAAGACAAAAGAAAGAGGATTTATTTCAAGTGTGCCTGAAAACTGTCAGTGGTACTAGTGATGAAATTCATGTTTCCCAAGAAGAGACAAGGTGAAGCTATGTTAGCTAAACACAGAGGAAATTACAGTAATTGTTTTGCACAAATGACTGAGGTGCACCATTGGATAAAGGGATGCTTTCCGCCAAAGCATCTGACATTGGCTCACAAGCAGGTTGCATGGATCCAGTATGAGTCAGTCTACTTTATAATGGTCAGACATCTCTTCTGACTGATGCATAACCAACTAAGTGTCCCGTTGCTCTTGCTGTCTGTAGTCAGCTAAATGTGACCATGAGGGCAGAGAGTTTGGCTGGCTTATAACTGTCTTATATCAAGCACACATATGGAAAAAATATTTTTATAATTGTATAAAATATGTTTGCAAAATTTGTATATTGCAAAATACAAATTGTGGGCCAACATTTACAAACTTCTATGATTGTCTTTAAAGCCTTTAAAGAAAATCCAGATTCCCACTTTGAGGGAACACAATGAAATTTATTTTTTTTTAAAATCTCCAAAGAGATAGAGTTGAGAACTATGAAGTCCTCAGAAGACAATGAGGTCACAATGAGGGGAAAAGGCTGGAGACGCAATGTTGCCAAAACTCGTGATATTTGCAGATTTTCTTAAAGCTTCATCTCCTCGAGTCATGTTAAATTAGAATCAGATTTCATTTAAAAGAAGTGCCTATATCTGATTGCAAAGTGAGCCCTAAAAGCACAAAATACAGAAAGCAACTAAAAACACAAAATTTATGTTTTTTGAAATCTCATTATCTTTAAGCCAATCTTACGATTTTGGGGGGCCTGACTCATGAGTTTTGAAGGGCTTGGGTTGGCGATATTGTGAAAGTAGAAGAGGAAATTGAATGTTTTATATGTTGGAGTTTGTTAAATAAATGTGTTATGAAGTGAGGGTATATGACATGCTGACAGAGAGCAAGTGGCGGAGGAAGGGAGAGAGAGAGAGAAAAAGAGAGAAACTAAGTCAGGAAAATGACCAAAATGGTGAGTCATTCAGGTCTAGGAGGGATTCAAGAATCACATCTAAATCTGTTTTGATAATACTCTATTTTTCACTTGGGCGTTATTTACCCTATGTAAAATTGTCAATTTTCAGAGCTATCGAGTTAATAAACTCCCACATGGGGATTTGAACTGTGAGGCCAGAGGATTAAATCAGTTCTACTGATGCCTGTATCATCACCATTTACATGCAACACTTTCTAATGAAAACAATCAGAACTTCTTGAAAACTGATTGACTTCATTGACAAGAAAGAGTAAGAAAGAATGAGAATTAATGTATATTTTGGTTGCACATTTCTCCATAAGTAGGGCACTATTCAAATAAAAGTTGTCTGATATTAAAATAATTAGGTCTCTACAAAAAAAATGGAAGAATAAAATGTTAATGCTCAAAGCAATACCCTATATTTTCGCACCAAGTTCAGTCCTGTACAGATAACAATATTGCTTGGACTTAAGTCATTATTATGGGGACACAATGCTACAACCACCTTTAAGACATCTAAGCTTATTTAGGCATAAATTTTGGAGAATGAAAAGTCTTTTCATTTACTGTCCTGTTGGTACCAAACAGAGACTGAAAGCTCCGCAGACTATTGCTGGCAACATAGCCAGTTTGACTTTCTCTGCTGAGAAGGATCACTTGATGGGGTATTTCCTTGGTTTTCTGGAAGCATAAAGAGATGAGGTGGTCCAGTACAGGATCCCTCTAGTCTAGATCTCATTAACTGAGAAGGGGACAGAAAACCACAAAGCCTCCTTACTGACAGAACGGCACTATGTGGAAGTTGAAAGACAGGCCTACGGGCCTCATTCTGAAGCTTAGCTGCAATCTTTTTTTTTAGCTGATAAGGGCTTATCTTATAACCCTTCTTAGCTTGATCCCTGTTCATGAACTAGAGAAAAACGGCAGTAAAAGGTACATATAGTACTTAGCAAACATAGATAACCCAAATACACTCCTAGCCAAATAGCGTTTACCTGCATTCTTTAAATGTCTAACAGGCCTCCACTATTATAATTTGGATTTTTTGCATCTTGTTAATCTGCCTTCTCTCCCTCTGTTCAAGTAAAACAGATCTATGATTCAATAATTATGTCACCTGATTTTTTTTTAAACCCAGATGCTGTGGTACCACAGTCTGGGTGTACACATCACCTAGACCTCTCTGCCAATCTGGCTGGACCCATAGACCAGCTTGTTAACTATCATCTGCTACAAAATTAAATTCCTGTCTATTTGTGCATTAAAGCATTTTTTTTGTTTATTTCCCTTTTCATTATATGTTACAGAGTTACACCATGGTCATTACAAGAGACTTCCCCATAATCTTATATTGTAGAGATTAATTTTCAGTATAAATAATTCTTGTTTATAGTCCCAAATCACTTTGCAGGTGAATGAGAGTAGTGAAAGTGGCAATGTTCTTTCCAAAACAATCGACACTGACTTTACGGCTATCCAGATGGAATAAAGAATGGGATAAATTGATACTGTTGTGAGAGCACAAAACCACCACAAAACTGGAACACTAACATTGGAAAAATGAGAATAATGAAGTTCTAGTATTATTTTTCATTAACACAAATTAATCACACAAATCAAGGCCAAGGCTTCCATTTTACATTCATTTATTCACACTGGACAATCATTACTGCTATGATCTCATAGGCAATTTCCTTTCTCAATTACACCAGGGTAACTTCAGCTGTAATCAATGGAGCTACAGTGGTGCATCAGAAGAAGATTTGGCCCATATTTATATATTTCACATATACTTTGCATAAATGTCAGCGATGATGATGAAGAATTCATAAGGAACTGAGAGTTGTTACTCTCTCAGTAACATTCACTCCTGGGGCGGGGGGGATTCTGCACTGATGCAGGGGCTCAGAATTCATATGGCCTGGACCCCATCAAGATCCCTCCATCCCCCCCAGCACCCGGACCCTCCCTTGCCAAGCCCCATCTCCCCATACCGATCCCTCCCCCAATCCCAACCACCATCACCTGGCTGCCCCTGCAGTCCCATTGCCCCTGCACCCGGAACCACCCAATGCATCCACATCTTTCCTTGAGCTACCTGCACCCAGATTGCCCTATAGTACACAGAAAGCTCTTATTCCACACCTGGATTCCCCCCACACTAGGATAATGCTGGGCTGAGCCTGCCTACCCACACCTGGGCTGGGCCCCAGGGTGTTTCTGGGGCAGGCCCAACCCTTGCACTGTCAGGGTCAGGTACAGCCTGACTGCTGAACCCCTGTACTGGGGGAGGTGGGGACTTCAGGGTGATCTCCCTCCTCAATGCAGCCAGTGGCCTGTGTGCCCCTGTGCAGTTGCATTTAGCTGCTTTGCTTATAAAATACTATAGATCCATGAAATACACAGTGAGCTGTCGCATAACTTTTCATTGGTGAAAACAGATAAGCCAATTTTTCATTTTTGCACATGATGCTCTTTGGCTGCGGCAAAATGATCAGAAGAAACTCCGTGTTAATCTCACTTTGAAAGGAGCTTTCGGGCTTGCAAGTTAATAGATTAATAAACTGACTGTAAACAGCTAGAACTGGTGACCTTATTATGGGCTGTAGAGGTGCCTCATCGCCACAGCAGGTGGAAACTTGCAAAGCAGCCTGGAGTCCTGGGGGCGGAGTCCTGGGGGATGGAGCAGCAGAACTCCATCCTGCGGCGTTCCGAAGGGGGCGGGGCCCCAACAGGGCGGTGCAGGGTGACGTTCCGAAGGGGGCGGGGCCCCAACAGGGCGGTGCAGGCCCGTTGCTAGGGCCGCGCTGGGGCCAATAACAGCGATCTCGGGCGCGGCGCCTGCGCAGAGGGGGGCGGCGCGGTGCATGCCGGGAGGGGGTCGGAGCGCGCGCTGGCTCGGCCGTTGCTGAGGGGCCGCCATGGACGCGGGTGTCGCTGGGGCGCGTGATCCGCAAACCGCCCCTCCCCGAGCGGCTGCTCAGCAACCGCCCGTCCGCTCCCCGCGCGACGTGATCGGCGAGGTGAGGCGGGGCCGGATCCGCGTCCCCCCGTTGCTCCCCCCCCGCGAGTGCGCGCTGCCCCCCCCGTCTCCCCTCCCCCAGCGCCCCGCGCCCCGGGGGGGGGGGGTTGGAGGGGAAGGGAGGGTGTTTGGGTGCCCGGGGAGGGGGGTTGGGTGCTCGGGGGAGGAGGGGGGGTTAGGGAGGGGGGGAGGGCTCTGGGTGGCGCTTCTCTGAGGGGGCTCTCCAGGTGTTTGGGTGCCCGGGGGTTGGGTGCCCGGGGGAGGGGGGTTAGGGAGGAGGGGAGGGGGGGTTGGGTGCCCGGGGGAGGGGGGGAGGGCTCTGGGTGGCGCTTCTCTGAGGGGGCGCTTCTCTGAGGGGGCTCTCCAGGTGTTTGGGTGCCCGGGGGAGGAGGGGGGGCTAGGGAGGGGGGGAGGGCTCTGGGTGGCGCTTCTCTGAGGGGGCTCTCCAGGTGTTTGGGTGCCCGGGGGTTGGGTGCCCCGGGGGAGGGGGGGTTGGAGGGGAAGGGAGGGTGTTTGGGTGCCCGGGGGAGGGGGTTAGAGGGGAGGGGGGGTTGGGTGCCCGGGGGCGGAGGGCTCTGGGTGGCGCTTCTCTGAGGGGGCTCTCCAGGTGTTTGGGTGCCCGGGGGAGGGGGGGTTGGGGAGTCTCTCCAGGAGCGAGACCTGGCCCCGTCCTCCGGTCCTCGCGCCAGCCAATGGGAGCTGCGGAGCCGGCGCTCGGGCAGTGTGAGGAGGCGGAGCTGAGGGAGGGACGCGTCACTGCTTCTGGAGATTGCGAGGCGCTGGGCAGGGAGCCTGCCAGCTCCCCCAGCACCGGCGGGGGTCTCGGGCCCTGTGCTCACCCCCCCAAACACTGTTCCCTCCGCTGTTCCCCACTTCCCAGCACCCATGGGTTGCCTCCCCACCAGATCTGGTCGGGGTCTATAGCACAAGAGCTGGGGGTTGGACTGGATGACTTCCTGAGGTCCCTTCCAACCCGGCTAGTCTATGATTCTACGGACAGGTTACCGGCCCTGTGTTTTTATTTACTGCCTGTGATCTGACCAGAACATTTACTAAAAATACAGGTGACTAAAACGTAGCCTCACCTGTGAGCAACTTTCTCCTGGGAACACTTTCACTACTGTGAATTGTGGGCACTCTCCTTAACAGCAACAGGTACACCGATACGTTGCTATTAATGAATGCCTACTATATGATCTTCTGGCAGATTTAATAAAAGGAGGAAAGCACTCCTACAATCTGGAAGAGGTTCACAGAGCTTATGTTTTTTAACTTTCCTTGAAAGAAAAATGGATTACTCACTAGAAAATTTAAAATTCTCCAAACTCATAGTCTGTGCATGCCTATAAAGAAATCAACCACCAACATGTTAGACAGTAACAGAATAAATCAAGACTGTAGTTAAAGCATATACCCCTGTGGGTGCATGAACTTTAATTTCCTATTAAAATAAAAAAGGTAGGTGTATGTTGCACTGCAGAGATGTAATAATTGACAAGTTTTTATTGCAATATGGAAGATCTATAAAACTGCCTCAAAAACAGTTCAGCATAAAGTAGCATCTCTCCAAATGGTTGCAGGGAGCTCATAAAAGGTTTATTTATTTCAGAAGCTTTCCTGTAATTTTTAGTAATGTACTTCGTTTCCTTTGTTTTTAAGGTAATTAGAGTGACTGGTTTTATGAATGGGCTTTACACAGATTTTGAGATGAAATCTGATAATGTTAAGGTGAGTATGAAATTTCCTTATTTCATGTTGGAATTCTTTATAACTTGCCACCAGGTACTGTCTTTTATTCATGTGTCACTGAATTGTATTTACTATGACAAGCCTACACTCTTCTAAAGCTGATGTTGTCAAGGACTAGTCTCAAATACTGCCTTTTTTAAAGTGTTGTGATGGTGTTTGTATTTTGGTAGTGCCCAGTCACTGATGAACTCTGCTGTGCCAGGCAGATTATTTGAAAGATACTTATATTTTTAATTAATCTGTTTAATGTGTAGCTCAAGAACATAGAACTCAGTGTCCGCACATCTTATAACATACATGAGATGATCAATAATTACAGTGTTGCTATAGCTATGTTGGTTACAGGATAAGAGAGACAAAATGGGTGAGGTAGTATCTTTTATTCGACCAACTTCTGTTGGTAGAAGGCACAAGCTTTTGAGCTTCCTCAGGTCAGGAGAAGGTAACTAGAGTATCCAGGCTACCTCTTCATTTCCTACAATATATGTGAATCTTTTATGCTTAATAATTTGCACTACTTTGTTAGCTGTGACACTCTGGTTACCTTCTCCAGACCTGAGGAAGGGCTCTCTGAAGCTCAAAAGCTTCTCCCCTCCACCAAGTGAAGTTGGTCTAATTTATTATTTCACCCACCTTTTCTCTCTCATAAATTTTTTTTGGAGTTTTAAAAACATTGGAACTTCATATTTTAATTTTGGATTACGATAACTATCTTATCAAAATGCTTTTTTCTAAAATGAAAATGCTTTGTAATAAGGGATAATTTCATATAGAAAAGTTTTTGTAAATATGCTACAAATCCGAGTTTAAATAGACTTTTAACAATGTATAACATTATTTTTTCCCCCAGGATAAAGATGCCAAAATCAGCTTTCTCCAAAAGGCTATTGATGTTGTCATAATGGTAATAGGGGAGCCATTGTCAGTGAAGCCGGCGCGAATTGTAGCTGGACATGAACCAGAAAAAACTAATGAGTTTCTCCAAGCAATTGGAAAATGTTGTCTCCATAAGGTATGATCATATTATCAGTGGTTTACATGAATTATTCCCAACCTTTTCAGTCCTGCGGGTATTGGTTAAACAGAACCAATATGTGATTCATAGACTTCAAGACCAGAAGGGGCCACAACCCTCCATTCTTCGCCTACCAGACTGTGGCGGGGAGCTCAAGGCTTTGCCCTATGGTGGGGCTGCGGCTTCTGTCAGAGACAACTGGTGCCTGCTGAGAGGGGGGGCAAACAATTTCCATATTTGCCCCCTCTCCCCAACAGCTTGAGTAATACCCCCAGGCACACCTCCTGTCTTCCCCTCCTTGGAGTGGCTCTCCCTGCAGCTCTCACCTGCTGGCGGCTGCCTCTACCCAAGGCTCAGCTCCCAGCTTGCTGGCTCCAGCAGCTACCGTGTAGGTACCAGCGGCACCATGTGACTGAGTGGGGCAGCAACCCCTGACAAAAATTAGGGGGAGGATGTGACCCCATGTGTCCCCTTCCCACATTGCCTCTGGCTTCTGCCCAATGGGTTGGTCTCAGGGCTTCAGTCCCGTGGGGTATACGTGCCATGGCTCAGGGCTTCAGCGGGAGTGGGGCAGGCGCCTTCTGTGGGGCTGAACCTCCGAGACCCCTCTCTCCGCAGGGCTGAACCACTGAGGTTTGGGCAGGTGCCTCCCACAAGGCTGAAGCCCTGAGACCCCCTTCCCTGCAGGGCTGAAGCCCCAAGCCCCAGCAGGTGCATCCCATGGGGCTGAAGCCCTGAGCCCCAGCAGGCACTTGAACTTCTGAAGATTGTCATATGTGGGTTGGAAGCTCCATAAGTTTAACTACCCACATCTAGTCTGACCTCCTACACAGCATAGGCCATGGAACCTCACCTACTAACTTCTGTAAAAGGCACTTAACTTCTGGCTGAGTTACTGACATCCTCAAATCATGGTTTAAAAACTTAAAAATACAGAGAATCCACCATTTACTCTAATTCAAACCAGCCAGTGAGCCTGCAGAGGGTGGCCAAAAAACCCTGGGTCTCTGCCCTGGGACAAAATTCATTCCCAACCCCAAATATGGCGATCAGTTAGTCACTGAGCATGTTGGCGAGACTCAACAACCAGACTCCTGGAAAGAATTATCTGTAGCAACTCAGAATCCTCCCTATCTAGTGTTCCATTTATGGAGATAAATGCTAATAGCAGTCGTGGATGGGCTTGATGCCATTGTAGGCAATCAGACCATCTCCTCTGTAACTACCAAGCTCTGTCTTGAAACAAATTGTTTTTTGCTCCCCACTATTTCCCTTGGAAGGCTGTTCCAGAATTTCACTCCCGATGGTTAGAACCTTTGTGTAATTTCAAGCCTAAACTTCGCCAATTTATATCTATTTGTTTTTACCTCAGCATTGTCCCTTAATTTAAATAACTCCTCTCCCTCCCTAGTATTTATTCCTCTGATTTATTTAGAGAGCAGTCATATTTCCCCGCAGCCTTCGTTCGGTTATGGTAAACCAGTCCAAGGTCCTTAAGTCTCCTCTTGTAAGGTAGGTTTTCCATTCCAGAATTCCACACTGTTCCAAAAGAAGTCTCACCAATGCCCAGTGTCATGGCAATGACACTTCTTTATCTCTAGGTCAAGTGCATCCTAGGATTGCATTAGACTTTTTCACAGCTGCGTCATATTGGTGGCTCATAGTTATCCTGTAATTGACTAATATACCTCCGTCTTTCTCCTCTTCTGTTGAGAACCAGAATTTTTGCTATAAGCTGTGGATTTATTAGTCTCTAAGCGCATGACCTTTCACTTTGCACTATTCAATTTCATCCCATTTCTATTACTCCCAGTTTTCAAGGTCATCCAGATTTTCTTTTTTTGATATTCCAGTCCTCCTCTTTATTGGCCATACCTCCCAACTTCGTGTCATCTGCAAATTTCATTAGCACACTCCTACTTGTGCCAAGGTCATTAATAAAATGTTAAATAAGATTGGTCCCCAGACTGATCCCTGAGGAACTCTACTAGTAATCTCCCTCCAGTTTAACAGTTTATCTTTCAGGATGACTGGTTATAGTCTCCTATTAATCAGTTTGATTCCTGTATTAATCCCCATTTTCTCTAATTAAACTAATTTCTCATGTGCAACTGTATCAATATCTTACTGAAATTCAGGTAGATGAGATCTACTGCATTATTTTTGTCTAGAGAATCAGTTATCTTCACCAAGAAAGAGTTCAGGTTGGCCTGGCGTGTTCAACCTTTTGTAAAACCATGTTGTATATTATCTCAGTTACCACTTACCTGTGTGCCCTTAACTGCTTTCTCTTTCAAAATTTGTTCCAAGATCTTGCATACAATTTAGGTCCAACTAATGGTTTGTAATTTCCTGGATTACCTTTTCCGACTTTCTTAAGTATAGGTACTATATTAGCAATTCTTCAGTCGTAGCGTAGGACTCCCGAGTTTATGGATTCATTAAAAACCCTTGCTATTGGGCTTGCAATTTCACGTGCCAGTTCCTTTAAAAATCTTCGATGGAGATTATCCAGGCCCCATGGATTTGGTCCTGCTAAGATGTTTCAATTTAACTTTCACCTAGGAAATGGTGATTTCTACTTCCATATCCTCATTTCCAGTACTGATCCTGCCACTCTCCCCAAGCTCCTCATTGGTCCTATCAAAAACTGAGGCAATGTATTCGTTTGTGTTAGGCCTTTCCTAGATTGGCTGTAATCTCCACCCCATCCTCAGTGTTAAGAAATCACACTTCTTTCCTTGTTTTCTTTGTATTTATAAGAAAATATAAATATTTTTCTTAAATATTTAATTTTTAAATTAAATTTAAAATTTAAATAAATAATTTAAAGATTATTTAATATTGTAATATTAAATCTTTTACTATTGGTTTTAATTTCCCTTTCAAGTTCCGACTCTGCTTGGCTTTTGGCAATTCTTACTTTTCCTACACGTTCTGACTTCCAAGAGGAATCTTTCCTTGCGGATCCATCCTTTCTATTCCGCATAGGCAGGCTGTCTGCTTAATAACTGGTTTGAGATGCTGGTCCATCCAGTTTGGTCTGCATAGTTCCCTCAACTTTGAGTTAAAGTGCTTCCCAACCTCTTCTATATTCAAATCCTTGGGTTAGTCACTGTAGTCCTCTTCTACAACTAAGTCCCTTAATCTTTTTTTTAGTTTGCCCTTTTGAGATCAAGGACCCTAGTAGTTTATCCTTCTATTTACTTTAAACTGAATCATAGATATGACAAACTATATGGAAACTCATCCACCATTTGTGTTTACTCAATATATGAATTGTATTGTTGTGTTAACTGCAGTATAACATAACTAAAAATACAGATGGCCTGATCTTTAACTGATGTAAAGCAGTGTAACTCCATGGAAATCAGTGGAACTGTTTACATAAATTGAGGATCTGTCCCATAAACTTTGCCAGTATCACCACCATATTAGGTGAACATGGAATACTCTTTGGTTTAATTACAACAGAATCCACAAGCATTTTCTTAGTAGGAATTTCCAGATTTTCAGTGTACTTGAATATTGGACCATTTATGCACCTAAATGAGTTGATGAGAATATATGTAGGTACTTATTTTTCAAAGTTTTAAAATCACAAATGGAGGTTCTTACTGTAAAGAAGCCACTCTTTCCTCCAAGTGTACAAAAAAGTGGCCGTGGAGACGTTAGATCCCTTGTCTTAGTAACCTTGGAAACTCATCGGTTTTAAAACAGCTGTTGCCTTTCATATTGCCTGTTGTATTCCTGTTTTTTGCTTATAGTCACTGTGGAGCTTTTGAAATAAGACTAATCTTAAGCGCTTTATCTACTGATGCCCTCCTTGATCATAGCTTCTGTCTGATCAGTGATCTGAACAAGAACAGATGTACCGGCTTTATTCTCTTGAAGAGTCCTTCCCTTTCATAAAAGAAAATACTGTATTAATGGTCAAAAAAACTTGGGGTAATGATAGTGAAGTATTTAAGGACATTATTATAAAATACTGTAGTGCTTATGGATTTGTGGCAAAGCTTTGGCCTTGTCCCTGTGGGTACTGCACTTCCAGGCGGTTTGTGCTAGCCTTAGAGGCTCACTGTGATTAGTTAGGGGAGGTAGAAACGGGGGGGGGGGGGGGGCGGAGCCTGGGCCCACCCTCTACTCCAGGCTCCAGCCCAGGGACCCGAATAGTATCAGCTAATATGGCTGACCTCTTAGGCACCAAACACAATACAATTCCCTGGGTTACTTCCCCATAGCAGTCCCCCCGCTTCTTCAAACTTCTCTTCACCTTTACCTCAAGTCTCCTTCCGTGCGTATATGTTGTCTACCACTCATCTACCACTCAATCTCGCCAACAGCACAACCTCCTCTCTCAGCTCCTGACATCCACACCCACCTGACTAACTAGGAGGGTTTCTAACTGGTTTCAGCCAGTCCCTGATTGGCTTCAGGTGTCCCAATCAGGCTAGCTATTTCAACTGCCTTCTAGAATCTTCTTAATTGGCCCCAGGTGTCTTGATTGGCCTGGAGTTGTACTGTAAAGTTGTACTGTAGCCTATGTTCTAATCTCTTTTCTTTATTAAATCTTGTTAGTTATAAAAAGCGTTTGGTTTATTTCCCTTAAGGGTTTCTCTGCTTCCAGACAGGGAAGAGAGGAGGGAGGGAGGGGAGTAGGTAAAAGGACCAGCTCAGGGTAGGAGTTGAGAAGCGGAGTGTGTCTCTACCTTCAGCCGAGAAGGGGGAGGGGGGAGGGGAAACAGCATCCAAGTGTCTGGCTGTCAGGGAGGGAGACAGAGTTAGGATTTTGGGGAGTCTGAGTACCCCACTCCAGGGCCTTGGAGATTTACTCAGATGGTGACAGCCGGGGGTCCCCAAGTTCCCAGCTGGGAAAGTGTGGGAGTCTGGGGGTGTAGAGAATTAACTTAAGCTGGGGAGCAGTTAAAGTTAGTTGGTCTGGCATTCAAGAGTCCCCTTCTCTGTACTCAAGAGCACAGAGACTGGGTAGCAGACTCCTACAACCTCTAAGAAGGAGATTCCACCACCTCCCTAGGGAACCCATTCCAGTGCTTCACCACCCTCCTAGTGAAATAGTGTTTCCTAATATCCAACCTAAACCTCCCCCACTGCAACTTGAGACCATTACTCCTTGTTCTGTCATCTGCTACCACTGAGAACAGTCTAGATCCATCTTCTTTGGAACCCCCTTTCCGGTAGTTGAAAGCAACTATTGAATCCCCCTCATTCTTCTCTTTTGCAGACTAAACAATCCCAGTTCTCTCAGCCTCTCCTTATAAGTCATGTGCTTCAGCCCCATAATCATTTTTGTTGCCCTCCTCTGGACTCTTTCCAATTTTTCCACATCCTTCTTCTAGTGTGGGGCCCCAAACTGGACAGAGTACTCCAGATGAGGCCTCATCAATGCCGAATAGAGGGGAATGATCTCGTCCCTTGATCTGCTGGCAATGCCCCTATGTATACAACCCAAAATACCTGTTTCCTTCTTGGAGGATTCTGTTATTCTGGTAATCTCAGTGTATAGACTCAGATCTTGGTATAATAGAATTCATGGTCATTGTTGTGCAGAAACTAAGACCTGACTTTAACTGCCTCCCAAGTGGACTGGTAAAAATTATTTGCTTAGTAGTTTTTCAAAGCTGAATCAAATTGAACTGGACACTTGAGGGCTTCTTCTAACAGGGTCGCGAAATTCTGTTGGAAGTGCTCCTCAGCATAGGTTTCCTAACATTTTTTAGAAAATGCATCTTTTATTTTAAAGTTTGTTGGTTAAAATGGAGCCGTATCTAAATGCAGCATTGTAGGGTTTGGAATGTTTAGTGTAGCAGTCATAATATGGTCGATACATTCAAAATAAACCACATTACTATGTGTTATTACCTTACCTGTAATAATAATGAGAATCATTAGCATTGGAAATATGTAATATTAATAGAAAAATATCACAACGTACATGGATAGCTTTGATGGATACAGTCAAATTATTGAAAGGAGGCACAAGAAAGCAGTTGGCTTCAATTGGTGTATTGTCTTTGAATGAAAGGAGTAGCATAGAACATGTACAATTTTATAAGAATCATCCTGGGAACTTCAGAATTAAAAATGCAGATTGTATTTAATAAAGTAAATGAGCTAATTTTCATTGGATTTAATCTTATCTACAGTTGTCCAGTGATGAAGCTGTGAAGAGGGTGCTTGCTGGGGAGAAAGCAGATAGCAAAGGAAAGCATCCATCTATGTCTAAATTTCAAGATAAAGAAAACAGAGGAGCCAGGGAAGAAGAACAACAAAGCCGTAAAGATAAAGAGGTGGGCTTTGCTGCATTTTTTGGGGAGAAATAGACTACAACTAGAAATGTTTGTGTGTGAAAAATACTGTGTAATGGAACTGGCTTATGCTATAGTTTTAATAATACTTTCTACTCTATTTTTAGGGTAGAGGGGACAATGAAATGAAAAAATAGAAGTACAAGCCGAGACCGAAAACCTGGAGAAGAGCTGAAAGAAGAAGAGAAGCAGCAGAGACAAGCATAAAGATAATGAGGACAGGCACAAAGACCTTGAAGGGGACAATATTAGAGAAGGTGAAAAACATGAAAGAGAGAAAAGCAAGAACAGAACATCCAACCAAGGAAGAGAAACAGAAAAAAGCAGAGAAAAAGATAAAGGAGATATGGAACGAGAAAAAGATCTAGGATGGGAGAAGGAAAGAAAAAATGAAGGAGGAAAAGAAAAGGAAAAAATGAAAGAAAGGGACAAGTACCATGAAAAAGACAGGGATAGGGGAAAAGACAGAGAGAGGGACAAACGAAGGGAACGAGACAAAGTTGGGGAACGCTCGAAAGACCAAGGAACGGGTAAAGCAGAAAAAAAGGTAAAACACTCTTTGGAAAAAAGGTCCCTTACTAATGTGTGCTCTCAGCCCTGTGGTATTGATGTTGAGTCTGTCTCTTTATATCACGTTTGCACATATCTTCATTTACAGGAGATAATGCTGCCCTCTTATTTACAATGTCACCAGAAGGTGAAAACAGGCATTTGCATGGCACTTTTGTTGCTGGCATTGCAAGGTATTTAGGTGCCAGATATGCTAAACATTCGTATGCCCTTTCATGCTTCAGTCACCATTCCAGAGGATGTGCTTCCATGCCGGTGAAGCTTGTTTTTAAAAAAAATGCATTAATTAAATTTGTGATACAATTCTCCCCCAAGGAGTTCAATGTCCCCCGCTCTGTTTTACTCGCATTCTGCAATATATTTCATGTTATAGCAGTCTCAAATGATGACTCAGCACGTGGTGTTCATATTAAGAACACTTTCACAAAACACAAAGAAGGTATCAGTGTGAGATTTCTAAAGATAGCTACAGCACTTGACCCAGGGTTTAGGAATCTGAAGTGCCGTCCAAAATCTGAGAGGCATGAGGGGTGGCGCATGCTCTCCGAAGTCTTAAAAGAGCAATACCCTGATGCGGAAACTACAGAACCCAAACCACCAAAAAAGAAAGCTGCTTTGGATTGTTATTGAGCAGAGCCCATCATCAGCATGGATGCTTGTCCCCTAGAATGGTGACTGTAGAATGAAGGGACATATGAATCTTTAGCGCATCTGGCATGTAAATATCTTGCAACACGGGCTACAACAGTGCCATGTTCTCACTTACAGGTGTCATTGTAAACAAGTAGCTTGCACCATTTTCTTCTGCAAATGTAAACAAACTTCTTTGAGCAATTGACTAAACAAGAAGTAGGACTGAGTGCACTTGTAGGCTCTGAAGTTTTACATTGTTTTATTTTTGAATGCAGTTTTTTGGTACACAATTCTACATTTGTGAGTTTAACTTTCGTGATTAAGAGATTGCACTACAGGACTTGTATAGTAGTATGCATATCTAATGCACTTACTAACTAGAGGTGGTAGGTTGCTCAGTAATGAAGAACCTTGAAAGATAAACAAGATAGGTTACAATTTGGCAAAGTACAGGACAGTTGTTCCTATGCATAGCTAGAGTTAACTAAAAAGACGAACATCTTCACTTAAACATGGTCTGAGGAGATAAAGAGAAATTCTTAGAAGGAGAACGGGGCAACAGAGATGGAGAGTTGGTATCAGGCTCAAGTCTGCTCTGGTCTGTAGGGATTCAAAGGGATCCCCATCCAATAACTTAAATTGCCTATTCATATGAATGGACTGGTGGTCTCAGTCTATTGCCACAACTGATAACTTGGACAGTCAGAGGGCAGAGGGCAGAGGGAAATCAAGGACAGATTGAGCGCTAATGGCGGTGGGAGGGGGGAGCAGGGGGCAGTCACCGTGGCGAGGCCGTGGGTGGTCTTTGGGGCAGGCCGGAGGACGGGCAGGCAGCAGGGGGGCCGCACCTGCGGGAGACGGGGAGAGGGTGCGCGCCCGGCCCCCTGCCCCATAGCAATCCCAGAGCCCACCAAGCACAGAGCCCAGCCCCACAGCACCCACTCAGTCCAGCCCCCCATGGTGCCCAACACTGACAGCGCCCTGCCCCCTCACCGTCCCCCCCCCCCCCCACACACCCAGAGCCCCATGGCGCCCGGCAGACTCACCTCCCTCCTGCCGGCCTCGGGAGGGGAGTGGGGGCTGATGGGTTAGAGCGGGGAGGGGGGGCTGGGAGCCAGGACTCCTGGGTTCTCTCCCCAGCTCTAGAAGGGGAGGGGGGCTGGTTGGTTAGAGCAGGGGAGGGCTGGGAGCCAGGACTCCTGGGTTCTCTCCCCGGCTATAGGAGGGGAGGGGGGGCTGGTGGGTTAGAGCGGAGGGGGGGCTGGGAGCCAGGACTCCTGGGTTCTCTCCCCGGCTCTGGGAGGGGAGTGGGGGATAGTGGTTAGAGCAGGGTGGCGGGCAGCCAGGACTCCTGGGTTCTCCCGGCACTCACCTGGTGGGGGCTCTTGGGGTGCGACTACGCGGGGGCGTCTTTGGTAAGTGGCGGCAGGGTTAGGGTTTTGTGCCGCTGGGCCTCCCGCAGCCAGTTCTCGGCGTCCTTTCGGCATCTGTCAGCCTCCCTCTTGCAGTTGATTGCCTCCTGTTCACACTCCGCCGCCCACCTGAGGTGGGCGCATCACAGCGCCGGGCGAGGGGTCCCCGGGTCCCCCGCCACCCCGCCCCAGAGGTGGGCGCATCTCAGCGCCGGGCGAGGGGTCCCTGGGTCCCCCGCCACCCCGCCCCAGAGGTGGGCGCATCTCAGCGCCGGGCGAGGGGTCCCCGGGTCACCCGCCGCCCCGCCCCAGAGGTGGGCGCATCTCAGCATTGGGCGAGGGGTCCTGGGTCCCCTGGTACCTCTGCTCCTGGTCCTCAACCAGCCATCGCCGCTGCTCCTCGTGGTACACCAGTAACTGCGCCATTTCCCAATTATGCTGTATGTTCAGTTCCAGCATCTCCTTCCTGTGGCGGGGGGAGGGCCGGGGTGAGTGGCGGGCGCGGCCCCCCGGTGGGGGAGGGATTGGGGGGGTGGCGGGGCGCTGGGTCGGGTACCTTTGCTGCTTCTCGAGGGCGACCACCTGGCGCAGGGTGTCCCTCTGCAGCCGCGCCAGCCGCTCCGTTACCAGCTGCGCCGGCGCCACCTTCCGCTCTGCCGGGCTCAGGGGGATGGGTGGCGGACGAGACCGGCCCCGTTGGCCGCCCCTCGGAGCCAGCTGGGCGTCTGCCGGGCCTCCCGCTGCATGGCCCCCTGGGAAGGGGAAGGACCCGGGTGACCGCCAGCCCCCCACTCGCCTCCCAGAGCCGTGGAGAGAACCCAGAGTCCTGGCTCCAACCACTAGTCCTCACTCCCCAGGGGGGCTGAGAAGGGGGGTGGAGGAGAGAAGGGGAGGGACTGGCAGTGTCCATCCCCCTCCACCAAGGGGATAATAACCTATTGCTGCCGGCCGTGCAAGGCAAAACAACACGTGGGGAGGGGGGGGGTAGTTGAGCGCCCTTGGGCATTGGAATTAGCTGGGGGGTGCCCCCATCCGGTACACCCAGGGCCGGGCCCTGGAAAACGGGCAGAGGGAAACAAAAACAAATCTTCTTTATTTAGAAAAATAACAAACAGCCCCCCAACGGGGGGGGGAATAACTTAGAGTAACAGAACACAAGGCGGAGGGGGGGGCAGCCCCGCCCCACATCTGCCGCCCGGGCGCCAACACAACATGGCAACCGGGGCTGAGAACAGGGGGTGCAAGGTGCGGGCACCAGGATTCCCGCCGGGACCCCACTTCATCTCCACACGGTCGCCTTCCGCCCGCCCTTGGCGGGGCCGTCGGTCTTCTTGGGGACGGGACGGGCGCTGGGGGCCCCCCACCTGTGGGAGACGGGGGGAGGGTGAGCGCCCGGCCCCCTGCCCCATAGCAATCCCAGAGCCCACCAACCACAGAGCCCAGCCCCACGGCACCCCCCGGCGGCCAGAACCCACCAAGTCCAGCCCCCCATGGTGCCCAACACTGACAGCGCCCTGCCCCCTCACCGTCCCCCCCCATACCCACAGCCCCATGGCGCCCCGGCCCCCGGCAGACTCACCTCCTGCCGGCCTCGGGAGGGGAGTGGGGGCTGGGAGCCCAGACGCCTGGGTTCTCTCCCCGGCTCTGGGAGGGGAGTGGGGGATAGTGGTTAGAGCAGGGTGGTGGGCAGCCAGGACTCCTGGGTTCCCCCGGCACTCACCTGGTCGGGGCTGGCATTCGAGCCTGGCAGCAGGGGCACTATTTTCCGCCGCTGGGCCTCCAGCTGGCAGCTCTCTCCTACAGTTTTCCAAAATCGCATCTCTTGAAAAGCCTTCCTCTCGCAATCCGCCGCCAACCTGTGGAGAAGGGGGGGGTGTCGGAGCTCCACGGTGGGGGGTAGCCTGGCCTGGGGAACCCGCCGCCCCGCCCCAGAGGTGGGCGCATCTCTGGGCCGGGTCCCTAGGTCACCCGCCGCCCCGCCCCAGAGGTGGGCGCATCTCTGGGCCGGGTCCCTAGGTCACCCGCCGCCCCGCCCCAGAGGTGGGCGCATCTCAGTGCCGGGCAAGGGGTCCCCGGGTCACCCGCCGCCCCGCCCCAGAGGTGGGCGCATCTCGGCGCTGGGTGAGGGGTCCCCGGGTCCCCTGGTACCTCCTTTCGTGCTGCTGCACGAGTTTCTCCTTCTCTTCCCTGTGGCCTGATATCATTTTCTGTCGGTTTAATTCATATTCTGTTTCCAACTTGAGCAGCTCATTGCTGTGGCGAGAGGAGGGCCGGGGTGAGCGGCAGGCGCGGCCCCCCGGTGGGGGAGGGATCGGGGGATGGCGGGTGCTGGGGGGGTACCTTTGCCTTTCTTCAAGCACCTCAATCTGGTGCTGGTAGTTTTTTGCTCTGTGTCTGAGCCATACAGTTGATTGGTGTGCCAGTGGTATGGATGTTCTGCCTCTTGTCCACTGGGGCCTTGTGGGGCCAGCATCTCGCTGCACGGCCTCCTGGGAAGGGGAAGGACCCGGGTGACCTCCAGCCCCCCACTCGCCTTCCAGAGCCAGGGAGAGAACCAAGGAGTCCTGGCTCCAGCCACTAGCCCTCACTCCCCAGGGGGGCTGAGAATGGGGGTGGAGGAGAGAAGGGGAGGGAGTGGCACTGTCCATCCCCCTCCACCAAGGGGATAACAACCGATTACTGCCGGCCGTGCAAGGCAAAAGAACACCGGTGGGGGGGGGGGGGTAGTTGAGCGCCCTTGGGCATTGGAATTACCTGGGGGGTGCCCCCATCCGGTACGCCCAGGGGCCGGGCCCTGGAAAACGGGCAGAGGGAAACAAAAACAAATCTTCTTTATTTAGAAAAATAACAAACAGCCCCCCAACGGGGGGGGGAATAACTTAGAGTAACAGAACACAAGGCGGAGGGGGGGCAGCCCCGCCCCACATCTGCCCCCCGGGCGCCAACACAACATGGCAACCGGGGCTGAGAACAGGGGGTGCAAGGTGCGGGCACCAGGATTCCCGCCAGGACCCCACTTCATCTCCACACGGTCGCCTTCCGCAGGCCCTTGGCGGGGCCGTCGGTCTTCTTGGGGACGGGACGGGCGCCGGCCGGGCGCTGGGGGAGACTGGGGGAGGGTGAGCGCCCGGCCCCCTGCCCCATAGCAATCCCAGAGCCCACCAACCACAGAGCCCAGCCCCACAGTACCCCCCGGCGGCCAGAACCCACCAAGTCCAGCCCCCCATGGTGCCCAACACTGACAGCGCCCTGCCCCCTCACCGTCCCCCCCCCATCCCCACAGCCCCATGGCGCCCCGGTCCCCGCCAGACTCACCTCCCTCCTGCCGGCCTCGGGCAGCCGGGGGTCGAGGTTCCTGGGGGTGGCTGGGTTCCCGTGGCCCCCGTCGCCCTTCACGTCAGGCCTGGGGGGCAGCAGACAGGACTGGAGCTCGGGGCCGAGAGAACCCAGGAGTCCTGGCTCCCAGCCCCCGCTGCTCTAACCCACCAGCCCCCACTCCCCTTCCAGAGCTGGGGAGAGAACCCAGGAGTCCGGGCTCCCAGCCCCCCCTGCTCTAACCACTAGACCCCACTCTCCTCCCAGAGCCGGGGAGAGAACCCAGGAGTCCTGGCTCCCAGCCTGGAGTGGGGGGTCGACGTGGGGATCCCCCCAACACCTGGACCCATAGCCTAAGGTTTGTGGGGCAGGTGAACAACAGCAGGTGTTGGACTACACTTCCCAGCATGCAACGCGGGGTCCAGCAGTGCACCCTGGGAGTTGTAGTCCCGCGGGGGGGGGGTGTCTCCCGGGGCGGGCACCGTGCCAGCCTTACCTGTGCCGGAGCGCAGGGAGGCGTAGAGCTCCTCGGAGGAGGGGGCCGCCCGGCCCCTGGCCTGGTACAGCCGCAGCAGGCGGGAGGACTTGGCCATCTGCCGGGGGGACAGGAACCCCCCCTCGCCCCCCTGGGGGAGAGACGTGGTGAGCTGGGGGGCAGGAGCTGGCCCCAGGGCGGCAATAGGGGGCACTGTGGGGCAGGGGGTGCTCTCCCCTGGCAGGCAGGGCTGGCCCCAGGGGGTGCTGTGGGGCAGGAGTGGGAGGGTCAGCAGGGGGCACCCCTTGAGAGGCAGGGCGGTGCTAGGGGGCAGGGAGCGGGGCAGGGGGCTCAGCAGGAGGCGCTCTCCCCTGGTAAGCAGGGCTGGCCCCAGGGTGGCACTAGGGGGCGCTGTGGGGCAGGGAGCTGAGTGCCATGGGGCAGGGGTAACTCCCCGGCCGGGCGCCAT
This sequence comes from Sternotherus odoratus, assembly GCA_032164245.1. Taxonomy (NCBI): domain Eukaryota; kingdom Metazoa; phylum Chordata; order Testudines; family Kinosternidae; genus Sternotherus; species Sternotherus odoratus. The sequence continues at coordinate 15,757,417 of JAVMKO010000019.1, read as the reverse complement.
GGGGCAGAATGGGGGTCTCACCGGCCGGGTGCTGCGGGGGGCTCGGCGGCTCCAGCCCCCACTGCCCGTAGCTGGCTTTGGCGAGCGGCACCTTGGTCTTCTGCACGGCAGCGGGGAGGATCCATGGGGCGCCGTGGGGCCGGAGCGTCTCCCACGGCGCTGGGGGGGTCCTCCTGGGCTAAGCCTGCAGGGAGAGGAGATTGGGGGGGGTTGCAGGGGTGCTGGGCCATGCTTCCACGTGGGGCAGGACCCACGCTGCTGGGATGGGGGGCAGGACCCACATGGGGTAGAACCCAGGCTGCTGGGACGGGGGGCGGGACCCACATGGGGTGGGACCCACGGGGAGTCGGACCCGGGCTGCTTAGGGGGGTAGCCGCTCCTGCCCCCCCGCAGTGGAACGTCCCTCCTCCCTCCCTGGCCCTTACCTGGCTGGCCGTGGGGCAGGGCCTGGCCCATGGGGCGGGGGGGACTCTCGCCCCCCGGCCCCTCCTGCCTGAGGGGGTCACTTGGCATCTGCTGAGAGAAAGACGGGGGGGGGCAGTGAGCAGCCGGGAACCCCGCCCCTCCCTCCCCGCCCCACATACAAAGACATCCCCCGGCTCTGCCCCCCTTCCCTGGCCAGACCTGCCCCACTGCCAGCCCCCTACCAGGGCCATGTACTACTGCAGCTCCGGGTGCAGTGGGCCGGGGGGCCCCCGCCCCCCGCTCTCCAGGCTGCTGTTCGGGGGGGTCTCGCCGTCGCTGGGTCCCCCTCATCCTCGGGGTAGGGGTGATCCGCCAGGTGGGGGGGTTGCAAGCTCAGCCCTGGGTGGGGGGGGGGAGAAGGGGTCAGAGGATAACAATCTGGTGCCTGCCCCACACCTCAGGTGCCAGCCCCAATGCCCTAGGGGGTGCTGTGGGGCAGGGAGCAGGGGGTCAGCAGGGGGCGCTCTCCCCTGGAAGACAGGGCTGGCCCCAGGGTGGCGCTATGGGGCGGTGTGGGGCAGGGAGCGGGGCGGGGGGCTCAGCAGGGGGCGCTCTCCCCTGGAAGGCAGGGCTGGCCCCAGGGTGGCGCTGTGGGGCAGGGAGCGGGGCGGGGGGTTCAGCAGGGGGCACTCTCCCCTGGAAGGCAGGGCTGGCCCCAGGGTGGCGCTATGGGGCGGTGTGGGGCAGGGAGCAGGGCGGGGGGCTCAGCAGGAGGCGCTCTCCCCTGGTAAGCAGGGCTGGCCCCAGGGTGGCACTAGGGGGCGCTGTGGGGCAGGGAGCTGAGTGCCATGGGGCAGGGGTAACTCCCCGGCCGGGCGCCATGGGGCAGAATGGGGGTCTCACCGGCCGGGTGCTGCGGGGGGCTCAGCGGCTCCAGCCCCCACTGCCCGTAGCTGGCTTTGGCGAGCGGCACCTTGGTCTTCTGCACGGCAGCGGGGAGGATCCATGGGGCGCCGTGGGGCCGGAGCCTCTCCCACGGCGCTGGGGGGTCCTCCTGGGCTAAGCCTGCAGGGAGAGGAGATTGGGGGGGGTTGCAGGGGTGCTGGGCCATGCTTCCACGTGGGGCAGGACCCACGCTGCTGGGATGGGGGGCAGGACCCACATGGGGTAGAACCCAGGCTGCTGGGACGGGGGGCGGGACCCACATGGGGTGGGACCCACGGGGAGTCGGACCCGGGCTGCTTAGGGGGGTAGCCGCATGGGGCAGGAGTTAAGTGGGGCAGGCTCCTGCCCCCCCGCAGTGGAACGTCCCGCCTCCCTCCCTGGCCCTTACCTGGCTGGCCGTGGGGCAGGGCCTGGCCCATGGGGCGGGGGGGACTCTCGCCCCCCGGCCCCTCCTGCCTGAGGGGGTCACTTGGCATCTGCTGAGAGAAAGACGGGGGGGGCAGTGAGCAGCCGGGAACCCCGCCCCTCCCTCCCCGCCCCACATACAAAGACATCCCCCGGCTCTGCCCCCCTTCCCTGGTGAGACCTGCCCCACTGCCAGCCCCCTACCAGGGCCACCCCCGCCCCCCGCTCTCCAGGCTGCTGTTCGGGGGGGTCTCGCCGTCGCTGGGTCCCCCCTCATCCTCGGGGTAGGGGTGATCCGCCAGGTGGGGGGTTTGCAAGCTCAGCCCTGGGTGGGGGGGGGGAGAAGGGGTCAGAGGATAACAATCTGGTGCCTGCCCCACACCTCAGGTGCCAGCCCCAATGCCCCAGGGGGGCGCTAGGGGGTGCTGTGGGGCAGGGAGCAGGGGGTCAGCAGGGGGCGCTCTCCCCTGGAAGACAGGGCTGGCCCCAGGGTGGCGCTATGGGGCGGTGTGGGGCAGGGAGCGGGGCGGGGGGCTCAGCAGGGGGCGCTCTCCCCTGGAAGACAGGGCTGGCCCCAGGGTGGCGCTATGGGGCGGTGTGGGGCAGGGAGCGGGGCGGGGGGCTCAGCAGGGGGCGCTCTCCCCTGGAAGGCAGGGCTGGCCCCAGGGTGGCGCTATGGGGCAGTGTGGGGCAGGGAGCGGGGCGGGGGGTTCAGCAGGGGGCACTCTCCCCTGGAAGGCAGGGCTGGCCCCAGGGTGGCGCTATGGGGCGGTGTGGGGCAGGGAGCAGGGCGGGGGGCTCAGCAGGAGGCGCTCTCCCCTGGTAAGCAGGGCTGGCCCCAGGGTGGCACTAGGGGGCGCTGTGGGGCAGGGAGCTGAGTGCCATGGGGCAGGGGTAACTCCCCGGCCGGGCGCCATGGGGCAGAATGGGGGTCTCACCGGCCGGGTGCTGCGGGGGGCTCAGCGGCTCCAGCCCCCACTGCCCGTAGCTGGCTTTGGCGAGCGGCACCTTGGTCTTCTGCACGGCAGCGGGGAGGATCCATGGGGCGCCGTGGGGCCGGAGCGTCTCCCACGGCGCTGGGGGGGTCCTCCTGGGCTAAGCCTGCAGGGAGAGGAGATTGGGGGGGGTTGCAAGGGTGCTGGGCCATGCTTCCACGTGGGGCAGGACCCACGCTGCTGGGATGGGGGGCAGGACCCACATGGGGTAGAACCCAGGCTGCTGGGATGGGGGGCGGGACCCACATGGGGTGGGACCCACGGGGAGTCAGACCCGGACTGCTTAGAGGGGTAGCCGCATGGGGCAAGAGTTAAGTGGGGCAGGCTCCTGCCCCCCCGCAGTGGAACGTCCCGCCTCCCTCCCTGGCCCTTACCTGGCTGGCCGTGGGGCAGGGCCTGGCCCATGGGGCGGGGGGGACTCTCGCCCCCCGGCCCCTCCTGCCTGAGGGGGTCACTTGGCATCTGCTGAGAGAAAGACGGGGGGGGGCAGTGAGCAGCTGGGAACCCCGCCCCACATACAAAGACATCCCCCGGCTCTGCCCCCCTTCCCTGGTGAGACCTGCCCCACTGCCAGCCCCCTACCAGGGCCACCCCCGCCCCCCCGCTCTCCAGGCTGCTGTTCGGGGGGGTCTCGCCGTCGCTGGGTCCCCCCTCATCCTCGGGGTAGGGGTGATCCGCCAGGTGGGGGGGTTGCAAGCTCAGCCCTGGGTGGGGGGGGGAGAAGGGGTCAGAGGATAACAATCTGGTGCCTGCCCCACACCTCAGGTGCCAGCCCCAATGCCCCAGGGGGGCGCTAGGGGGTGCTGTGGGGCAGGGAGCAGGGGGTCAGCAGGGGGCGCTCTCCCCTGGAAGACAGGGCTGGCCCCAGGGTGGCGCTATGGGGCGGTGTGGGGCAGGGAGCGGGGCGGGGGGCTCAGCAGGGGGCGCTCTCCCCTGGAAGGCAGGGCTGGCCCCAGGGTGGCGCTATGGGGCGGTGTGGGGCAGGGAGCAGGGCGGGGGGCTCAGCAGGGGGCGCTCTCCCCTGGAAGGCAGGGCTGGCCCCAGGGTGATGCTATGGGGCGGTGTGGGGCAGGGAGCGGGGCGGGGGGCTCAGCAGGGGGCGCTCTCCCCAGGAAGGCAGGGCTGGCCCCAGGGTGGCGGTATGGGGCGGGTGACCCGGGGACCCCTTGCCCGGCGCTGAGATGCGCCCACCTCTGGGGCGGGGTGGCGGGTGACCCGGGGACCCCTCGCCCGGCGCTGAGATGCGCCCACCTCTGGGGCGAGGCGGCGGGTGACCCGGGGACCCCTCGCCCGGCTCCGAGATGCGCCCACCTCTGGGGCGGGGCAGCCCCATACCAGCCTGACTTTCCCCCACCCGCCCCCAGCACTCACGCGAGGAGGGCAGTGGTGCTGTCGCTCTCGGAGTCGTCGTCGTTCTGCTCCGCCAGGCCGAGGGCGTCCCCTGCTGGAGAAAGGGACTGGCTGCTAAGGGGCACGGACCTCCAGCCCGTCCCACCCCACAGGCCGCGCGTGCACCACCCCCAAGTAGGAGTGGGGGCTAGTGGATAGAGCGGGGGGGGCTGGGAGGCAGGACGCCTGGGTTCTCTCCCCAGCTCTGAGAAGGGAGTGGGGGCTAGCGGTTAAAGCAGGGGGGGGCTGGGAGCCAGGACTCCTGGGTTCTCTCCCCGGCTCTGGGAGTGGAGTGGGGGATAGTGGTTAGAGCAGGGTGGTGGGCAGCCAGGACTCCTGGGTTCCCCTGGCACTCACCTGGTGGGGGCTGGCATTTGAGCCTGGCAGCAGGGGCACTATTTTCCACCGCTGGGCCTCCAGCTGGCAGCTCTCTCCTACAGTTTTCCAAAATCGCATCTCTTGAAAAGATTGGGCAGCCTTCCTCTCGCAATCCGCCGCCAACCTGCGGAGAAGGGGGGGTGTCGGAGCTCCACGGTGGGGGGTAGCCTGGCCTGGGGAAACCCGCCGCCCCACCCCAGAGGTGGGCGCATCTCGGCACCGGGTGAGGAGTCCCCGGGTCACCCGCCGCCCCGCCCCAGAGGTGGGCGCATCTCTGCGCCGGGTCCCTAGGTCACCCGCCGCCCCGCCCCAGAGGTGGGCGCATCTCAGTGCCGGGCACATCTCAGTGCCGGGCAAGGGGTCCCCAGGTCACCCGCCGCCCCGCCCCAGAGGTGGGCGCATCTCGGTGCTGGGTGAGGGGTCCCCAGGTCACCCGCCGCCCCGCCCCAGAGGTGGGCGCATCTCGGTGCTGGGTGAGGGGTCCCCGGGTCCCCTGGTACCTCCTTTCGTGCTGCTGCACGAGTTTCTCCTTCTCTTCCCTGTGGCCTGATATCATTTTGAGTCAGTTTAACTCAGATTCTGTTTCCAACTTGAGCAGCTCATTCCTGTGGCGAGAGGCGGGCCGGGCTGAGCGGCAGGCGCGGCCCCCCAGTGGGGGAGTGATCGGGGGGTGGTGGGATGCTGGGGGGGTACCTTTGCCTTTCTTCAAGCACCTCAATCTAGTGCTGGTAGTTTTTTGCTCTGTGTCTGAGCCATTCAGTGGATTGGTGTGCCAGTGGTATGGATGTTCTGCCTCTCGTCCACTGGGGCCTTGTGGGGCCAGCCTCCCGCTGCACGGCCTCCTGGGAAGGGGAAGGACCTGGGTGACCTCCAGCCCCCCACTCGCCTTCCAGAGCCGGGGAGAGAACCCAGGAGTCCGGGCTCCTAGCCCCCCCTTGCTCTAACCTACCAGCCCCCAGGGGCACAGAGGGGGGTGGGCATGGGGCCAAGGGGAGGATGAGGAGGCCAGACCGGGCCAGGCGAGGGGCACCGGGGAGTCAGCCTGTGTGTGGCCCTTGCAAATCATGTCTGCCTTCTGGTTTCTCAGTTTCCTCATCTATAAAATAGGGATCCTATTTCTCTATCCCACATGAATGATGGAACCACTCCTACTTTGGGGAACATCACAGATTGCTTAGGAAATTAGGAAGTAATTTCTTAGTAAAGCATATGACAGGATGCATTAAGATCCACTGTTTGAGAGACTGCACATTCGCACAATACTAAGTCACTTCGATACTACAGTGCTGGAGTTTTAGAGAAGGTTTCGACTAAATGAGATTGAATTAAGGACTATTTGGCAGCCTTAACTCAGAGTGCTTTGTTATGATCAGTGTAAAGGTCAGGCCTTTTTCTTTTGAATGTGTTCTATTTGGCTTATTAATAGCACAGTCTTACTATTTATACTGTAAAGCCACCACTTGGCACTGTGGTTTTCTTCTAACTTCGGGGGGAAGTGTATGCATGGTCTTTCCTGGGCCCCACGCACACCCAACTCATATTAAAAGGTTCCCTGCAAGACTTTAAAATTAAATGGAATGCAGCTGAATTTAGCTTTTAAAACAAAATCAGCTGTACTCAAGTTAGCAACAGAGGGAAACCAGCTATCTCAACTGCATCCTTCTTTGATATAACAGCTACTGGAGTACAGAGTTGGGCTAAAAGTAGCCAGGAAAATGGTATGGCAATTATATGGAGCAGCTAAAGTCTTTAAAATATTATTTAACCTTGAGATGAAAACCATACTACCTATAAAACTTCACTTTAGTGAACTCTTCTGGGCTCCTAAGTGCAACAGGGGGAAATGGTAGCATCACAGCATAACAGATTGTGGAACATCACAGCAAAATGCTGTTAAAATGACTTCCTCCTTGTGTTGTTTTGGCCTCTATTATTCATATAGATACTGGCGTGTATATGCACTTTGCAAATGTCAAGACAACTTCCCTTTTGTAATTGTTTTAGCCTCCACTATTCATATAGATATTAGCCTGTATATGCACTTTGCAAATGTCGAGACAACTTCCTCATTATAGTTATGTTGACCTTATAATTCGAGTTGCTGTCAGACATACCACATGTACCTGTATGTTCAAACCACCACTTCCTGTTATTGTCTTAGTCTTCATAACTTGAGCTGCTGTCAGCATATATTATGCGATACCACCCCCACCCCACCCCTAAGCCAGACAGGGACATGTAGCCTATGTAGCCTTACCAGAAAAACCCACGACGTTATCTCACTTAAATTCCTAATAAGGACGAAATTTTGCTGCCCCTATCTTGTCACGCCCCGTGCCAAGTCGCGTCATCTCAAGTATAATTGTTCTGCCCGTGCTTATTGCGGAGGGAGAGAGAGGCGTACCTACTGGTCCCTAGAGGCTGATCACCCCTAGGTCTCTCCCAGCTCTCGTGTCCCAGTGGAGCTTAACGTGTTGCCGGCTGTGTGATGTGTCGAGTTTGGGTTGTTTTTGTAAGTATAAATTGATATATGTGTACATATTGTGTGTAATTTTATAGTATTGATAGCTAGTTATTAATGTATCTTGAAGTTAATTCCACTGTACCTATTAATCCGTGGTATATATTAGATAATTATTAAGCTTTAAAAAAGCCTCAAGGTGCACTCCTCTTTGTAATCGGAGTTTTTTGCTTTGTTATTTTAATCATAATCTATAAGCCTAAATTGTAACCTGTAATTAAGAACCTTTTGTTCCCAGAACAATAAATTGGTGTCTTATTTTCCCAAGCCCCAATATTTTATTTATCGCCACAAGTAAAAAGTTCCCCCTTAAATAGCCAGACAGACCCCCTCCTTTGTATAGTCACCCACCTAGCGGGTGTATCCTTTAACAAATGCCAATGACTTTCTATACTTCATTTTTCTAAAAGGCATATTTACAGTCAGTTACTAACAGAATTACCCATCCCATGCTACTTGGGGAAGTAAATTTTTCAGATCACCTTTAACATAAATTGAAGTCATAAACACATAAATGTACTGATATTTGGAGAGTGGAAAATGGAAATACCATTGAAGCAGATGGTGAAATAGCTACCTACAGTATTTTGCAAGGCAAGTTCCACCTGTCTGCTTATTCTCAAATATATTAAACTGTTTTAATTAAAAAAAACAAAAAAACCTACACATACAGAAACACCACTTAACCCTAACTACAGACTAACTCCTAGGGTAGCTTTTTATTGTTTTTGACTACTTGAAGAAAAATGTATTTAAAAGTGTGAAAAGAGAAGTCATTTAAATTTCATTTTTGTTTATAAATTAAACGTTCTTTAATGTATACTGGTGAAAGTATGAAAAATACACTATTAAAACTGTAAAAAATTAATACTACCACAGTTAATTTAATTTTAACTGCTGACAGGTATTTTTAAGAGGTATTTATATTTCAATGTAATCCTTACTATACCTGCATCGCTGGCAGAGTCTCCTGAAAAAATAAAACACATTTATCAGTCTTTAGATAAGAGATTCTATAAATCTCCGCCCCCAGGACCCCCTCCTTACCCAACCCCCCCGTCCCCTGACTACCCCCTCCAGAGACCTCCCCACCCCACGACCCCCTCCCCTACCCAACCCCCCCCATCCCGACTCCCCCCTCCAGAGACCCCTCCGCCCCAGGACCCCTCCCCTACCCCAACCCCCCGTCCCCTGACTCCCCCCTCCAGAGACCCCTCTGCCCCAGGACCCCTCCCCTACCAACCCCCCCATCCCCTGACTACCCCCTCCAGAGACCCCCCTGCCCCAGGACCCCCCTCCCCTACCCAACCCCCCCATCCCCTGACTACCCCCTCCAGAGACCCCCCCGCCCCAGGACCCCTCCCCTACCCAACCCCCCCCTGTCCCCTGACTGGACCCCCTCCAGAGACCCCCCACCCCAGGACCCCCTCCCCTACCCAACCCCCCCATCCCCTGACTACCCCCTCCAGAGACCCCCCCGCCCCAGGACCCCTCCCCTACCCAACCCCCCCGTCCCCTGACTACCCCCTCCAGAGACCCCCTCCGCCCCAGGACCCCTCCCCTACCCAACCCCCCGTCCCCTGACTCCCCCCTCCAGAGACCCCTCTGCCCCAGGACCCCTCCCCTACCCAACCCCCCCATCCCCTGACTACCCCCTCCAGAGACCCCCCTGCCCCAGGACCCCCTCCCCTACCCAACCCCCCCCATCCCCTGACTACCCCCTCCAGAGACCCCCCGCCCCAGGTCCCCCTCCCCTACCCAACCCCCCCGTCCCCTGACTACCCCCTCCAGAGACCCCCCCGCCCCAGGACCCCTCCCCTACCCAACCCCCCCTGTCCCCTGACTACCCCCTCCAGAGACCCCCCCCGCCTCAGGACCCCCTCCCCTCCCCAACCCCCCCGTCCCCTGACTACCCCCTCCAGAGACCCCTCCGCCCCAGGACCCCTCCCCTACCCAACCCCCCCATCCCCTGACTACCCCCTCCAGAGACCCCCCCTGCCCCAGGACCCCTCCCCTACCCAACCCCCCCATCCCCTGACTACCCCCTCCAGAGACCCCCCGCCCCAGGACCCCCTCCCCTACCCAACCCCCCCATCCCCTGACTACCCCCTCCAGAGACCCCCCCGCCCCAGGACCCCTCCCCTACCCAACCCCCCCTGTCCCCTGACTACCCCCTCCAGAGACCCCCCCGCCTCAGGACCCCCCTCCCCTCCCCAACCCCCCTGTCCCCTGACTACCCCCTCCAGAGACCCCTCCGCCCCAGGACCCCTCCCCTACCCAACCCCCCCCGTCCCCTGACTCCCCCCTCCAGAGATCCCTTGCCCTCAGGACCGTCGGACAGGAAAGGGGTTAAAATGCTCCGTATTCAGGTCGACTCACCTCGACGTCTTCCCGGCTCTGCGTCACCCGTTGTTCATCCCCCATCGTCTGTGCCCGGTGAGGTCTGGAGCTGAGGGGAGAGCGGAGGGGAAGGGGCTGGAGAGAGATGGGAGCGGGGGGGGAGGGACTCAGCGCACGGGACAGTAACGGCCGAGGGGGGTGACGCGGGGCTGCGAATGGGGGCGGGGCCCGGCCGCGCGCTCTACGGGGGGGCGGGGACCCACCGCCGGCCCCAGTCTCTGCGCCCCCCAATCCCACGGGGCTGGGGCCGGATCCATGGCGGCTGAGGCAGCTCCGCGGCTTCTCCCCGCTTCCCGGGCCGAGAGTCAGTTTCCCTCCCAGTCGGCCCCTCGCGGGTGTCTCACTCACCCGCCACACCTGGGATCGCACTGAGCACGTGCAACTTCTCCCGCTCAAACTCCCCCGGGCTGGGGAAGGCGGAAGCGCCCCCGGGGCAGGCTGGGAGATGTAGTCCGACTCTCCCGGGACCGGACGGGACGTTGAAAGCGGGAGGAGGAGCCGCGCTCCCCCCGCTGCTGCTCCCTGGCCGGGGGGGGGTCTGTGCCGGGGAGACCTTCATGACCCCCCCGCGCCCGGCCCCCCCCCCTGCTGCGGAGCTGCCACCTCCAGGTAGCGGCGCGAGCCCTGGGGCGGGGCTGGGGGCGGGGCGGTGACTCCGCCCCACTGTCCGGGGGACCCGGCATCTCACAGCGCCGGGATCTGCTCCCGGGGGGGCCCCGCCCCTGGGGGGGTCGGAGCTGCTGTCCCCGCGGGAGACCAACGACCCCCCCGCCCGGCCCGGCTCTGCCCTGGGGGGGGGAGAAGTGAGACCCGGCGGGGGGGACCCGGGGAAAGGGGCGGGTGGAAAATGTCTGATCAGCCCGGACATGGGGGGGAGAAGAGCAGGTGACCCCCGAGGGGCGGGGGGAGTAAGGGGAGGGCTGAGATCCCCTCGGATTTACCGCTGCCCCCCCATCCTGGGGACCCCCCCATCCTGCCCCCTTTCTCCCTAGAGAGCCACGAGCAACATCCAGAGTGACCCCTCCTTTGCCCCCCCCCGAGAAGGTCTCTGGTCCCCTCCCCCCATTTTCTCCCCACTTCGCCAGTGGCCAGTTCACATCTCAGGTCTGGGGTCCCCCCCATTGTTCCCTGCAGGGATTTGTCCTTGTTCAGGTGGGAATCGTTCCCCGTATTGATTTCTGAACTGGGAGGAGGGTCAATGGTCAGAGGCTGGGGGAGCCTGAGATGCGGATACCTCTGGGCTGGGGGCGGCCGCTCTCTGCTGGCAACAGGACCTGGGGTGTCTCAAAAAGGGGAGGGAGGAGAAGTGCCCCCCTTTGAGAGATGGCCCAGCCCCAAGTTTCCCAGTCCCAGCTACTTCCCCTCCCCCACCCTGCCCAACGCAGCACCCCCCCCCCCGCCTGCTAATCACATTCCCTGACCCACAGGCAGTGATATTCTCACTCCAGCCCCACTCCTGTCCCCTGTGAGAGCCGCATCACCCAGGGTTCCCTGCCAGCCATGTGAATGTGAGGCGAGAAGAATCCATCCCATTCTGTTGTTGTTTTACTAGCGCTGTATAATCCCCTTCAATTTCCCCCCTTTCCTTTAGAACTGTTGAATGGTGACATGAAATCTCCCCACACATTGATGAGACGTAATAAATCGATTACAAAAGATTGATGGTTACCCGCGGTAGTGAAGACAACCCCTAAGAGGCAATACTTCCCCTCTAGAAAGCACAGACTCTGAGTGTAGCAAAAGCCTTTAAATAACAGAGAATCAATGTGGCTTTATGTTGGGGAAACAGGATTCATAACACAGACAATGAGGAAAAAACCCACCCCAAACAAATTGGGCCGTGTCTCTCCCTTGAGTCTAGCAACCCAAAAATCACCCAAAGTCCCACAACCCCAAGGTCTCTGTCAAGGTCACTGCAGCCCCAGAGTTCAAATGTTCATCTGCAGAATTTTACACCCTCCCCATCCTGTGTGGAAATGGGATGGATAAAGGGCAACTTGTGCGCTCAGATAACTGACTGCCCCACCTCTGCAAGGGGTTCTTCTGTAGCTTTCACCACAAAGCCACGCCACTCTACCAGATGCTCCTCTCCAGTAGCCATCAAGTGAACTACACCTTTTCACTAGCCACTCACCAATCTATCTTTAGGTGACCCTACTATTTAACTATTCAGTGATTTCAGCTCATAGGAGGAGAACATCACTGCTGGCACACCAATGGTTTAAAGTGAATACAATCTAGAACCAGATTTTTAGCAGAATTAAAACTAGATTTGTTATTACACAATAATAAAGGTACAAATAAAAAAAAATACAAATGTTTCTCCACAACCGTCACTAGGTTTCGGAACCCATTCCTCTTGCCTAATGAGCACTACTTAGTTGGTGGTGAGTCCCTCCATCATTTTTTTAAAAAAGGCCAAGTACTGTTCCATTGTCCTTGTCTCACATAATCAGGATAATAACACTTTATTCTTCCTGCCCCAATAACAGAAACTGGGAATCCCAGTGCAGCCAAAGGACATCTAGGCCAGGTGGGTGGGCCTATGCAAATGAGATCAGCCCCTGAAGTTCTTTTCCATAACCCACCACAACTCACCACCAGATGGCAGGGTAGAGCCCGTCCTGACTCCTCTTACATGTCTGAAGATTCTGTGTAGGGAACCCCAATGGATTTCTAGCCCATCACCTTAACCACTCGCCCACAACTACTAACTTAGGCTGGGCTTCTCATGACACTAGTTTTTTTCTCACTGAGTGATCACTTCCAATTGTTTCCTCAGACCAACTTCCACAACACACTCACTGCTGTGCTATTGTGTAAGTCAGGGGTCTCCAAACTTTATGAGACAAGGGCCATATTAGATTTTTGAAGGGGCTTCCTGGACCAAAGCAACAGTGGGGAAAATTAATACTTGCAAATATATGTAAAATATATGCAAACCATTCAACACTATACTGTGTCAGTGTTGCATTAAATTCTTAATCAGGTATAAAAGTAGCTGTATAATTAATGCAGGTACTGTGAAATCATACAAAATATTTGTCAATATATTAAAAATCATTTCACATTATTTTTCTATTTTTTCTAAACTCATAGAATTGTAGCATACAAAAACACATATTCAAAAATAAAGAAATATTATTTTAGGATTAGTGAGAAGTATGCTACACACTTAAAATGGCGACTTGCTCCACATCTCTACCTCCCCTTCTCGTCAGTGAGTTGCTAAGAGGGAGAGGGCACCTCTCCCTTCCCACCTCAGAGATCACAACGGAGTGGGGCAGGGGGAGAGAGAGAGAAAGGAGGACACCCACCCCTCACCCCTCTGGAAGGCCCTGCACTGAGCAGAAGCCAAGTACACCCCACACTTTCCTTGTCCCAAGGCTGCTGCAACCCCCATCCCTAGGGGTACCGTAGTTTGCCAATCAAAAAGGATGGGGGGGAGCCCTAACCACCCCACACTCCCTCCCACTTCCCACCCAGAGAACAATGGCTTGAAACCATCCTCTTTGAGGCACATCCTTGCTTCTTTTTGATCTGGGCCTTCAATGGAGGCCACGACCAGCAGAGTGCCAAGAGCCACTTAGACAAAGAAATGCTGTTGAATTGAGCCTCCCGATTAACTCAGCAATAGCCCTACACTTGCCCGATCAGTGTGGAGACTCTCAGGCCTGAAGGCCGAGGGTTCTCAACAGATGGGCAAAAGACAGCACAAGTCACCACAGGAGAGCACTATGGTGGAGATCACCATCAGTGCACAATTCCAGCCCCACCTCTTTGTGAGGGCCTCCTAGGATGACAGCTGGAGCACATCCCCATCCTCACCAAGAAGAAAAGCAGCAGAAAGAAATGGAGGAGAAAAGAGAAGAAGGGACAAGAGGGAAGGAGGAAGAGAGCAGCAAAAAGGGACAAATTCCAAATGCCCCCTGTGAGGCTCAGGTTAATAAATTCCAAGGCCCGAAGGAACCACTCTGGTCTGTATTTCTGTATCTCATCGACCATAGAACGTCCCTCAAAATAATTCCCATAAGAATTAGAACAGATTTTTTTAGAAAAACACCCAATCTTGAATTTTAAAAGGCCAGTTCTGGAGGATCCAACACAACCTTCAGTGAATTGCTCCAAACCCTGATGTTAATAATGCAAACCTTATTTCCAGTGTGAATTGGTCTAGCTTCAGCCTGCAGACATTGTCTGCTCATAACCTTGATCTGCTAAAGTGAAGAGCCCATTACTAAATATTTGTTCCCTTAGGCTCATCCTTAACCATCTCTTTGATTCATCTCCTAGAGTCTGTCAGCACGATGCATGTTTCCATTCACCATTCCTGTGGCTCTTCTGTGAACCCCTCCCCAGTTCATCGGAATCTGTCTCAAATTCTGGACACCAGAAATAGACACAATATTCCAGGAGGGGTTGCAACAGTGGCCAGTACAGAGGCATTGTACCCTCTCTATTTCTACCTGAAAATCTGCTTGGATAGCGCCCCCCATCTGGTACAAAGAAACATAGATTTGGTCTTACCTTGTGCACAGATGACGATTTCCTTTGACAAAATCCACACAGAAATGTAAAAAACCTCCCACAGAATCTCCTCCACACCAGTCCTCTCTTGGTCCTCACAGAGAGGCCACGAGATGGAGACTTGCTGCAGCCAGGTTACAGGGGTCTGTGAGGTTTCTCTTGCCCCACATCCCTGTCCTGCCTGGCTGTTGTCAAGGGAGCTCTGTGAGGTCAAAGCCACCTCATCACCTTTGTCCAATAGACTGAGTTCCCACCAAAGGCCTTTGTGAAGTCACAGCCACACTCACCTTTCCCTTGCAGGCCTGATGTCTGCCCCTGGCCAGCCTGATTGGATGTTTGAACTGCAACCTGGATCTCCCCACTTGCTCATTATTGATTCTGGGGAGCAAGCAGGCTCCCCAGTAAAACAGAGTTGGTTCCTCACCCCACACTGATCCTGCATTTCATTCTTAAGCGGGCATGGGAAATAGTTATAGTATTGCAAATTTCTACTAAGCTATCCAACAGGTTCCCTCCAATGTTAAACCAGTTTGCCTCTTTTTCTCCCCCTTGCTGAGAAAGAGCAAAAGAAGAAAGAAAGCTCCTGTGGGGTAACGATACACAGGGTCATGCTGCTTTTTCTTGATACACAGGCTCATGCTGGGGAGTGTGCAGTAAGGGACTGGTAGACTTTACTTTCTTAGGGAGGAAGAAACATTAGCTGCCTAAGTTGGTGAAGAGGGTATTTCATTGTGGGCTGTGACTATAAGCAGAAGAGGGACACCTAAGGGCTATCGCTACAGCCCAACAGGGGGCTTGAATTCATGAGGGTGGAATTAAGAATATCAGGTGCTAGTGACTGAGCTAGCTGGATTTGAAGTCAGTCAACTGCCTAGTCTCAGTGCAGAAGGAGCCCTGAGGGTGCTTATTTGTGAGCTGAGATTCCTTTTCTGACCTTTGCCTTCTTTCCTGGTTTATTACTTCTCCAGCAAGCAAACTGGAGCTGTTACAAGGCTGGAGAGATGCTGCTTTCTAGACCAGAGAGCTGGGGTTGATTTAGCTGCTGTCACCATCGCTGGTCACAGAAATCTGGGAGGGAGGGTGGAATTTAGGATTTATACACCGGGGGAGATGATGTTGGACTCATTGAGTCAGGGAGAGTCAGAAAAAACTTCTCAGCTCCCAGGGAGCGGGCAGACAAGCAAGTTCATTGCAGGCCACACACTTTTTCACAGGGAATCAAATCCCCCTGGAGAAAAACTCCAGAAGCCCAAGCCCAGGAGTGTCAGAGAAGGGAATCACTGTTTGCCTTAAGCTGTGGGTGAGGAAAACCTGCAGGTCCTTAGATCCCTCCCACCTCTGATAGAACCATTTGTGGGGAAGGTCTGGGGAAGCCGAGGAGGACAAGGAGAAGGGGAAAGGGCTTGCAGCTGTTGTGCAATCATCATGCTCCCAGCAGAAGGATCCGGGGGATTCAACACTTTGGCTGCTTATTGAGGACAGAGAACTCACAAGATGGCAAAGCTCAGAGCCCCATTACATAGAATCCGGACATGATCAGCTCACACTGAGGAAGAGCAACACCCCTCCCTGGGTCTCTTTGCCAGAGCTCCTATCCGCTCAGTGTCCTTCCTTGCAAAGTTTCCAGGCAGACTCCTGAGAGGGTTGCGATGGGGTAAATGAATTCAGGGGAGGATTGTTTCTCGTGGGTTTTCTTTGTGCTGTTCTGTTATCCTGCTGGAGGAAGCATCATTTGAGTTTGTTTCAGTACCTTGGGTTGGGTGCAGGTTGTGACCCTAAGCATGGGGTTTCCTGCAGGGCCGGTGACAGGAATTTTGGGGCCCTGTACGGCAGACCGTAGGGCCCCCCCGGTCTCCCGCCGCCCGTGGGCCCCCCCGCCAGTCTAACGCTGCCCGCGGGGCCCCCCCGCCAGTCTCCCGCCACCTGCGGGGCCCCCCTGCCAGTCTCCCGCCGCCCGCGGCCCCCCGCGGCCGATCTCCTGCCGCCCACGGCCCCCCCGCCCATGGCCAGTCTCCCGCCGCCTGCGCTCCCTCGTCTCCTGCCTCCCGCGGCCTCCCCCTGGCCAATCTCCCGCTGCCCGAGGGCCCCCCTCCGCCGGTCTCCTACCTCCCGTGGCGCCCCCCCCAGCTGGTCTCCCGCGGCCCCCCCGGCTGGTCTCCTACCTCCCGCGCCCCCCCCCCCGCCGATCTCCTGCCTCCCGCGTCCCCCCCGGCTGATCTCCCGTGGCCCCCCTGGCCAATCTCCCGCGGCCCCCCCGGCCGGTCTCCTGCCTCCCGCGCCCCCCCGGCCAATCTCCCGCTGCCCGAGGGCCCCCCTCCGCCGGTCTCCTACCTCCCATGGCGCCCCCCCAGCTGGTCTCCCGCGGCCCCCCCGGCCGGTCTCCTACCTCCCGCGCCCCCCCCGCCGATCTCCTGCCTCCCGCATCCCCCCCGGCTGATCTCCCGTGGCCCCCCCTGGCCAATCTCCCACGGCCCCCCCGGCCGGTCTCCTGCCTCCCGCGCCCCCCCGCCGATCTCCTGCCTCCCGCGTCCCCCCCGGCCGATCTCCCGCTGCCCCCCCTGGCCGATCTCCCGCGGCTCCCCCTGGCCGATCTCCCGCGGCTCCCCCGGCCGGTCTCCTACCTCCTGCGGGCCCCAACCCCCGCATGTGCTGCGGCCGCGTGGCCGGCCGGAAGAAGAAAAGGGGGGCGGGGCTGGCTGCTGGGAGAAGCAAAGGGGGGCGGGGCTGGCAAAGGGGGGTGGAGGAGGCTGCTGGGTGCCGGGGGAGGGGGCTGGTGAGCACGGCAGCGGCTGCCCGAGCCACGCCTCGCTCACAGCCCCAGTGACAACGGTTACAGCTGTATCGGCCCCAGACTTCAGGGGGCCCCCCCTGAAGTCTGGGGCCCGGTACAGCTGTAACCGTTGTACCACCCTGTCACCGGCCCTGGTTTCCTGCACTCTCTGATCTTAGTCTAGGGAATGGACAAAGGAACAGCTTCAGAAACTGGATAGAAAGTAGCCTAAGAAAGTGTAGTCCAGGTGAGAAGAAAAATGGCTTCATCAATTCCCTGGTGGTCTAGTGGTTAGGATTTGGCACTCTCACTGCCAAGGCCTGGGTTCAATTCCCAGTCAGGGAACAGCCCCTCTAGAGTTCCTTTTAAAAAACCTTCTTCACTTGCAATTTAAACAAATCCATTGTTTTTCCTCATTCTCCCAACTTCTACATGATGTTGGGAAGCACTTTGGAGACCAGATGAAAATCAAAGCTTCCCACTGACTAGTAACAGATTGTGCGCATATTCCCACTGTGCACCTCAAAGTCCAGGCTGCCTGACCTTTTACACAAATAGACATGGGCAAAGTATTTCCCCCCTTGCTAGCTAGGCTAACCAACATTGTAATAATAACAATAGACATTCAGGTTGACCCAAGATGAAAAATGGGCAAAAATTTAGGTGTATAACTGGGAGCTAAAAATTGAGCTCTAATGGTGGGTGTGAGATCTTGTGACAATTCTGACTAATGATGTGTCTGGAACCTCTAAGAAACGTCTCAACCTTTAGCATTTGGAAGGACCTGATAAAAAGACTTCCTCTTGTTGAACTTCACTTCCACCATAGTTGACAGGATTTGAACCTGTGCACAGACACCCCAAGAGATTTCATGTCTAGCACCTTAACCACTTGGCCACAACTAGTTGCTTGGGAAGCTTTTGTCATTACACTCTACTTTTGTTCTCACTGAGTGATCATTTCCAATTGTTTCCTCAGACCAGCTTCCACAACACACTCACTGCTGTGCCATTGTCTAAGTGTGTCCAGGGCTGAACAGCAAGAATTCCTGTTCATTTCCCTTCTGTCTGGACCATGAGGAGAGTGTGTTTGTGGTTAATGATGTTGCTGTTTGTCACGGGTGGGCAAACTACGGCCTGCAGGCCAGATCTGGCCTGCGAACCTGCTGTGATTGGCCCGCCAGGGCTCGGCAAGGGAGGCTGCTCTCGGCCCCTCCCCTGCCCCCCCCCCGAGCCCCAGCCTCGGTTGTCTGAGTTCCCTGCAGGGAGGCTGCTCCCAGGGCCTTGCCCTGTGCTCCTGGAGCATTGCTGAAGCTCCAGGAGAGCGGGAGAAGGCGCCTGGGGAAAGGCGCTGGGAGGAGCCTCCCCCTGCAGGGAGCTCAGACACCAGACGCTGAGGCTCTGGGAGAGCAGGGAGATGCGCTGGGGAGGTCATGGGAAGGACTCCTCTGGCAGGGGGAACAGCTCCTTGCCCTCCCCTGCTCTCCCAGAGGCTCAGCAGTGTGCGCCTGAGCTCCCAGTAGGGGAGGTTATTCCCGGCCCTTCCCCCGCTTTTGCCACTCTCCCAGATCAGTGATCGATACGGTCCCAGTTCATATTAATAACATCCCAGCAGCCTACAAAGTGGGAAGGAGGCAGTTTTGGAGCTGGCATCTCTCGTCTAGTTCTTCCTTGTGACTGGGGCAGAAGCGGGAAGGGAGCAAAACGTGCCAGGCTGAAGGTTTTGTGCTCAGCCTTGAGGATTAAGCCTGAGCCTGCAGCCTGGATTTCTGAGGCGTGTCCAGTGCACTCTACGGGCCACCAGCTGAAACCACTGAGGGCACAAGGGATAGTTTTCAGGCAGCAAAGGGGGCTCTTATGGCTGTGAGCAGATCTTTGAGAGGCGGGGGCTATTGACATCTCTGGGTGGGCTCAAGCCACCAGCCTTCTAATTAACAGCCAAATACTCTGGCCCATTGTACCACAGAGACACACATTTAAGGGGTGCTAAGGCTGCTCCCTCACACCCGGCACATCTGCCTGGCAGCACTAGAGCTCACAAGGTGCTAGTTTGGATCCTGGCAGGGGCAGCGAATTATCTGGGCCCCTGGTGCCTGGGCTCCAGCAACATTCAGGGCCCAGGGGCCCAGCTCCACCAATGTCCAGAGCTGGGTCTCTCCCCCAGCCCTGCCTGTCACCCCACCTGTCTCCCTGAGTGTCCCTGCCCCTCCCTTGCTGCCATGGCCCCTCCCTCTGCTCTGGAGCTGAGCGTCCCTGTCTCTCCCCTGCAGCTCCATGCTGCCTCCCTGCAGCAACTGCCATCACAGGGTCCTAGTGCCCCCCCTGCTGCTACTGCCAGGGCAGGCTGACCCTGAGCCTGCCCTTCCCCCTCAGATCCTTTCATTTCCCAGTGGGACCCTCCTCCAGCACAGGGGACCCCACCCACAGGCAATGATCCTGCCCCATGCTGTGCATGCTATTCCTCTGACCCAAGCTGACACCAGCCGCCAATGGGGTGCACCAGGAATGGCATTGACCAGATTTCCGTGAAGGAGAGACCGTTGACAGCCCAGTGCAGGGCAGTGCCAATGGACTGTTCGGATCACACAGCTCTCACCGTGCACCTCAATTCCCTGAGCAAGGCCAGAGGATACTGGAAGCTGAACATCCAGAGTCTGCAAGATAAAGGAGCAGGGCGGTGAGTCCTGATGGTGTTGGCAGAACAGGAAAGCATCAGAGGGGTCTATGGCAACCAGGGGGATTGATGGGAGGCAGTCACCCATTGACACGCTCCCCTGCCTGGATGGTCTGGTGGAAATCCCACAGGACACTGCAGGACTTGGCACTGTTGGTTTATTAAAGGTTGTGGTTTCTCAACCCCCGGTACAAAGCTGCCAACTCCTCCCTCACTGACTCCCACCAATCCCCCGGTTGCTGTAGAACCCTCTGATGTTTTCCTGTTTTGCCAACACTGTGTGGACTCACCGCCCCGCTCCTCTATCTTGCAAGCTCTGGCTGTTCAGCTTCCAGTATCCTTGGCCCTGGGTCAGGGAACTGAGATGCACGGTGAGAGCTGCGTCATCCAAACAGTCCATTGGCACTGCCCTGCACTGGGCTGTCAACGTGCTCTCCTTCATGGAAATCATGTTAATTCAACTCCTGGTGTACCCCATTTGCAGCTGGTGTCATCTTGGGTGAGAGGAATAGGAGGCTACCGCCCACCCTCCAAATGTACCACTACAGGTCAACAGACCTGACCCAGGTGATGCTCATTGTAAAAACTTTTCCTCTGATGGTCAAGAAAACGGGACCAGTGGTCCCCAGGCCGTCTGGCACAATTAAAATCCCCCCCCCAACACCAAGGAAAGGAGCCAATTCCTTCCATTGATCTTCCCTTTCACACCTTAACTGGGGACATAAACACTAATAGAGGGTAACCAGTGCCACAGAGCACAAAGTCCAGCAGTAAAGTCCTCCTCCCTAGTCAGAGCTCCACCCACTTTTGGTACTTGCATGGTAAATGTGAAGAGTAAGGGGTGGATGTAAGTATCCACTGGCACCAGGGAAAGTTGGTGCCTCAGCTATTGCTAGGGAGTTTAAAATCAGGGACTTAGCCCCAGGTGAAGGTACCACCAAACTTCCCAAGAAAAATCAACTCATACATGAGGATGGATGAAAGGGGCTGCCAAAGCCCGGGATTGAACCAGGGACCTTTAGATCTTCAGTCTAATGCTCTCCCAACTGAGCTACTTTGGCAGATATAATGCAGTGTTTTGGTCTGCGGTTCCACTGTCTTGGATATTTTGTCACCATGGCCCAGCAAAAGAACACCCCTGTGAACAGCCCATGAAGACAAGAGTTGCTCTTGCCTGCCTTGCTCAGCTTGACTTGCTTCCTCACCCCATTCCTGCCTTAGTTCCCGGTTGGCCTGGTGGCAGAAGCGGACTGGGAGCCAGTGGGGCAGGAAGGAAGTTGAGCTGGTCCCTGATCTAGACTAGACCCTGCTGGTGAGAGTCTGGCCACCACTTGCTGCCCCAATCTGTTGTCCTGGCTTCCCCATGGCAGGAAATACTCATTGCCCGGCTGCAGGGGCGGATGCTGCTCCGTGCTCTGGGGAGTGTCTGTATTGCTCTGGCCCTTCACTGAGCCAGTCTGATAAGGTCCAAAGTGCCCCCTCCTGCCTGGCAGCTGAGAGTCTGTGCAGACATCAACCCCCGACCAAGCCCCACAGCCAGCCCCAGTGCTACCCACCCCAGCCCCACAGGGGCACTCAATGCCCTTCATGTGGGGAAATGGCTCCCTGGCATCCTCCCCTTCCTGGGCCCCCAGGACCTGTTGGCAGCAGAGAGTGCCCCTCCTTCAGTTCACGGGTGTCCCTGTCTCAGGCTCTCCCACAAAACTCTTCTCCAGCTCTGGGAGAGGCTCCAACGGCCCCACACGAGTTACAGCATCCAGGGCACGTTTGCAGCCGGGCTCAGCAGCCCCTGGAACAACTTCACTTCCACTCACAGAAGAGTCAGGAACTACATCTCCCAGCCTGCACCGGGGCACTTCCTCCCTCTCCAGCCCAAGTAAGGGATGTCTCCCAGGCCAGAATGACCCTTCCCCACCTCCCATTCTCTCCCAGCCCCTGCCTCTCAGGAACTACATCTCCCAAGCTGCCCCCTGCAAAATGAAGTTTCCCTGGGCTGGGGGCCAGGCAGGGTGTCTGTGTCTGGCTGGATCTCACCAGGGGGAAAGTGGGGGGAGGGGCATCCACACCCCTCCCCCTGACAGGTCCCCCCATAGCCTATGACACATCCAACCCCACACTCACTGCCCCTTGACTGCCTCAGGACCTCATGTCCTTTCTCCAATTCCCCAGCCCCCTTACCGTGCCACTCAGAATAGCATGCCCGGCTCTGTGCAGAGGAGGAAACTGAGAAGGAGAGATGGGCAAAATGCTGCAAGCAGGGAAAGAAGCAGAGCAGCCAAGCAGCTCCTTAGGGTGGAAGAAGGCACTGGCTCAAGCTCCCCAAAAGCAGACTAGAGCACAGGCCTGATCCAAAAGCCCCGGGGAAGAACGGGAATGCGAGCCAGCAGCCTGTGCTCCAAAAAGAAAGCACAACATGTTACTGCATAACCCAGACGTATTGAGCTTCTCTTCCTTTTGTTAAACAACTGGGAATAATAAACAAGCCCAAAACTACCTACAGACAGCTGATGTTTGGGATGTTTATTGGGGTTAGTTTCCAACAAGCACTCTCAGAAGCCCTTCACACCAGTCAACTCCCTCTGCCCTGCCCCTGCACACCCCCATTCCACCTCTTCCCCCAGCAACCCTGCACTCACTGGCTGTGGTGGGAAGTGGAGCAACCCAGCCCCTGCCCACTCTACTCCACCAGCTCCCAGCTGACTCCGCTTCCCCTTTCCTGGCTGCAGTCATGTCACTCGGGTGGGGGAAAGGACCGGCCCTGGCTCTCAGTGGCAGCTGGAACCAGAGCACCATGGCTGGAAGCTGGTGGAGTAGAGCTGTCTGGGAACAGGTTGCTTCACTTCCCACCACTGCCAGTGAGTGGGGAGTGATCCCTTCCCCCAAGCAACATGGATGGGGTCAGGGCAAGGGAAGTGGAGCAGGCTCCTCTTGGCCTCCTGCTTATCCCCTGGCTACTCTGGGCCTGTGGGGACCCCAAAAGGGCCCCCAACAGCTCCTCCTGACAGACCCTGGGAAGGAGGCCTGGGCCCCCACAAAGCCCTCCCCCATGGGGGTGGGGGCTGCATAGGGCACCCAGATGGCTAGGGACAGCACTGCTCTCAGGCATTTTGTCAGCATCATGCCCCAGTCAACTGCACCTCCCCAAACTCCACAAGGCCCAGCTCATCAACCTGACCCCTCTTACAGCCTCCTCTTCAGCCTGACTAATAGGAGGAGTTTTAAGTCTCCCTCCCTCAGGCCAAATCTCAGTTGAGGAGAGAGACAAAATTTCAAGCCACACCAAGGCCTATGAGTGATTCTTTGTGGTTTCATAGCTTGTCCCTTTCACCAACTGAACTTGGCCAATATAAGATATTTCCTCACCCTCCTTGTTTCTCTCATGTCTTGGGATGGACATGCCTACAACCACTCTGGGATTCCCTCCCAGGGAGTCAGACACCCCAGAATGACACTGTGATATTTTCTACATCAACAGAGCACTCTGGAACGGTCACAGTCACCTCTGGTTCCAGTGGGCGTCAGTCACCCAGCAGGAAGGAAAATACTCGTTCTTGTAGGAATAGGGTCAGGGGTGCTGAGCACGTTGATCTTCCAAGGTTTGCAGCAAAGCAGCCCTGGGTGTAAAATCAGCTGTTCTTAAGGGGGGTAGGAGGAAGCAATTGTTAAATAAACAAATCTTCAAGGACGTTGCTGTAAGTGGTCACCAAATGTTTCTTTGTGCTCATTAACAGAGAGAACTGATTTATTTGCTGCTGAGTAAGCTCCCAGGACAGATCTCTGGGCACCAGATGTGCGTGCTTGTTCCAGAACATCCCTGGCTCCAACTCTGCCCCACTCACTGCTGTAGAAGAGTCTTATATGCCCTGAGCCTATAAGCCTTCTTAGCACAGTTGGCAGTGTGTCAGTCTCATAATCTGAAGGTCTGGAGTTCAAACCTCAGAGAAGGCACCTATTTTCATTCCCTGCTTCAGAGAAAGGAGACAAGAGCAGAGGGCTTTCTAGACACCCTCCATCCAGCTCACACACACAGAGAGAGAGAGACTTTTCTGAGGCATTAACTTTTCCTTCTCCTTTAGGACTCTTTAATGCAGCTGGAAATACCCATCACTAGAGGTCCCTTCCCACAGAGCACACAACAGTAGTGCAGAGAGACAGCTGGGGGCTGCCAGGTTGTTGGTATTGCCTGCCTTGCTCAGTGGTTGTTGTCCATTGCCTGCCTTGCTCAGTGGTTGTTGTCCATTGTCCGCCTTGCTCAGTGGTTGTTGTCCATTGTCCGCCTTGCTCACTGGTTGTTGTCCATTGCCCGCCTTGCTCAGTGGTTGTTGTCCATTACCCACCTTGCTCAGTGGTTGTTGTCCATTGCCCACCTTGCTCAGTGGTTGTTGTCCATTGCCCGCCTTGCTCAGTGGTTGTTGTCCATTGTCCGCCTTGCTCAGTGGTTGTTGTCCATTGTCCGCCTTGCTCACTGGTTGTTGTCCATTGCCCGCCTTGCTCACTGGTTGTTGTCCATTGCCCGCCTTGCTCAGTGGTTGTTGTCCATTACCCACCTTGCTCAGTGGTTGTTGTCCATTGCCCACCTTGCTCAGTGGTTGTTGTCCATTGCCCGCCTTGCTCAATGGTTGTTGTCCATTGCCCGCCTTGCTCAGTGGTTGTTGTCCATTACCCACCTTGCTCAGTGGTTGTTGTCCATTGTCCGCCTTGCTCAGTGGTTGTTGTCCATTGTCCGCCTTGCTCAGTGGTTGTTGTCCATTACCCACCTTGCTCAGTGGTTGTTGTCCATTGTCCACCTTGCTCAGTGGTTGTTGTCCATTGCCCGCCTTGCTCAGTGGTTGTTGTCCATTACCCGCCTTGCTCAGTGGTTGTTGTCCATTGCCCACCTTGCTCAGTGGTTGTTGTCCATTGCCCGCCTTGCTCAATGGTTGTTGTCCATTGCCCGCCTTGCTCAGTGGTTGTTGTCCATTGTCCGCCTTGCTCAGTGGTTGTTGTCCATTGTCCGCCTTGCTCAGTGGTTGTTGTCCATTGTCCGCCTTGCTCAGTGGTTGTTGTCCATTGCCCGCCTTGCTCAGTGGTTGTTGTCCATTACCCACCTTGCTCAGTGGTTGTTGTCCATTGTCCACCTTGCTCAATGGTTGTTGTTCATTGCCCGTGTTGCTCAGCCGCCAAGCAGCTTTGACACTTGCTTACTGTGATGCTGAGACTCCACTGCCTCAGCATCCTCAATCCCACTGCAGGCCAGTTCCTTAGACCCCTGTTCATATTTCAGCCCCCAGCCGGTGCATCCCGGCCCAGCCACTCACCTTCTGCCCCAGGAGAACCAGCTGGTGGGCTGCACCCACAGACAGACACTTATACCGCTCCCCTCAGAGCAGCAGCCACAGCTGTTGGCAGCTAATCCCCACCTAAGGCTGGGGGAAGGAGCTGGGATCACTTGTTATTTCTCCCCCACATCCAGTCTCACTGGATTTGGACACATTTCTCTCTCCACCTGATTTCAATTCACAGCCCCTCCCCCATTTCTGCTTTAGGCCTCATTCCTGGACAGATGTGAACACAAAGAAACATTTGGTGACCACTCACAGCTACTTCCCTGAAGAGTTTTTAATGTAATAATTGCTGCCTCTGACCCCCATGAAGAACAGCTGAATTTATCCCCAGGCGCTTCATCCTCCTCCATAACCATGTCATCAAAATCACCTGGGTGACTGCGTGAAAATCCTGACACTCCCCCCTCCTCCTCCTTCACAGGTGTGACACCCACGTGGCTGGTGTAAGATCCATTTCCTCCCAGTTCTCCCACATCAGGGGTTTTCCTCCCCTTCTTTGCCCCCCCAGGCCCTGTTGCCAGCAGAGAGTTCCCCTCCCCCAGCCCAGCAGTGTCCCTGTTTCAGGGTCTCCCACAAAACTCTTCTCTGGCTCCGGGAGAGGTTCCAATGGCCCCACACGACTTACAGCATCCAGGGCACATTTGCAGTCTGGCTTTTCCTCCCCCTGCTTAATGTCACTTCTCCTCCTGGGAGAGTCAGAAACTACATCTCCCAGCCTGCACTAGGGGCACTTCCACCCTCTCCAGCCCAGGTAAGGGATGTCTCTTAGGCCAGGCTGACCCTCCCACTATCTCTCATCTTCTCCCAGCTGTGGCCTCTCTGGAACTACATATCCCAGCCTGCCCCTCTGAAAAACAAAGTTTCCCTGGCTGGGGTCCAGGCGGGGTGTCTGTCACTGGCTGGATCTCACCAGGGATAAGCAGGGGCTGGGGCTGGTTTTGGTGAATCATTAGACTAAGGTGACCCCGGAGGCGAATGCAGCCACCACATTTCAGTTCAGCTTTGGAGTTGTGACATACGGACAATCACCTACCTAGAAAGTGTTTAAATCCCATGGGCACAACTCTCCCATGCACAGCTTGTGAGCTCAGCCAACTACAGAGAGCAGCCCTGTAAATGAATCATAGAGACCCTTTCACCCATAGCAGAGTACTGCAGTGGCAGTGTGCTGGGCCCATAACCAAGCACTCAATAGATCAAAACCATCCTGTGCTAGTTTGTGTTTTATTACTTACACCTTGGAAATCATTCAGCTGCCTTTATTTGCTCCACATAGTGATGAGGAACAAATTCTCTCCCTGTTTACACTTCCACAGGGATAAAGGAAGGAATAAAGCCCCAGCAGAGCCTTATCCCTCAGAGTCCAGTCCTGTCAGAAGAGATGTGCTGTGACTCCAATCACATGGTGTCTTCTGCAGCAGGGTCTTTTTTTCCTGGAGGAGCAGTACAGTTCCTAAGCAGAATCAGCCTTATTAATACTCTGCAACTAAACCAAGCCACCTGAATGATTCAAATCTTACTCCTTTGGAAATCTGCACCACTGCACAAGCACAGACTTCATATCCCCCAAAGATTTATTTTGCCTCTGGGGTATTAACCCATGAACGCTTATGCTTCAAAACATTTGTTAGTCTTTAAGGTGCCACAGGACTTTCTGTTGCTTCTGCAGATCCAGACTAACATGGCTACCTCTCTGATTCATGACTGGTTTTAGATTAGCAGCCGTGTTAGTCTGTATCTGTAAATAAGACAAGGAAGACTTTGTAGCACCTTAGAGACTAACCAGTTTATTTCAGCATAAGCTTTCATGGGCTATAGCCCACTAAATTGGATGCATAGACTGGAACAGAAGTAAGATGCATTTATACACACAGAAAGCAAAAAAAAAGTTGTAAATTAGCATACCAATTCAAAGAGGCTGTTTAATATGGATGGGCCATTATCACCAGGAGAAAAAATACCTTTTGAAATGGATTTCTGTGTCTGGCAGTAGATAACACCTATTGAAGGTAAATTAACTAGGGAAATGCAATCAGTTAGTGTAATGAGAGAACCAGTCACAAGTTCTGTTTAGTTCTTGGTTTATTGTATCCAATTTGAAAATTAATTCCATTTCCTCAGTTTCTCGTTGGAGTCTGTTTTGGAAGTTTTTCTGTTTCAAAACTGACACCATCGAGTCTTTAATGGAATGGCCAGGAAGATTGAAGTGTTCTCCTACTGGTTTTAAATGTTATGATTCCTGATGTTAGATTTGTGTCCATTTATTCTTTTGCATAGAGACTGGCCTGTTTGGCCAATGTACATAGCAGGGGGCATTGCTGGCACCTGATGGCCTATATCACATGGGTGGATGTGCAGGGGAATGAGCCTCTGATGGTGTGGCTAATGTGATTAGGTCCTCTGATGGTATCAGTTGAATGGATGTGAAGACAGAGTTGGCATCGGGCTTTGTTACAAGGATAGGTACCTGGGTTAGTGTTTTTGGTCTGCGGTTGCTGGTGAGTATTTGTTTCAGGTTGGGGGGCTGTCTGCAAGTGAAGACTGGTCTGTCTCCCAAGATCTGTGAGAGTGTGGGATCATCTTTCAGGACAGGTTGTAGGTCTTTGATGATGCGTTGGAGAGGCTTAAGTTGGAGGCTGAAGGGGATGGCTAATGGTGTTCTGTTTTTGTCGTTCTTGGGCCTGTCCTAAAAAAGAGATTGACAGAGCCAGAAGAGTACCCTGAAGCCACCTACTACAGGACAGGCCCAACAAAGACAAAGCTTGTCCCTCATTGGCGGGGGCTGGCAAAGAGTCAGATGTGGGCAGAAATGCTGCTCTAAACAGAGGTAGGTACCATGGCTTAGCTGGCTAAAGCACCTGTCTAGTAAACAGGAGATCCTGGGTTCAACTCCAAGTGGTACCTTTTTGTGTAGGTCTTGGGGCACCTGGTTGTGGCTGCTGTCAGAAGACAAGGTTCAGTTTCTCTCATGGTTTAAATTATACTCACAAGCACTGAAAATGGTGTTAAGAGCAGGTAGGTCAGTGGTCCAGTCTCCTCACAAATGACCCCTCCCTCTGGGACATGGGCAGAAAGGGGCAGGTCTGAGCTCTGCCACCAAATGGCTCATTGTGGCTGCCAGAATCTGCAGATGCCTCATTTAACTACACCCAGGGTTGAGTCCTGCTCTGTGCACTATGTGGGAGAATGAAATTCATAAATCACCCTTTGAAATAACAAATGCAGCAGGATGTGTTATTGTCCCTGCCCCAAAGCAGACAGACCCATGGAGAGCTGCCAGTGAGTCCAGGGTAATACTTCACTGGGGTTTTACCATTTCCACTTGCTAAACTCCCTCCCAACCATGTGGGGTCCCACAGCCCGGTGCTGAGTCTGAGCTGAGATGTCTATGCTGCAAATTTTTCATCCAACCGCCCAAGACCTGGGAGCCTGAGCTGGCATGGAACAGCCCTGGGTGTTTCACTGCAGAGTGGACATAGCCTAGCATTATGTCTACACTTCCATTAACACACCCAAGTCACTATTCTCAAACCCTGGGGCAGCTGATTCAGGCTTGTGGTTCTTGTGGTGCAGGGTTAAACCCAAAGTCCTCTCTCTTTGGCTGGTTCGGTGCCTTTAGAGTAAAGGAAACCTAGCCTTGGGTTATAACTGCCCTGCTCTACGCAGTGTGTCCTGAACTGATACTCTCAGAAGTGTCCAACAAAGGCAGCATCGTTACAGCTGCACAAAGCACTTGGCCTGTTTCATGGCTCGTCAGGGAAGTGCGGCCATGTTGCCCGAGCCTGAGTCATGTCCACAGCCTGGACCACATGGGCTGACAGCTGAGAGCTCCCACGAGGATCATGACTTTGATGGGAGCCCTGGGGGAACATAACCCCCCCTTTCAATTAACAGCTGAACTCACTGACCCACCATATCACAGAGACACCCAGCAGCAGCTGGTTTGCCAGGGCCTCTGCCCAGCATCCTGCACCCAGGGCTGGCGACAGAAATTTGGGGGCCCCCTACTTTGATAGTTTGGGGGCCCCCCAGCCCAGCCGGGGCCCCCCCCAGCCCAGCCGACAGCGGATGGGGGCTCCCCCAGCCCAGCCAGCCCCCCCAGCCGACAGCAGCTGGGGCCCCCGACAGCAGCTGGCCCCCCCAGCCCAGCCCACGCTCCCCTCCCCCCAGCCCAGCCGACAGCGGATGGGGGCCCCCCAGCCCAGCTGGGCCCCCCCCAGCCCAGCCGACAGCGGATGGCCCCCACCCAGCCCAGCCCAGCCGGTGCTCCCACCCTCCCCCGGGCAGTGAGAGCTGCGTGAGCCGCCCTTTCTTCCCCCCCCCCACTGCTGCCGCCGGCCGGGCTCACAGCTCCTGCTGGGGCCAGGCTCACTTGTCCTGGGGAGAGCCGCGCCGCCTCCCTGCCCCTTCCCCGCTCTCCAGGCCCGGCAACAAGGGGGGATGACAATGGGTACAGCTGTGTACCGGGGCCCCCCTAAAGTCGGGGGGCCCGGTACAGCTCTACCCGTAGTACCCCCCTGTCGCCGGCCCTGCCTGCACCACTTCCTGCCAGTGCCAGAGCTCACAAGGCACTAGCTTGGCATGGATTGTACATGGCACCCGTAACACATTCGACAAGACACCTCTGGGAGCTACACCCGTAACCTCCGCTCTACCCGGCAAGTGCCTTGGCCAGCTTAGCCACGGTGCTGCTGTCTGGGACTTTTCACTCACTGCTCCATTCTTCATCACTGACAATCAAAAGGAAGGTGACAGGAGAGGAACTCGCCATTTCCATCAAGCCCAGCAGAGATTGGCTGTCAGGATCTCTGTGCGTAGACATCCCCGGCCAATCACAAGGACGTGTGCCGCTGGGACTCCCGCCTTCTCAGTGCCAGTCCCAGTAGCCTGTTCATCAAGTCCAGCCTGGGGATTTGATTCTTTCTAATGCTCCTCTTCAAAGAAGCCTTTTCCTTCGCCAGTGAGAACTTGGATTGTCAAGGGAGGGTTCTTCTGTTTCTGAGAAAGACACAGGAAAATGAGAGGAGAGCAGACAGAAGCCTGATAACAAGGCACCACCCAGGATTTCCTGTTTATAAAACAGGTGCTTTAGCCAGCTAATCCATCATCCCTTCCACGGAAGAATATTTAAAACTGTCCCATTTCAGCTCTGACCCCCAACAACCGACCAGCAGCCCCTAACCTCAACCTGGGTCTGCCCCAGCTGGTCACTCCTCACAAGTTGACCTGACTCCTGTTCCAGCCCCAGATTCACCCCCTAATCATCCACTGCCCCTCAGAGCCACAGCTGCGGAGGGGCTGACGGAGGGAGCTGTGACTCTAGGATGGGTTCTTCTCTGCAGATGGGTGGCAGAAAGGGGGTGCTCAGCTGTGTCAGGGACCTGCTCAGGTGCCTCACTGATGAGAGATGCAGATTTTTCTGTAAGGGGAATAAAAAGGGTCTTTGGCTTCCAGGGTGATGGAAGGAATGTGCAATTATGAGAGGGACTAGCCATCCCTCATACTTTTAATTTTAAGGGCCCCAGTGGCCTAATGGATAAGGCATTGGCTTCCGAAGCCAGAGATTGTGAGTTCAAGTCCCATCTGGGGTGGAAAAACTATGGAATGTAAGAAAGCCTTGGTTGAACACAAAATACTGGATCTTTGGAGCACTCCCCAGGAAATGAATCTCCTACTAGACAGGTGCTTTTGAAACCCATCAGTAGCAAACACTTCATACTGGAGTTTATCTGATGATAGAGGGATGGGGAGACCATCCCATACTCTGAGACCCCCATGGGAAAACAGACTGAAAGAACAAGGCTGGGGGGAGGTTGAGCAGATGGAAGATCTACTTGCTCCAGTGGGTGGGATTCTGGGGGAAGAGGCTGATTGGGGGCAGGATATTGGGACAGAGGGCAGGTGGAGCCATGGTCTGAGCACCAGAGGCTCCTCAGGAGCTCTGTGCCAGGGAGCTGCAAAGGGAGGTGCATCACATTCAGTGTTTCTTGCCTGGCTTGGGGAGGCTCGGCCTCCTGGAACCCCATGTGGCCCACACTCACTGTCACTGGGAAATAGGGTCAGAGGAGACTCTGGGAGCCTGGGGTGTGAAATCACTGGATGAAACGGGCAGCCTGTGCCCAGCCCCACTGCACCCAAGGGAGGGGCTCAGGGAGTAAATCCTCAGAAATCTCACCCCTGGGTTTGGAATGGCAGGTCCAGCAAACAAGTCCCTCTCTGTGTGTGAAGGGCAGGAGGGGGAGGGTCCCTGGGGTAGTCAGTTTAGGGGGAGGGGCTGTAAGGGGGAGAGTCCATGGGTGTGTCAGTGTGTGTGTGGGGAGGGGCTGTGAGAAGAGTCCCCTGACATGGGAGTTCAACTTCATCCTCCCCCCAGGTGCTTTGGGGGCCCCAGCATGGAGCTGCTGTCCCTGCAGTGTCCCTGGGACTCACAAAGGGGTGATGTGAGGTTATGAGCCCCCAGAACAGCCTTGTGGGCACTCAGCCCTGTGGGGAATTCACTATCTGTGGAGAAGCCCATCTAGGAATGGGAATTCTCAGCTGCATTACAGCAGCATGATGGAGAAGAAAGAGTTAATGCTTTAGACCAGTCTGGGGGTGCTGGGGGTGAAGGAGGGGACCCAGCTCTCAGTCTGCAGAACAGCCAACCCCCAACATTCAAAAACCCTGAGTCAGGCTCCCCCAAACTCATGAAACTGGGCTTCAAAATCATGAGATTCTGTAATAATAGATTTGGGGATCTGTTTATTTGCCGTCTGTTTGATGAGCTTTTAGGGTGCACTTGGGTCACATTTTGAATCTTTCTCCACAGCCACACGGGCCAGGAGAACTGCCCTGGCTCACTGCTCAGCAGCAAAACAGTCAATCCCCCCCCCCGATGCATCAGCCTGGAGCTCAGGACAGTGGTGGGGGTTTCTCCTTCCACTCCTGCTGGGGAGTGTGGGGATCCCAGGGGCATTTCTAGAAGACAACAGAAAGCTCAAGGTCAGATGACATTTTTATTTATAGTTGCTTATAATGTGATATAATCCTTCAATCCTAGTGTCACCAGCGATAACATGGCTTAATTAAATCATCCCAGCCAAGGCTTTGTGAATTCAGGCCTTAAAAACCTGCAAGGATGGAAATGCCACCACCTCCCTAGGGAACCCATTCTAGTGCTTCATTGCCCTCCTAGTGACATAGTGTTTCCTAATATCCAACCTCCCACACTGCAACTTGAGACCATTGCTTCTTGTTGTGTCATCTGCCACCACTGAGAACAGCTGACCTCCAGCCTCTTTGCAACGTACCCTTGTTTAGTTGAAGGCTGCTATCAAATCCCCCCAAACTGGCAATCTACATGAGGTTTGAACACACAACCCCAGCATCACTGTATTATAATTACTGTGTGTGAATCCTTTGCAGCAGTGGAGGCCACATTGACAGACCCTTCATCAATACATTTGAACCTTGACAAAAATAATGGTTTCCCCCTTAATTCTGGTGGTGTGTTATATTCCTTATGTCCTGGTCTCTTGTGGCCATTTTCTTTCCCTACTTTTGGTGAAAAGCTTTTTTTATTTCGTGTAAAAACTTTATTTCCCCAGGAGAGACCCAGGAGTGGGGGCTGCCTGCATGTACCCAGCACCCACTAGATTAGAAGATGACCAACAAACACCCTTAAGATAAAGCAGCCGTCCCTGTCAAAAAAAATCATCTCCCATCTTCACTTGAGTGACAGCCTGAATCGTTCCTTATCTGGGCTGAGACCCAGGATTGGAATTTGCAGCAGCAGCAAAAACATCTGTACATAGCAGTAACCACACAAAATGTGCTTTCAAAGGAGCTGTCTCCTTCCTTCGGGAGTAAAATTTGTCTGTATAATTTGGGATGTACAGCCCATGGCCCCAACTCTGTGTCTCTGGGAACCTGTCTCTGCTCCCAGCTGACAAGCTTCCAGACAGCTCTTTAGTGCTGTAGGAGTGAGTCATTTTTCAGGCATAAGTGGCACATAATAGAGGTATTTTGTCAGATGCATTGGTGGTATAGTGGTGCGCATAGCTGCCTTCCAAGTGGTTGACCTGGGTTCAATTCTAAGCCAATGCAGTGATGGGATTTTTTCCTGAGCAGGGATTAGTTTAATTACAGTCACATGGTATCAGTTTATCAATGACAATGACAAGAGAGAATCAACATTCTGAATCCCAGCAGGTCATTCAACACCCAGCAGAAGAAGAAAGGGGGGGTCTGTACAGTGAGCTGTTGGAGTTATCATCTAGTTTCAATGTTCGGTTTGTTTTTTAATTTTTCCTTTACTTCCCTCTCACTTTTAGACTCAGAGTCTTTACAGTTAGAAGGGACCAGCATGGTCATCTAGTCCGATCGCCTGCACCTTACAGGCCAAAAGACCCCACCCATTCCTGGAATAGATCCCCTAATATCTGCTTGAGTTACTGATGTCCTCAAATCATGGTTTAAAGATGTCAAGTTGCAGAGAATCCACCATTTACACCAGGGTCTGCAAACTTTTCCCCTCACAGCCCCTTTCCTTGGATCCCATGCTTCAAAGGTAGGATGAGGTGGCTGAGTGGTTAAGGTGATGGACTAATACTCTATTGTGCTCTGCACCCATGGGTTCAAATCCCTTCATCATTATCAGCTGCATTTATTGTTCTACAAATAACTGTCTTCCCATTTGCTACAATGAGAGACGAAAGGATGTTGCCTCCTGCAAACAGAAACCTTCTCCCACTTCCCTTGCTTTAAATGAAATACATGTAGAACCCTTCTGCCCAGCAGAGTTGGCAGCAATGAGGGCTGGGTTCAATATCTAGGTGTCTGTTCCAATTACACAATGCAAAACTGACTCAAGCCCTGACCTAGGACAAATATATACCAACCCCCATGTAGCTCTAAAAGACAATACTACCCCTCTTGCAAGCTTGGAGTCTGAGGGTAGCAAAAGCCTTTTAATGCGAGAAACAATGCGGCATTATGTTGGGGAAAGACTACAAAGAGGATTCATAACACAACTGATGAGGAAAAAGCCCACCCCAAGTAAATGGGGCCGTGTCTCTTCCCTTTGGTTCTTGAGTCCAGCAACCTTAAAATCACCCGAAGTCCAACAGCCCCAAGGTCTCTGTCAAGGTCAGTGCAGCCCCAGAGTTCAAACGTTCATCTGCAGAGTTTTATGCCCCCCCAGCCTGTGTGGAAATGGGGGAGGGTAAAGGGTACATTATTTACTGCGATGGCCAACTGACCCCCTCTTCACGGGGTTCTACTGCAGCCTTCACTACAAGCTGCTGCTCTCCACCAGCTGCTCCTCTCCAGTAGCCATCCTGTGAGATGAGTCTCTCTGCTAACTGCTCATGAATATATCTCCAGCCCCCTCTCCTATTTAACACAGTACTCAGTGATTTTAGCTTATAGCAGGGATCACAGTAACATCCTTAACCACAAACACACTCTCCTCATGCTCCAGCCAGAAGGGAAATGAGCAGGAATTCTTGCTGTTCAGCCATGGACACACTTACACAATGGCACAGCAGTGAGTGTGTTGTGGAAGCTGATCTGAGGAAACAATTGGAAATGATCAGTCACTGAGAACACAAGTAGAGTATAATGACAAAAGGCTTCTGAGCAAGTAGTTGTGGCCGAGTAGTTAAGGCGATGGACTAGAAATCCATTGGGGTTTCCCTGCACAGGTTCAAATCCTGTCAACTACAAAGGAGCTTGTGGATCTTTAGTTTCAGTTCCTGAGTATCCTTTGTGTCAAAGGGAGCTAGGTCTTGTCTCACTCTCAGGCTATGTCTACATTACAAGAGGTATGTCTTCACTACTTTAGAAAATCGACTTAGTGCATCCCCACAAAGGATAGTGGTCAACAGTGTCTGTCCTTCAACTTTTACAGGGGTCGACATTGCCCGCATTGCACTGTGGGTAGGTAGCCCACAGTGCAATGCGTGCCGGACCCCCCCCCGCCCGCCCGAGCAGCCCCGCGAACGCCCCCACCCGCCCGAGCAGCCACACGCCGGAACCCCCCTGCCTGCCCGAGCAGCCCCCGCCCGCCTGAGCAGCCCCCCGCCCGCCCGAGCAGCCCCCCGCCCGCCCGAGCAGCTCCGCAAACGCCCCCACCCGCCCGAGCAGCCCCGCAAACCCCTCCACCCACCCGAGCAGCCACACGCCGGAACCCCCCCGCCCGCCCGAGCAGCTCCGCAAACGCCCCCGCCTGCCCGAGCAGCCCCGCGAACCCCTCCACCCACCCGAGCAGCCCCGCGAACCCCCCCGCCTGACCGAGCAGCCACACGCCGGAACCCCCCCGCCCGCCCGAGCAGCCCCGCGAACCTCCCCACCCGCCCGAGCAGCTCCAGAAACCGCCCCCCCCGGGTCTCTCACTCGCGGGTGCGCCGGGCGCGGAGGGGTTAATAACGGTCCTGCCCCAGCACAGCTCAGGGAAGCGGCAGCGGGTCAGTCAGCTGGGCGGGGTCTGACGCGCCGTGACAGCCCCTGAGACCCTGGGAGGCGGGAGAAGGCCCCGGTGCAGGCTGGGAGATGTAGTCCCCGACTCTCCCGGAGCGGAAGTGACGTTGAGCGGGGGGGGGAGCGAGGAGCCGAGCCGCGCGGGGCCGTTGGAGCCTCCAGGTAGCGGCGCGAGCCCCGGGGGAGGGGAGGGGTCAGCGCTGCTGTCCCCGCGGGAGACCAACGACCCCCCGGCCAGGCTCTGTCCTGGGGGGGACTAGACCCCGGGGTCCCTGCGCGGGGCGGGGGGGGAGTGAGACCGGGCAGGGGGGACCTGGGGAAAGGGGCGGCTGGAAAATGTCTGATCAGCCGGGACATGGGGGGAGAAGAGCAGGTGACCCCCGAGGGGCGGGGGGAGGAAGGAGGGGGCTCAGATCCCCCCGGATTTACCGCTGACCCCCCCCGCCCTGGGGACCCCCCCCGCCCTGGGGACCCCCCTGTCCTGCCCCCCCACCCTGGGGACCCCCCCGTCCTGCCCCCCCGCCCTGGGGAGCCCCCCGTCCTGCCCCCTTTCTCCCTAGAGAGCCACGAGCAACATCCAGGGTGACCCACCCTTTACCCCCCACCCCTGAGAAGGTCTCTGGTCCCCTCCCCCATCGTATCCCATTTTCTCCCCACTTCGCCAGTGGCCAGTTCACATCTCAGGTCTGGGGTCCCCCCCCCCCATTGTTCCCTGCAGGGATTTGTCCTTGTTCCGGTGGGAATCGTTTCCTCGGGTTATTTCTGAACTGGGAAGAGGGTCGATGGGCAGAGGCTGGGGGAGCCTGAGACCCGGATACCTCTGGGGGGGACGTTCTCTGCTGGCAACAGGGACTGGGAAGGTCCAGAATGTGCCCCCCATGGAGACAGAGCAGCCCCAGGTTTCCCAGTCCCAGCTACTTCCCCCACCCTGCCCAACCCAGCAGCCCCCCCATCCCCACCCCTGCCTGCGTCAGGTCCCCAGACCCCACGGCCATTCGATAGATTGATATCAAATTATTGAAAATCTTCCCGTTTTTCTCTCCAGGTGTCTGACTGAGATCCGGGCTCCGTTCTGCCAAGTGCTGCAGAGACCCCAAGTGAGCTCAGACCCCACTGTTGTGCCAGGTAATATTGAGATCCAGACTGTGATCACGGCCCCCCTTGTGCCAGGCAGCGCATGACTGCTGCCCACATTGCTACCTCCATTGTGCTCGGCACTTCAAAAACCCCGACTGAGATCTGTGTCCCTGTTGGGCCTGGCATGGGACTGACCCTGACAAAGATCACACCCCACCACTGTACTGGGCACTGCACTGACCCTGACAAAGATCACACCCCACCACTGTACTGGGCACTGCACCAACCCTGGCAAATATAGTGGCCCCACATTTTTCCAGCTCCTGCAGGGACCCTAAACAGAATCAGATCCTGTAATTCCCTGGCAGGCCCCTTGTTGTGCAGGGCTCTGCACAGACACTGACCAAGATCAGGGTCCCCGTTGTGACTGGTGCTGAACAGACACCAAGGGTCTGTCAACACTGCCATTAAAACCCCACAGTTGGCCCATGGCAGCTGACTCAGGCTCACAGGGCTCAGGTGAAGGGGTTGTTTAATTGCACTTTGTCCGGACTCAGGCTGGACCCAGGCTGTAGAACCCCGTGAGGTGGGAGGGTGACAGCCATAAAGATGAATGATGGAGAGGGGGACAAGGCAGAGTCTTGGGGAAGAGGTGTTCTGGGGGTGGGGCAGGGTCTCAGGAAGAAGGGGTGCTGTGGGGTTGGGCCCTCAGGGAGTAGGGGCACAATGAGTGAGGGGTCTTGGGGAAAGGGGCATCATAGGGGTTCCACAGTTCAGACGCCGGTGGCACAAATGGCTCATTGTGGCTGTCAGAAGCTGTGGGCGGCTCTTTCATTGACACTGAGGTCTGAGTCCTGCTTTGGGCACCAGGTTTGAAAATGAAAATCCTAAACTGCCCTTTGGAATAGCAAGTGCCCCAGGACGTGTTCTTGTCCCTGCCCCAAAGCAGACAGACCCAGGGAGAAATGCCAGTGAGTCCAGGGTAATACTCCACTGAACTGTGACCATTTCCACCTGCTAAACTCCCTCCCCACCTTCTGGACTCCTAGAGCAGGACATTGAGCCTGAGACGAGAGGCCTGCACTGCAACTTTACAGCCCTGTGAGCCTGAGTTAGCTGACCTGGGCCAGCCAGGGGTGATTTATTGCAGTGTAGACATAGGCTAACCTTACGTCTACACAGCCATGAACACACCCAAGGGTCTTCTCTCAAAGCTGGGATCAGCTGATTCAGGCTTGTGCTGCAGGGCTATAAAGCTCTAGTGTAGAAGCTGGAACTTAAGCCCAGCCTCTGAGAGCCCACTAGGGGTGAGGGTCTCTGAGCCCAGGCTACAGCCTGAGCATAAATGTCTGTACTGCAATTTTTAGCTCCACAACCTGATCCCCAGATGATCCCGTCCAGTCAGGCCTTTTATCCCAGTAAAGAGGCACTCGAAGGGTCTGACTCCATTGCACTGTAAGCCCAGGGTTGGTAGACATCCTATCACCAGCCCCATGGTTTGTGAACTGAAGGGTTGAGCCTCTGCAATATCCAGGTTCAGAAGTGCTTAACCAGCTAGCTCAGTATCTTCTTTTCCGAGGGTAGCCCATAGCAGGGAACCCAAAAGCCAGACAACAAGGCACCACTTGGAGTTGAACCCAGGATCTCCTGTTTACAAAACAGGGGCTTTAACCAGCTAAGCCATGGTACCTGGTGTGGCACAGAGCCTTATCTCTGCCCACACCTGACTCCTTGCCAACCTGCACCGGGACCTGACAGGCTTTGCTTGTGTTTGGATCCTGTGGAGCAGAGGAGCAGGGGATGTTTCACTCCCAAGGGGGGGGTGTGATTCTTTGATCAGGTCTATGCTACAAAATTAGGTCAGTGTAACTGACTTATGTATGGTTTAAGATTAGTGGCCGTGTTAGTCTGTATCTATGAATAAGACGAGGAAGACTTTGTAGCACCTTAGAGACTAACCAGTTTATTTCAGCAAAAGCTTTTGTGGGCCATAGCCCACTTCCACAAAAGCTTTTGTGGCCCATAGCCCACTTCCACAAAAGCTTTTGTGGCCCAGAGCCCACTTCCACAAAAGCTTTTGCTGAAATAAACTGGTTAGTCTTAAGGTGCTAAAAAGTCTTCCTCCTCTTATTGACTTATCTATGGTACCTTAGTGGAACATTGCTACATGTATATGATCCACTACATGTACAGTGGAGCCCCGAAATACCACGCCCAGCTATAGCATGATTCTGCTTATAGCGCAGGGCGCGCGGGGCTCCCGATGGCAGCAGCACATGGCACTATGATACCGCGCAACCCCACAATAGCGCGACCCCAAGCTTACCGTGATCGGGATTTTATGGCTCGTGATCGTCGCGGTACTGCGGGGTCCGACTGTAGTAATGTTCCAGTGAGCAATAGGTAGTGGAATTCATGACAGGTCACCTGTTTTAATTTGGGGTGACCCGACCAAACATTTACTCTTCTCTCTCTAACAATGCGGGCTGCATTTCAAAGCACTAGTACAGTCGGACCCCGCAATACCGTGACGATCGGGAGCCAAAAATACCCGTTCGCAGTAATACAGGGTCACGCTATTGTGCGGTCGCGGCACATCAAAGTGCCCCGCGCCGCCATCGGGAGCCACACGCACCCCGCGCTATAAGCGGATTCGCGCTATAGCGGGGAGTGGTATTGCGGGGTTCCACTGTAATTTACATATCCTTCTAAGCAATCTTTAAACTTGGGCCATCCGTCAGGTCAGTCGGTGAGTTCATTAACTCTTTCTGGCCCTGTCCCCTGTCAATGAGATTCTATATCACACTCATAAGGTCACACCCTCCCCCTCTCTTTGAGGATTCCTCCCCTCACTTGTGTGTAGAGAAAACAGTCCCATGTCCAGGAGATTCAAAGCGTCTTTCAGTTGAATTGTAAATGTCTTGTTCATACTTTCTGGGCACATGAAGTCTGAGATGTCTTCAGGGATGAGATGCAAATCCTTTGTTTACCGTCCCCCTGTGGTGAATGGTTACTTCAGTTGCTAATAGTGTGGGCAGTCTTTGTTGACACAGAGGAGTCAGAATTACAACAGACTTCAGTAAAAAAACTTCCTGTAAAGTCTCCTAGCTCCACAGACAATGTTGGTGCACTCACTCTTCCCCAACTCACACACACTCACCCAACACACTCACTGTCTCTCCCTGCACATACACTCTCATGTGCTTTCTGTACTGCCACATACACTTCAGTTGAAAAGCCAGTGGAAATCTAGTAGGATGCCCATGGAAGAATGGGATAGAGAAACCTGCATCATGCCCATGAGCCATTGCAAACCCTTCCCAAAGCACCCTGCGGCCAGTTGCACAGTGCAATAGCTCCCCTCAGTGCACTGCTCTCTGGGGTGATCCAAGAGTTGCTAGAGGTGATGCAGTCTATGATGACACAAGGAGGTTAGTGTTGAATTAAAGCACTTCAAATAAAGCAGCAAAACTTTGCTCTGTAGACATAGCCCGAGAGTGAGACAAGACGTCACACAAAGGATGCTGAAGGACTGGAACTAAAAAACCACAAGCTTCTCCATAGTTGACAGGATTTGAACCTGTGGAGGGAAACCCCAATTGATTTCCAGTCTATCACCTTAACACTCAGCCACAGCTACTTACATGATGATGGTTTCTCCTGACACTCTCCTTTTGTTCTCACTGAGTGATCACTTCCAGTTTCCTCAGACCAGCTTCCACAACACATGCTGGTGTGAGTCTCTGAGTTCTCCTACCTTTTTTGTTTTCCTTTTTCTGGGAGTGCACAACTCCTGGACTCATTCCCTTTGGATCTTCCTGATAACATCCCATGTGGCTCAGCATATTCCTGCTGGAGTTTCTCCTCCTTCTCACTCACCATCCCCTCACCTAATGGGAGACACGTTCAAAGGTGCAAATATTTCAATGTTTATTGAGGTAAACTTCCAGCAAGTAATGATTCTAATTTCCTTCCTCATTATCCCCTTCCCAGCTCTGACATCACAGAGCCTTCTCTGTCCTTTTTCCCATTTCACCCTTAGCAACATATAATTTCACACCCCTCCACTTCCTGATTGACTGCAGGCTCTAGAGTAAGACTACATCTCCCAGCCTGCCAGAGGTGGTAGTATGTGGTTTCTGTGGTGTAGTGGTTATCACACTTGCCTAGCACGCAAGAGGTCCCTGGTTCAAAACCAGGCAGAAACACCTATTCCTTTGTCAAATACATCCATAGTTTCTATGTTTTCTTTCTCATTGTTGCCCCATTCCTGGAACTTCGAGTTCAAAGGAGAGGTTCAGCCTGTATTTGGAGGGAAGGAATAGACCATCATTTGGGAGACTGCTAGCTAAATAACAAATCTGAGGGTAGTGCAATCCCAACCCTCTGTTCTGAATATTTAACTCCCAGCCACCAGTTTCCCCCTCATTTTTGTTTATGTTGAGCCAACTAATGATCACTTGATTAGGTTCGCTCACTCTGGGGCACCTGGCATTGACCACTGTCAGTAGACAGGACACTGGGCTGGATGGACCTTTGCACTGACACAGGATGACTGTCCTTATGTTCTTATCTACAGACAGCCTTATGTCCCCTTTTCAGGTCAGAGAAATCTGTTGACTGATGATGACATTTCTGCTACTTTCCTGGCTAGGCAGGGTAGAGGGTGTGAGGAATCAGAACATAATAACTGGCAATCTCTAACCTTCCTTTTAACATACAACATCACTTTCCCCTTTTTAAATAACGTTTTTCCCAAAACATTTTTTGAACACTCAACATCTTACTTGTCTTCAAATCATGTTAATGCAAACTCTGAGCTACAAATAGCCTTACTATTCCATTGGTATTTTTAGGACAGTAAATTGATATAAAAGAGAAACAGAAAACAAGACAATTTCCAATATTATACATTTAGGACATGGATTTTTTTTTAAAAAAAAGGTTTATTGTCATTTTGTTTTACTCTCAGACTTCTTTTTATAAATCATCACAAATACAGTAACGGGGATTTAGAGAAATATCCAAGAAATAAATACAGTGTGATCCACTCGATGGGCAGCAAACTGACTCCGGCTGCAGTCTGAAACAATCCCCATAACAATAAAGAGGGCTGGGAAGCATATGATACACAAGTATTTATATGTCCAATGCAGAGGTGGAGCCAATATAGGGAGAAGTAGAGAAGCTACAGATCACTGAAGGGGACAGTCTGCTCCTGAAGGGTTATAGTTCCCTTTTTTAGCTAGGCTAGAAGAGGAGAAAATTCTCTCTCCCTCCCAGAGGATGATGAAAGTGTCAATTTCTCCTCTCTTCCTGTTCTACTAAAGCTCAAAGACAGGAAGAGACATTTCCTACCTAAGAGCCTCAAGAGACCAAGGCTGGGGAGCAGGCAAAGCTAAGGGCCCCATTGCATTAAATCTAACTCCGGCCAGCTCGTGTGAGGTGTTATCAAAACCCCTCCCTGGGCTTGTAGGGAAGAGTTCCTATCGGCTCCCTGTGTTTTCCTGGAAGAGCCTCTAGGCAGGGGTGACATGTTTGTAGAAATGATGCTGCTGCCCAGAACTCCCTGAAATTCTGCCCCCACCTGCCTAAGATTCTGGGAGGGAGTTTGGGTGGGGGAGGAGGTCTGGGGTGCAGGCCCTGGGTGGGGCCAGAGGATTGGGGTGCAGAGGTTGGGTTCTGGAAGGGGGATGAAGTCTGAGGTGCAGGCTCTGGGATGGAGTTTGGGTGCTGCTTCCAGGCTGTGGCAGGGGGTGGGGGTGCACCCCCATGCATCTCCCAGGCCATTTAAGACAGCCCAGGGCTCCCCCTCACCACCAGCTGTGCAGCGGAGCTGAGCAGTTTTCTGTCTGCTTGATCCATGTGGCTTCCAGTCCTTCCCTCCACACCCTTTCCCATCCCAAACTCCCTCCCAGAGCCTGCACATCTCACTGGGAATCTACTTCTTGTGCCCAGAATGTCTCTGCCCACCTCAGGAGCTGACCTGAAAAACAGAGTTTCTGCCTTTTCTCAAGAAGTTCTTGGAGAGGCTTTTCCCCTGTGACTGCTCTGGTGTTCCGCTCCATGCTCATGAAAACAGGCTTATAAACGTAAATATGATGTGACTGGAATATGCTCTATGGAAAGGGCTGTGGTAAATGATCATTAGAAAGCTTATCGACTGAGTGTGTTCATCCTATGTGTATGCCCGGATCATTCCTGTATCTGAAGCTAGAAATCTGCAGTAGAACTCTGAGTCCTATTGGAAGTCTGCAACGTGTCCACCAAAAATGGGGGCTTAGACTCTTGATGGGTCCCATTGACTAGGACAGTTGGTTTTGGACGGTCTATTTACCTGCAAGCATTCCTGTGTATCTATGGGCCGACCCATGGGTAATGAAGAATGAGGTCTTACAGCACGGGTGGGCAAACGTTTTGGCCCGAGGGTCACATCGGGGTTCTAAAATTGTGCAGAGGGCTGGGTAGGGAAGGCTGGTCCTCCCCCAAAAGCCTACCCCTTTCACCTATCCAGCCCCCTCCCACTTCCAACACCCTGACTGCCCCCTCCAAACCTCCAAGCCATCCACCCCCCTTCTCCATGTTCACTGTCAACCCCATCCAGAGACTCCCCCCACCCAACCCCCCTTTTTCTCTGATTGCCCCTTATCCAGCCCCCCGACCCAGCCCTCTTATGATGAGGCTCCTAGCAGTGTGTTTGGCTTCTTTCAGAGCCAAATTTCCTGCCCTGTGGGAGCTCACAGCATCAGCATGCTCCGGGGGAGGGAGGAACATGTCTGGCTCCATGCGGAGGTAGGTTTCTGGAGTTCCAAGCTGGCAGGGAAAAAGGGCTCAGAGGTCATTGCAAGATGACAGGTGACTGTTCCAAACCACATATCTGTGAGACAGTCCCACATAACTGTATGGCCTAGTGGATAAGGCATCTGACTTCTAGTCAGGAGAGTGAGGGTTTGAGTCCCTCCATGCTTGTGAAAATCTTGTAACAAGAGGAGAAGCCAAGATTCAGCCAGGTGCTTATGCCCCAGATATTGTAGCAGTGGCCTTCTTGCACCCTAAATGCTCAGGAAGAAGGAGACACAAGAACAAAACCTCTTGTCTTTATTAACATTTCTTGCCCTCAGGG
The DNA here is from genome assembly GCA_032164245.1 of Sternotherus odoratus. Taxonomy (NCBI): domain Eukaryota; kingdom Metazoa; phylum Chordata; order Testudines; family Kinosternidae; genus Sternotherus; species Sternotherus odoratus. Next base: position 15,714,027 of record JAVMKO010000019.1, on the reverse strand, counting down.
TGTATAACTCCTGTTCTCACAATTCGGGTGCTTGTCAAGCTCTCTTGGGGTTGTCGATGTGTGGTCATGACGTCATGACCAAAACTAGAAATGGGTTAAAAAAACAATTTGATCAGTTCCTCAGGATACATCAGCAGAGCACGGGGTTGGGCTCTCTCCCATAGCTTCACGCAGCTGTGGCAGCAATGCCTCTACTCGCCCTCCTCCAACCTCCTCTTTCCCCTCCATTCTCAGAGCCGGGCTCTGCCACTCCCCTGCTGCCCAGCATGTGGGACCAAGCTGTGCCTTGAGCTGGGGAGCATGGCAGCATGTCTGGCTGAGCTCGGAGCCCTACACACTGTTTTGAGCTGCACAGTAAGGGGGGGGCAGGGGTGAGAGAAGGGGCAGGGAATTTTTGGAGGGGCAGTCAAGGGGCAGGGAGGGGGGTTAGATGGATGGGGTTGTGAGGTGGAGCTAATTTGGTAACCCTAATGGAATGAAAACAAAGTTTTGAGACCAGGCTAGAAGTTCAGTCCCACTTGAAGTCAGACGAGCCAAGAGAATAAACCTCTGCTCTGAAAATAAGAAAAAGTTAGAATTAAAAGTTCCAAATTAGCAATCACAGTAAAAAAACCCATAGCAAGTGCAATACCAGAAACAGTCATTGCTAAATTACTAGCAAATATTTACTTCTGCACATTTTCAAGGAGTATTTGTTGTTAAAATAAAAATTAACTAGCACAATGACAGGCATCTGCACAAGACCAAAGCTAAAGGGTGAAGTGATCAGAGTAATGTAGGGAATCAGGGACTTCAGGGATCCCCAGAAGCAGATAAGACAAATGTGTAACTACTCTGGAGACTTTCTGCCGTCAGATGCACTGGTGAGAGATTCTTTGTTTCTGAGGGGGCGGTTAATCTAAAACAGTTCAATGAATTAAGTCTCCTACAGCCCCTCAGTAAGTTATGTGAGACAGAGAGGAGCTGCAGTGACTAGGCATTGGGATGCCTGGGCCTGTGAGAACCCAGCCCTGGGAAGCCCATGCTGAGAGGTGTTGTCTGGGGAGTGGAAATAAAGAAAGCTGCTCTACCCCCACCCTATTTGTGCCAACACTGGGGTCTCAACCCACCAGGATCACTGTGACCCCTCTTACCCCTGTCACCCTCAGGCAGCACCTCACCCCTGCTCTTAACTCCATCACCTTTAGCCCCATCCCTGATTTTGCCCATCATCCCCCTCACACAGACCAGCACCCTTGGCACGCAGGACAAGCACCCTTAGCAGGCCCCCTGGGTCCAATGGGGGCTGTGGCAGCCAGCACCATGGCCTTTGAGTGTCTCAGCAAGTCTTGAGGAGAAAAGGATCACAACCATCCCCGGGTGGGCTCGAACCACCATCCTTTTGGTTAACAGTCAAACACGCTGACCCATTGTGCCACAGAAACACAAACCTGCTGTTGTCTGGGCTGTTGTCTGGGCTGTTCTCTAGCAGCCTGTGCAGCTGCCTGCCTGTGCTAGAGCTCGCAGAGTCCTAGTGGGTGTTGGCGGCTGGGTGCTGGACAGTATCACTCCAGAGGTAGCAGAGTGGCGCAGTGGGAGCGTGCTGGGCCCATAACCCAGAGGTCGATGGATCGAAACCATCCTCTGCTACACACGTGCTCGATTCTTCTTCCTCTGGCCCTTCAAGTGAGGCCATGACCAGTAGAGGGCCAAGAACCTAGATTATGAGGCAAGAGGTGGCTGAGGTGGTGGCCAGCCAGGGAGCTCCCCAGGGGTTTGTGGTGGGGATGGGGTTTTGTCATGTGGGAGGTGGGGGGTTTGTGGTGTGGGAGGGGCGCAGGCCGAGGTCTGGGGGTGGGGATGTGGCTGAGAGGTTTGAAGTGGGGGCTCAGGACTGGGGCAGAGGGTTGGGTGCAGGGGGTGAGGCCTCTGGGGTGGGACAGGGCTGGGGAGGAGGAGTTTGGGGTGCAGTCAGGCTGCCCCAGGGTGAGGCCCAGAGGGGACTATTCCCCCAGCCCTCTCCCTGCAGGCAGCAGTGAGCTCCAGGGGAGGATCCCTCAGGTCCCCCCTGCACCACACTCACCTCCCACCATTGTCATCCCCAGGGGCGGGTTAAGTGCTCCTGGGTCCCTAAGCACAGCCAAGCAATGGGCCCCTTTCAACTCTCACCCCCATTCACAACCCGGCTGTTACTCGCAAAGTGTAATCGATGAAACGTTGGGGGATTTCTTTTTAAATCGCAATGTCGCATTTAAATAAAAGATTGATGAGCTTTATCTAGCCAGGCACAAGGGGCCCTGAGGCCCTGGACTCGGGCCCAAGACATTAATTGAGACTTTTTTAATTTAAGGCTCTGCAAACTTGTAATTTTGTAACCATTTGTTGTTGCTCTTGGGGCCCCTTTTCTCTTGGGTCCCTAAACACGTGATTTTATTGCTTATAGATTAATCCACCATTGCCCTGCACCCCCGCAGAGCCTGGCTGGGACGGGGGGGGTCGTTGGTCTCCCGCGGGGATAGCAGCTCCAACCCCCCCGTGGGCGGGGCCCCCCCGGGAGCAGATCCCGGCGCTGCGAGATGCCGGGTCCCCCGACACTGGGGCGGAGTCACCACCCCGCCCCCAGCCCCGCCCCCAGGGCTCGCGCCGCTACCTGGAGGCGGCAGCTTCGCAGCGGGGCGGGCAGAGCCCAGGGAGGCTCCAGGGCGGCTCCAGCAGGAGCGGGGCCTGGGCCAGGCACAGCAGGGGGGGTCATGAAGGTCTCCCCGGCACAGACCCTCCTGCCCCCCCCACCCACACCAGGGAGCAGCAGCGGGGGAGCCCGGCTCAGCCTCCCCCTGCCCAACGTCACTTCCGGTCCCAGGAGAGTCAGGGACTACATCTCCCAGCCTGCCCCGGGATTCGCGTTCTCCAGCCTAGGTGTCAGTAGCTGTTACTGCTTATGCTCAGTGCGAGCCACGAGCCCTGGTGTGTGTGGGGAGAACAAAGCCCCGAGGCGGGTGAGTGAGAGACCTGGGGGGGGGGGCGGGAAAGTGACTCTCGGCCCCGGGAACCGGGGAGAAGCCTCGGAGCTACCTGAGCCCCAGTGGATCTGACCCCGTGGGGATGGGGGGGCAGAGATGGGTCTGCAGAGTGGGGGGGGTGTCGGGTGGGGGGAGAAGCCGGAGTTGCGGGGGGGGAAGGTCAATAGGATGCGGGGGGGTTGAACTGTCTCTGTGCAGCCAGGAAATCCCCGGGGGGGGGGAGTGGCAGGCGGGGGGAGGGGAGTTTCCAGTCACCTGCCCATCCCCCACTGCTTTCCCCTTCCCTCCCCCAGGGAACCGTCCAGCTCCCCTCCCCCACTCTCTTCAAGCAGCTCCTCCAAGGGCTCCCTGCCCCCCATGTGAACGGTGGCACTGGGGGGAACTGCTGATGTGTTGGACAGTCCTATAAAATCCAGTCAAATCGTCTCTCTTTTCCTCCAGTGAGTGAAGAGCAACAGATCATCCCCTCCGATCTTGGGGTGTTTCTCTCCTGTGATCAGTGGCATAGTGATGTGTATTCGCTGCAGATCTCCAAGGTCAACCTAAACCATAAACATTTTCCCCACTTTTCCTATAGTCTCTTTCTAACTGAATATGCCCCAAGATTTCCCATCTCTCTAAATATAAAATGCAAAGAAAATCTCAGATTTACGCCTTTTCTCAGATTCTTGAATATGGATATAAAATATTTGCAAATGTTGCCCATTTCCTCTTTATTCATTTATCAAACATTCATCTGAAACACTTTGATTTTACCTCATATCAACAACTGATATAAAATCCCTCTGATTTAAAACTTTCTGGTATATAATTTACAAAAATAGGGTGGAAATCTGAGGGATTTGGGATCCTTTTTAATTTCTGAACATTGATCTCAAAACTCAAGTTTTGCCTCTTTCTATGTCATTATCAAATATCAGTAAAGAATCCTGTCACGTTTGGGGCTGTTCCCAATGTTTTTAAATCCCAGCAACAAAACTTGTGTCTCAAGTCCCTGTCCTAGATAAGGGAGGTGGGAAGGGGGTTTCCACTACCACACAATCATCTCTTCCACAACATTCTGTACTTATTTTTTCTGACATCGGGTTTCATTAAGAGATCATTGTTAATCCAGAGTCACTGCATGGAAAGACAAGGAGTGACTCCAGAAGGACAGTGGGGCCAAATGAGATTAGCAATTCTCCCTGTGAGGAGGGGCTCTCATTAGCTGCCCTCCCCACAGAGCTAAAGGAGCAAAGGTTGCTCAAATGCTCTGTCCCTCTCTGCTCACGATATTGGGGTTCAGCTTCCTGGGTCTGATGTTGAAGCCTCCATTGTGATGCGGGAGATCAGGCTTAGTAGCTGCTGCTCCCCCAGCAGGTTTCTGTGCTGGGAAGTGACCTTAATTAAAGCTTCTTCTCTGCCCGGCCCATGTGAACAAGAAAAGGAGCAGACAGAGGAAAAGCCAGTTCCTGACTCCATATCCCTCCTGTTGGGGTTTGGCTGCTGTGGGGTCAGTGTCTGAGGGAATCCCCTAAAAGGACTCCTTTGGTTCTGCTTTTTTCTAGCCTTGTGTTCAGAGACTAGGGGCTGGTCTTCACTACCCACCGGATCAGCGGGTAGCGATCGATCTTCTGGTGATCGATATCTCACGTCTTGTGAAGACATGAGAAATCGATCACCCGCGGCTCCCCCATTGACTCCGGAACTCCACCTTGTCAGGACGCGCAAGCTGGAGTCGAAGGGGGAGCACGCCACCGACTGCTGCCGCCGTGAGGACAACAGGTAAGTCAGCACCAGATCCACAAACTTCAGCTACATGATTCATGTTGCTGAAGTTGTGTATCTGCCGTCGATTCCCCCCTGGTAGTGAGGACCAGCCCTTGGTCACAGACTGAGGGGATGGAGAAGGAGAAGGGAGGTTAAAATGTGTCTGTGGGCTTAGCCTTGCAGAAGGAGCCAGGTCTACACTGTAATATAGACACTGAGCATTTTCCCAGCATGGCAGACTCTAGGATGTCGGTCTGCAGGGAAAAAGCCTGGGGAATCGTGATGTGAAATTAACTAAAGCCTGTTCTGAAATCTCCACAGTTGCCCATCTAACCCTCCCAGGCTGCAGAATGGCGTCCATGTTTCCCTTCAGTTCATCCCGTCCTCCCATGGGACAGGGGAGAGAAATGGCTGCAGAGGAGCCAGTTCAGATAGGGATTATCAGGGGGTTGCTGGTGAGTTCTTGCAGGAGGGAAAGGGACAGAAAATACACTGGGGATGGGAAGGTTTTGAACAGTCTGGTTTGTAGGTAGGAGTGGGGCAGGAAATGCACAGGGTGGAGAAAGGGAGGAGGACAGGGTGTGACAAACCTGCTGGGAGTTGTTTAATAAGTGGCCTAGATTCTAGGAACAGACTTATGAGGGTCAGAGGTGGAAATACCCTATTTGGGAAACAGAAAACAACTCAGTTACATAGGGCTAGAAAAATTGATCAGAATTCCAGTGCTGGAGCCTGATCCGCCTGATCAGTGCTGCTGAGAGATCTGAAGGGGCCACCCACCAGTGAGGTTTAGGGGACATTCCCATCCCTTCATATCCAGCTCCTCTGAAAGAGGAGGATGTTGGGTTTCCTACCAGGGAATTCTCCCTCGATCCTGCTGTGGTCTCCATCTCCTGTATCAGTCTGTGGCTAGTAGGTGTGTGATGAGTCTGCTGGGATAGAGGGACTCTCTCTTCATTACTTCACCCTGGTGTTTCTTGGATTCTCTGAGTGAGGTGGGGGTGGGATTCTTTTTACTGCAATCCACCCAGAGCTTCCATTTGATTGGCTCCTCTCCCCCCAAAATAGAGGGGCTGTGAGTGGGGCAGCAGGTACTGAGTGTTGGACTCTTGCTCTCTCAGGGGCCGGTGACCTTCGAGGAGGTGGCTGTGTATTTCACCAGGGAAGAGTGGGCTCTGCTGGACCCCACTCAGAGAGCCCTCTACAGAGAAGTGATGCTGGAGAACTATGAGAATGTGACCTCGCTGGGTAAGGGTTACTCTCTCCTCATTTCTTGGAAGGGAAAATGAAGAAATAAGGTTAATTCCACCCCCCCCCCCAGTGCCACCTCTCCTCTGTCCTGTTTTGGCATCACCCCAATATGCCAGTGACACACACACTGCCAGAGACCCTCCCCTGCTGCACAACACTCTGGGAACAGAGTACAGGAGCACAGTGTCAAATAGCTCCAGTTTGTACAATTAAAATGAGGGGGGGGGGTTTTAGGTCCAGCATAAATAACGGAAGTCTCCTACTCCTGACCTTCTCTCAATCCCTGAACCTGCTCCACCCAGACCAGACTGTGCAGGCATCTGAAGTCAGAGCTGCTGGTTTACGGTTACTAATCAGACAGATACTCAGTGTATCCCTGAATGCTGTCTGGGGGTGCTCAGAGGGCATCTCTTGAGCCAGCTGAAGGCAAAATAGAGCCATTTCTAGGGTCTTTTACATTTTTTCTCTTGTGGGCGGAAACCCCTTTGTTCTTCTCTGCAAAATCTCAGTGACAAGACAGAGTTTGTAACCATATAGCGTTTGTAACCATATGGGACCCGTTCCAAACCCCTAATCATTTTAGTTGCCCTTCTCTGAACCTTTTTTAATGCCAATATATCCTTTTTAAGATGAGGAGAACACATTTGTACACAGTATTCAAGATGCGGCTTCACCATGGATTTGTATAAGGGCAATAAGATATTCTCTATCCCTTTTTTAATGATTCCTAATATCCTGTTTGCTTTTTTGACTGCTGCTGCACACTTCATGGATGTCTTTAGAGAACTACCCACAATGTTGTTTCCCAATCTCAGTTAGGGGAGGTAGAAAGGGGGGAACCCGGGCCCGCCTTCTGGTCTGACTCCATCACACACACACACATACACATACACACTTCTGATAATCTTTGATTTCAACAATTCCCTTGAAGTTTGGTTTGTGTTAACCAGTTGTCTGTCAAAATGGATCAGATTCACAATGATAGGTTTAGGCAAAGAGAGATTCATTTTGGGGCTGCACTTATGCTGGCATATTTATCCTTTGGTAAAGATTTCCAGAAAGTCAGGATGCCCCTGTGTGTTCTGAAGAGATTTCAATCTATCATTTTCCAGTCTATTATTTCCATCTGGGATGTTGCTTCATCAGTGACTAAAGGGGGGTTTTGGACAATTGGCTTCAGCACTAAAAGGATTAATCAGAATCTGATTTGAGGTCTTTTCTGATTCAAATCTTGGAAACTTTCCTCAAAACTGTCCTTAAGATCTTTAATCAGGCCGGCATATCTAGTTGTGCTCTATTTTAGGGGTTCTGCTGCATCATCTTCTGATCTGGCTGGAAATTGTGACATTGAGGGAAAGTGTGTCAGCACTCCCTCAAGCAATTATCCATGAAACAACTGCAGTTTGTTCATGAAAACAAATACACCTTGCACCTGATCAGACAGCAACCAGAATTTTCATTGTAAGTCCAAATTTAGTTTATCTAACTCCAGCAGCATGTCTGCAAGAAATGATAAGTCTAGAAGCCATCTTCAGGGTGTATTCTGTGCCTCTCCTCCATAAACAATGTTACTGCTTCTTGAAGATTTAAAAAATGGGAATTAACTTTACCTCTCGAGCGCCATCAAACTGCACCTTGAAATCAGCAGGGGAGACCTCCTTAATCCAGTTCTTCAATTAGATGTGGAAATTGTCTGAGTGCATTTCAGAGAATGAAATTCACAGTGTGCAAGATGGGATTCATGAGGTGATTACATTTGAGATTTATATATATATCAGTTGCTCCCAATGAATCATAGTGAAATGTCCAAAATTCAGGAAAGCTCTCGTTAGACTTACAAAGCCCTACTAATCCATTCATAGATCCCTACATGGATGGAGCCCTGTCTGTTGCAATGGCAGTGAGTCCCTGTAAAGACAAGTGACTTTTTGAAACTACCAACATGAACATGAACACCTCTCGTCCATGAGTTCTGTTCTTTAGGGACATGATATGGAGGAGTTCTTCCCTTACAACACACTCATCAGATACAGTGCAGACAAATACTCATAATCAGCTTTATCCTGTGTACGGCATGACTCATCCAAAGCCATGCCTCAAATCCTCACACTGCTGAAGTTGCAAGTGCAGTTGCAATTTGATGTCACTATTCAGGTTGGAGATCCTGCCGTCTGTTGTGTGGTGTGAAAGCTGCAGGCCAGAAATTTTCTTCTGTAGATTCTCGTTCTCTGGTGAAAAGATTGAAATCACATGAGTGAGGCAGGTTTTTATAAGCTGTCCTTCAGAATAAGGCTTTAGTAATGGGTTATGTGCCAGGCCACTTAGTAAGAGGCTAACATTACAGTCAGTGATCTGTTGGCACATCTGGTCAACAGCTGGGGTTCTACATCTGTTTGTTTTTTCAAAGTTTTCAGTTTTAAAGAGCAGAGTTCAGACTCTTGTGGGAATTCTTGATCTATTTGTGCATGGCTAGAAGTGAAATGATGCTACAAGTTTGAAGATTTGAACTGATCCACACACATCTGGCAAAGAAGGCACATGGCCTTACCATTATGTTCAATGAAAAAGTACTTATTCTCCCACTCCTGTTGGAAGCCTCGATTTGTATCTGTGTATTTTCTTTCCTGTTTGCACTTGCCTTCCAATGTTAGATGGTGTAAAAAAATATTGATAAAAAGTTCCCACACCAGCTAGTCACCATGTCTTTTATTAAAGAAGACACTGGTAGCAGCCAGGGGCTGCTAGACCCCTGACTCTCTGTCACACCCTGCACCCCACTCCATCCCTTTGCCCAAGTTACCACCACCTCTTCCTGCCCTCTTCCCTAATTGAGCAATCTCCTCACTTCCCGTCCCTTGAATCTCCTGCATGTCACAAAACAGCTGATCACAGTGCATGCGAGGTACTGGGAGGAGGGAGGGGTGAGGCTGCAAACTGTGTCCTTACTCCCCCTCCCAGTGCCTCCTTAATGCCATGAAACAGCTGATTGTGGCAGGCTAGAGGTGCTAGGGGAAGGAGGGGGACTGCATGCCACATCCTCACTCCTCTGCCCTTCCCCCCAGAGTCTCCAAAACAGCTAATCTCTGTGAGCAAGAGCACAGGGGAGGGAGTCAGAAGTACTGATTGAGGGGGCTTTGAGTGGGTGGGAGGTACTGGGGGAGGCAGGGGGCTGATAGGGATGGCAGTGGTGCTGAGAAACCACAATTTCCTCTCTCCCCCAGAGTTTGTTGTTAGCAGAAGCCCCATAATATCTTCTGAAGAGCTGCATGCAGCTCTGGAGCCACAGTTTGGCCACCCCTGAGCTGTAAAATGAACCCATGGAAAAGACCAAAGGAAAACACCTATTGAGTCAGCCTGCCCTGCTCTTGGCATTTTCAGTGAGGACTTCCCCAGGCACACCAGGTCCCACTAAGCACTGAAGTTAAATTATTAGATTGGTTTTTATGACCAAGTCCTATGAAATCAACTGAACTCCTTCGTTTTCTTTCATCTGAGCAGGGTATCCAGTTTCCAAAACTGATGTGATTTCCCAGCTGGAACAAGGGGAACAGTCATGGGTCTCAGACCTCCAAGGTTCAGAGGAGAAAGAGATCATAAGAGAACCTTTCACAGGTGAGGAAACATTAAACCAACTTAGCATCTTTAAGTGCCTGAAGGAAACATCTGGGATGCCCACCAAAGATCTTGGCAACTCTCTCAGTTCATTAGTGTCCCTCATAGGCATCTTATTCTCAGAGTAAATATAGCTAATGTGTAGTGGTGTAGATCCTAGGAGACACCAGCCAGTAGCTTCCACCCTTCCCCTGTGAATTTGGATGGGATGTGAAAGCTGAATTGATCCCCTCCTCTCTCCTATTTGCAGGAGTAGTTTGGGGGAGTTAATTTCCTAACTTTTATTTGACATTTCTCCAGTACTTTTTTTTGGTTTGGTCTTCCTCTTTCCATCCCTGTTTATATTTTCTGTTTCTATAACAGCAGGTGATGCAGTGGTATATGAGAATGAGCAGAATTCTCATCAGGAAAATCCTGAGCAAGTGGATAAATATGGAGCATTATTGCAAAGATCGAAAAGGAATGGATCCAGGAGCCATGAGCAGGGGCAATCCTATGAGATTCAGCACAGACCAGAGAGAGAGCAGGGAAACCAGCCAGGGGAAAAAGTGGGTAAATATATTTACCCTCAGGGAAGTCAGAAGAACCTCAAGAAAACCGCAACCCAACAGGAAATCCTCATGAGAAAGAGAAAAAATACATGCACTGAGGGTGGGAAAAACACAAGTGACTACTCAGGCCTTATTAAGCATCAGACAATCCCCACAGGGGACAGGCCCCATGCATGCAGTGAGTGTGGGAAAACTTTCAATTGCAGCTCGCACCTTATTAGCCATCAGAGAATCCACAGAGGGGAGAGGCCCTATGAGTGCAGTGAGTGTGGGAAAACCTTCAGTCGCAGCTCAACCCTTATTACCCATCAGAGAATCCACACAGAGGAGAGGCCCTATGAATGCAGAGAGTGTGGGAAAACCTTCAGTCAAAACTCGACCCTTATTACCCATCAGAGAATCCACACAGGGGAGAGGCCCTATGAGTGCAGTGAGTGTGGAAAATGCTTCACTACCAGCTCAGCCCTTTGTACACATCAGAGAATCCACAGAGGGGAGAAGCCCTATGAATGCAGTGAGTGTGGGAAAAGCTTTAGTCATTCTTCACATCTTGTTCGTCATCAGAGAATCCACACAGGAGAGAGGCCCTTTGAATGCAGTGAGTGTGGAAAATGCTTCACTACCAGCTCAGCCCTTTGTACACATCAGAGAATCCACAGAGGGGAGAAGCCCTATGAATGCAGTGAGTGTGGGAAAAGCTTTAGTCATTCTTCACATCTTGTTCGTCATCAGAGAATCCACACAGGAGAGAGGCCCTTTGAATGCAGTGAGTGTGGAAAATGCTTCACTACCAGCTCAGACCTTTGTAAACATCAGAGAATCCACACAGGATAGAGGCCCTATGAATGCAGTGAGTGTTGGAAAAGCTTCAGTTAACACTCAATCCTTCTTAGTCATCAGAGAATTTGCAAGGCAGATCAACACCATAAAAGTGTCTAGGACAGGGGTCTCAAACCAAAATGCTCATGATGGCCACATAAGGACTAGTACGGCGGATTTCAACATGGGAGTTGTGACTCCTTGGGGGGGTCGCTGACTGCCTCCCGAGGGGTCACAAACCCCTGTGCAGGCTGTGAAACTGCCGAAATGATTAATTTTCATTTTGGCGGCTATTCGGCTAACATACCCACTCTCCCAATTCTCCGTGCAAGTGCTTCCGAACGCGGAAGCAATCACTTCGGCAGAGAGTTGGGAGTTCTCTGAATGTATGTCGAAAAGTCACAGAATGTGGAATTAATTCGGTGGCTTTTTGGTGGACACAGAAGGGTCATGCCAAGAAGCCGTTTGTGAAAAAAGAGTTGCAGTTCTCACAAGTTTGAGAACTGCTGGACTAGTACATTGGCCCAAGGACCACATCACTGACACCACCCCTTGCTGCCCTGGTCCTCCCCGCACTCCACTCCTTCCCTAAGGCCCCTGCCATGCCTCTTCCCACCTTTTTTCTACCCCATTCCAACCCCTTCCAGGTGCATATTTGAGACCCCTGGTCTAGGGCTATCAAGATATCATTTTTCTTTAATACTTTGGCTGATTCCCACATAGTAACTTTTAAAGCTGTTTGAACTCTGTACAGCACCCTTATCCCTCAGCTTGTCCAGATGAGGGGCCCATTTTTGCCTTTTATGGTTACCCATGTTTTGAGGTTGACCCTGTCACGGTACTGAAATAATTTGGTACCGTGTAGATCACTGGGGTACGAAATATTATATGAAGGGGGTCATAACAGGTGTCTCATGTGTGTATCTATTCCATATGTGTGTATTTATGTTGTAACTGAAGTTATGGGTGCCTGTACTTCAAACAGGCTTAGCTCAGAAATCTCAGACAGGCTGGTGGTAACTCGAGCCCATTAAAGGGCCATCAACTGCACAATGGACTGTGTCCACACCCGAGGAGATGAGCCTCCCCAGGAGTGGAACATGCCTGGGCAAGAACTGAATCATTGAGAGTTTGGTAATTGGACCATGTGGCTGTGAGCCTTCAGTTTGCAGCCAGACTCTGCATAAGGAGGAGGAGGGTCTTCACCATCAGGAGGAAGGCTATAAAGCCTGGAAGAACATTCCCCATTTTGTCTTTTACCTCCAGTCTTCAGCCTGCCTTGCTTCCAGCTTTGGATGGAACTTCACTACTCAGGGAACTCTGGACTAAGGTGCTGACCCACCCCCAAATGGGGTGCATCCAAAGACTTTGATTTGAACCTGCAGTTATTCTACCTTTGTTGCAAGCCTGAACTAAGAGATGTGCCATTACTGCATGTAATTGATTTCTTTTAACCATTCTTAACCCTCACCTATACCTTTTTCCTTTTATAATAAACCTTTAGATTTTAGATTCTAAAGGATTGGCTACAGCTTGATTTGTGGTAAGATCTGATTTGTATATTGACCTGGGTCTGGGGCCTGATTCTTTGGAATTGGGGAGAACCGTTTTCTTTATTTGGGGGATTGGTTTTCATAACCATTGGTCCCCAGGATAGGTGGCTGCTGGTGGTGATACTGAGAAGCTGGAGTGTCTAAGGGAATTGCTTGTGTGACTTGTGGTTAGCCAGTGGGGCGAAACCAAAGTCTTTTCTGTTTGGCTGGTTTGGTTTGCCTTAGTGTGAAGAAACCCCAGCTTTGGGCTGTAGTTGCCCTTTGGAAGCAATCTGTCCTGATCTGACACTCACAGTTGGATCCCACCAGGAACAGCACCGTCACAGACCCATTTGTCCCTTCTTTCAACTCCATTGTCCCATAAGTAATTTGAGTCTGCCACTCCTACTGGGAACCAGGGTACATCACATTTATACTATTCCTTCTAGTTATTGTTAGGCCTGGTTATTGTTAGGCCTAGTTATTGTTAGGCCTGGTCTACAGAATGAGTTTAGGTCGACTTTAGCAGCATTACATTAATTTAACCCTGTACCCAGCCTCATAATGATGCCATTTCTGTTGACTTAAAGGGCTTTTAAAATTGATTTCTGTTCTCCTTCCCGACGAGGGGAGTAGTGCTGAAATAGACATATCCAGGTCAGACTTGAGTTAATGAAGATGGAATTGGATGGTATTGGCCTCTGGGAGCTATCCTACAGTGCTCCATTGTGACCACTCTGAACAGTACTCTGAACTCGGATGCACTAGCCAGGTAGACAACAAAAGCCCTGGGAACTTTTGAATTTCATTTCCTCTTTTGCCAGCATGGTGAGCTCATCTGCACAGGAGACCAAGCAGTCCCCGACTTGCAAAAGAGCTCCAGCATGGACCACACAGGAGGTGCTGAATCTGATCACTGGATGGGGAGATGAATCTGTGTTGGCAGAACTGGCATCCAAAAAAAATGCAAATGCATATGACAAAGTGTCCAAAGGCCTGATGGATAGAGGCCATGGCAGGGATGCATAACAGTGCCGTGTTAAAATTAAGGAGTTGAGGGAAGCCTATCAGAAAACCAAAGAACCCAACAGATGCTACGGGTCACAGCCCAAGACATGCCGCTTCCACAGTGAGCTGCATGCCATTCTAGGGGTGTGTGCCACAACTACCCCACCCATGCCTGTGGACCCCACAGATGGGGTCATTATCAGCATGGCAGAGGATTTGCTGGATGAGGAAGATGAGGAGGAGTATGACAGCGAGGAGTCTACAAGAACAGGCAACCGGAGACACCTATCTCCCCAAAAGCCAGAAGCTCTTTATCACCCTGGAGCCGGTAACCTCTCAACCCTCCCAAGAAGGTATCCCAGACGGGGAAGGTGTACAAGGCAGTCCTGGTGAGTGTCCCTTGTTCAGTGGAGTCCCTGCTTGACAAGCAACCCTTTTTTAATGATTCCTTTGCACGGAGGACTTGGAGTGCAATAGTGGACAGTACTGCTGCTGTCTACATAAGTCTGCAAACATGTCTGGGGATGGAACGTTAATCCTACAGGGTCCTCCGCAAAAATCTCTCCTGGAACTACTGTAAAAGTCTGGCAGCTTATGGTCTCAGTGTTTGCAGCATCCATTCTGTAACTGTCTGTGCTATGGGGAGGTGGCTGTTCCTAGTGGGATGGTTGTCTGTTTCTTAAAAGAAATCCTCCCAGTAATTCCTCGAACTTGAGGGGGGGGGTATGAATCTTGCTAGTAGGTAGCATCTGGGATTGTTTGTCCATGCCTTCTCTTACCGCAATGGGGGAGGGGGACATAGACATTGTGCTGTTCTCATCTGGCTAGCAGGGGTCTTCCCCGATACCAGCCATGCACTGGGTGATGGGGTGCAACAGTCATCAGAGAAAACTTTTTAAAATAAATACTACTCTCCCTTTTTTATCTCACAGCTGAAACTTTTCCCAGCCTCCCCCTCCCATCTGCTTCCCACAGGCTTCTACAGATAAGACGGTGAAAAAAACGCATGCAGGAGAGATGTTCACGGAGCTCATGCAGTCCTCTCAGACTAAAAGAGCAGAGATTAGGGCTTGGAGATAATCAATGCTGGACGGCCAGAAAGCAGTAACTCAGTATGAGGAAAGAAGGGATGAGCCAGAGCAGAGAAGGGAGGAAAGGGAGCAATGGAAGGACAGGCGTGAACAAAAGAGGGATGAGAGAGATGAGAGAAGGCAGAAAGCAAGGCTCAGTCTACTGGGGGATCAAACCGACATGTTCCGGCATCTGTTGGAGCTGAAGGAAAGGCAGCTGGAGTAAAGACTGTTGGCTAAAAATTAGATGTAATATAGAAATGAACATGTTGGAATAATTACCACATGAGAGAAAGGAATGTAAAAAGAGCTCTGTTCCCTCAAACCACAACAAGAACATCAGAGACCGTGGTCAATCTACAAGGCCAATCTCATTGTACCATTACTGCCTTGGACAGAAAGTCTGTTTTGAGAAGAAAAGAGGCTCTGTAAAACGTTGTATGGAGAAGCTGCTGTTCTTTGTTGCCTGTTGCTGACTTTGTGTGATAAAAGGGTCAAATAGACTATTGTGATCTATCATACCCTGAAAGTAGATCTGTTAAAGAAAGAAAACCTGAAAGAGTAGAGATAGTGGAATATATGTTAAGTTAATCAGTTAGAAGAATGCATTTGAATGTATGCATGGTCTAGAAACAAATGACACATTTTAAACCAATACTTCAAAAATTCGGTCACAGTCCTTGGACTGAACGAGCTCTGGCTGATGTTCGCACTATTTCTGATTTGGAGGAATGATTGGCCCAGTATATCCTCCTATATAAGCCCCACAGTCCTGCAAAAAGGATGCTGCAGCAATTTGGCTTTTATGGGAATCATGTAATGATTGCTGTCTCCATTTAGCTACTAGCAAGGAAGGGAAAGCAAACTTGCAGGCCAAATTGATCCAAGCAGAAGAAGGGGCAGACAATTTGAAAGTTTTGATAGTGAACACTAGAGACCAGTTAGAGACTAATCAAAGCCAATTAAAAATGTTAAAAGAGGCACTTCAGGAATGCAAAGAACGGGAAGGAGTCCTAGGAGATCAGGTTACAGCCACTAAGGAAATAGAAAAAGAGAACCAGTTCCTGCAAGGCATGGTAAAGAAACTTACATTGTAGCAAGGATGGGGTTCATCAAACCATGGCCGCTGTTAATTATTAAGCACCTAAGGCAGAAATTGGGGTTTGCCACCCGACAAGTGGCAGCAGTAATGACAGGAGAGAGAGATGAGATCTATTCTAAAGGAGATTTGTATTGAGAAGATGAGGATGGGACCCCAGAGAGAATTGGGATGCAGATATTTGGGGCAGTAGATCATAAGGATACTCCCGCAGTGGTTGTGCTCCCACTCCCACAGCTGCCCTTGAAAAATGCACAACAATCACTACTGCAGAAGATGGGACACGCATAACCACCACTATGGTTCCAGCATCCACCTCAGACCTAAAAGCATTGCCGATTACCTGAGGCTCCTTAATCGAGACCCCTTTTCCTGGTCGTGTACTAGTGCCATTATACTTGTGTCATAATCATACAGTAGCCTAGAATCCCTGCTACCTATAAGGGTTAAGAAGCTGAAAGGACCTGGTTGGGATCTGACTAAAAGGACCAATGGAGACCGAAGTTACTTTCAAATATGGGGGAGGGAAGCTTTTGTCTGTGTGCTTTGTTCTGTTGCCGTTCATTTGGGAAGCCTTAGAAGGTTGGTTAGACCATAGAGCAAGTAGTTGTGGCCGAGTGGTTAAGGCGATGGACTAGAAATCCCTTGGGGTTTCCCTGCAGAGGTTCAAATCCTGTCAACTACGAAGGAGCTTGTGGTTCTTTAGTTTCAGTTCCCGAGTATCCTTTGCATCAAACGGAGCTAGGTCTTGTCTCACTTTCTGGCTATGTCTACACTATAAAGTTATACCACCTTAGTTGAAATGCTTTAATTCAACCCTGTGCTCCTTGTGTCACTAGAGCCCATCCACTCTAGCAGCTCTTGCATCGCCCCAGAGAGCAGTGCACTGTGGGTAGCTATCGCACTGTACAACTGGTTGCAGGGTGCTCTGGGAAGGGTTTGCAATGGCTCATTGGCTGGTACAGCATCACATGATGCAGGTTTTTCTATCCCATTGTTGCAAGGGCATCCTACTAGATTGCCAGCTGATTTTCAACTGAAGTGTCTGTTGGGGGGCAGAGAGTTTGTAATGGTGTGGGGGGGAGACAGTGTGTGCCTTGAAGAGAGAATGTGTTGACACAGAGTCTCTAAGTTCACACAGCTGCTGGAAACAACCAGTCCAGAGGCAGGGGGAGGGGGACAGCCCTGACATCAGCCCCCTGCTTCCCTCACTGGCTCAGCACAGCACATCAGTCTTGGAAACATACACACACATGCTGCTGTCTTTCTGGCTGTGTCGGGGCACTGGAATGGGGGGCAGGGGGAGGGTTAGCAGGCCATGGCCCCAGCACTCTTTACTCCCCATAATGATGAAGGATGGAGGGGGGACAAGGTGGTATATTGGGGGGAAGAGGTGTTCTGGGGGTGTGTGGTCTGAGGGGTAGGGCAGAGCCTCAGGAAGAAGGGGTGCTGTGGGGTTGGGCCCTCAGGGAGTAGGGGTGCAATGAGTGAGGGGTCTTGGGGAAAGGGGCATCATAGGGGTTCCTCAGTTCAGACGCCGGTGGCACAGCTCATTGTGGCTGTCAGAAGCTGTGGGCGGCTCTTTCATTGACCCTGAGGTCTGAGTCCTGCTTTGTGCACCGGGTTTCAAAATGAAAATCCTAAACCACCCTTTAAAATAGCAAGTGCCCCAGGACGTGTTCTTGTCCCTGCCCCAAAGCAGACAGACCCATGGAGAGATACCAGTGAGTCCAGGGTAATACTCCACTGAACGTTCACCATTTCCACCTGCTAAACTCCCTCTCCAACTTGTGGACTCCTAGGGATCCAAAGGTCCATCTAGCTCTGTATCTTGGCCTCTGTCAGGCTCCAATACCAGGTGCCCCAAAAGCCAAACAACAAAACACCCCTGGGAATTGAACCCAGGCGCTCCTGTTTACAGAGCAAGTGCTTTAACCTACTACATCATAGTGCCTGCTACGAAGCTGCATGTTTACTGCCTGCTGGATTCTGCATGGTCCCTGCTGCCTGCTGGATTCTGTAAAGCAGAGGAGCAGGGGAAGTTTCACTCCCAGGCATGTGTGTGATTCTTTGGTCAGGTCTACACTACAAAATTAAGTCAATGTAACTGACCTATGTATGGTACCTCACTGGAACATTGCTACATGTACATGATCCACTCCATGGAGCAATATTTCAGTAAACAATTGGTAGTGGCATTCATGATAGGTCTCCTGTTTTAATTTGGGGTGACCTGACCAAACATCTACTCTTCTATCTCTAACAATGCGGGCTGAATTCAGAGCACTAGTCATTTACATACCATTTACATATCCTTCTAAGCAATCTGTAAAGTTAGGCCATCAGTCAGGTCAGTCCATAAGTTCATTAACTCGTTCACGCCCTGTCACCTGTCAATGAGATTCTATATCACACTCAGAACTCACACCCTCCCCCTCTCTTTGAGGATTCCTCCCTTCACTGGTGTGTAGAGAAATTTGTTCATCCTTTCTGGGCACATGAAGTCTGAGAGCACAGAGCAGCATCCGCCTCTGCAGCTAGGCAATAAGCATTTCCCACAGCCTGGAGCTGTTCCAGTTCCTTGGGGACAGGCCTGTCGGCCCCCAGACACTTCTTACTGCCCCAGCTAAGGTGTTGGGTTCCTTCGGGGTAGAGTGGAGCAGATGTTCATTTTCCTGTTCACCCTCCTCTGGGGTGTGAAAATCAGGGAGGCAGAATCCCCACTTTCCTCTCTAAATAGAGTTCAGTGGGGAAGCCAGGGCAACAGGGTGAGACAGTAAGTGGTGGCCAGACTCTCACCAGCAGGTTCTAGTCTAGGCCCCCGTCTTCACTACAGCACTAAGTTGATTTTCCTTAAGTTGATTTTCTGAAGTAGACTTTAGAAAATGGACTTAGTGCATCACCACATAGGACAGCAACTTCGTGTCTGTCCTTAAAACTTTTGCAGGGGTCGACATAGGGAGTGTTGCACTGTGGGTAAGTATCCCACAGTGCAGGGAGTCTCCAGCTGTCACCGCCTTTTGGGGCAGCCAGGCACGCTCCCCAGGGGACTAGCCCCAGTCCGAGCAGATCCGCGGACCCCCCCGCCCGATCAGCCCCGTGAACCCCCGCCCGCCCGCCTGAACAGCCCTGCGCCGGACCCCCCGCCCACCCGATCAGCCATGCGAACCCCCGCACACCCGATCAGCCACGCACCAGACCCCCCGCCCACCCGAGCAGCCCGGTGACCCCCCCGACCCGCCCGATCAGGGGGGGAGCCAGCGCGGGGCTGCTCCACCGGGTGGGGGGTTCGCGGGGCTGCTGGGGCAGGTGTGGGGGGGTTCGCGGGGCTGCTGGGGCAGGCGGGGGGTTCGTGGGGCTGATCGGGCGGGCGGGGGGTCCGGCGCAGGGCTAATCGGGCGGGGGGTTCGCGGGGCTGCTGGGGCAGGCAGGGGGGTTCGCGGGGCTGATCGGGGGGCGGGGGTCCGGCGCAGGGCTGTTCAGGTGGGCGGGGCATTCGCGGAGCTGCTGGTAAGGTCGGAGGCTTACCGTCTCCTGCAGCCTCACTAGCTAAAAGTCGACCTAGAGAGAGGTCGACTTCAGCTACGCCTCTGGTAAAGGAGGAGTTATAAAGTCGATTTTAAGGTCCCTTAAAATCGACTTTAAGGGCATGCAGGTGAGGACGGGTACAGGCTTAAATCGACTTTAGCTTGCTAAAGTTGACTTTAAGCCCTAGTGGGGACCAGGCCTAGATCAGGGACCAGCTCAACTTCTTCTCTACACCACTGGCCCCCAGTCTGCTTCTGACACCAGGCCAACTGGAAACTAAGGCAGGAATGGGGTGAGGAATCAAGTCAAGCTGAGCAAGGCAGGCAAGAGCAACTCTTGTCTTCATGGGCCGCTCACAGGGATGTTCTTTTGGTGGGCCATGGCTGACAAAACATCCCAGACAGAGAAACAGCAGCCCAAAAACCATACACTGCATCTGCCAAAGTAGCTCAGTTGGGAGAGCGTTAGACTGAAGATCTAAAGGTCCCTGGTTCAATCCCGGGCTTTGGCAGACCCTTTCATTCATCCATCCTCATGTATGAGTAGATTGTTCTCTGGAAGCTCGGTGGTACCTTCACCTGGTGTAAGTCCCTGATTTTAAGCTCCCTAGCAGGAACTGAGACACCAACTTTCCCTGGTGCCAGTGGGTACTTGCATCCACCCCTTACTCTCCACATTTACCATGCAAGTACCAAAAGTGGGTGGAGCTCTGACTAGGGAGGGCATTACTGCTGGACTTTGTGCTCTGTGGCACTGGTTACCCTGGTATTAGTGTTAATGGTCCCCAGGTAAGGTGTGAAAGGGAAGATCAATGGAAGGAATTGGCTCCTTTCCTTGGGACATCACAGATTTGGTGTTGGGGTGGGATTTTACTTGTACCATCTGGCCTGGGGACCACTGGTCCTGTTTTCTTGACCATCAGAGGAAAAGGTTTTACAATGAGCATCACCTGGGTCAGGTCTGACCTGTAGTGAAACCTTAGGAGGGTGGGTGGTAGCCTCCTATTCCTCTCACCCAAGTTGACACCAGCTGCAAATGGGGTACAACTACACCAGGAGTTGAATTAACATGATTTCCATGAAGGAGAGCACGTTGACAGCCCAGTGCAGAGTAGTGCCAATGGACTGTTTGGATCACGCAGCTCTCACCATGCATCTCAATTCCCTGACCCAGGGCCAAGGATACTGGAAGCTGAACAACCAGAGCTTGCAAGATAGAGGAGCGGGGCGGTGAGTCCACATGGTGTTGGCAGAACAGGAAAGCATCAGAGGGGTCTACGGCAACCAGGGGGATTGGTTGGAGTCAGTGAGGGAGGAGTTGGCAGCTTTGTTCCGGGGGTTGAGCAAACACCACAACCTTTAATAAACCAACAGTGCCAAGTCCTGCACTGTCCTGTGGGATTTCCACCAGACCAGCCAGGCAGGGGAGTGTGTCAGTGGGTGACTGAATGACCAGATGAAGCGACAGCTGGCTGAGCTCCCATATAGGAGTCTGCATCTGGTTGAGATGAGTGGGACACCGAGTGAAGGGAGGGGCAGCCTCCCCAGACATTTCTGAGGCCTGGAGGGAACAGAGCCAAAGCAGGGGGATGTGGGGACTGAGGTCAGGACCCACAGATATGGTAGCACAGGAGTATAGTTGATGGAGGAGGAGAGAGTGTTCTGTGAGGAGAAAACACTGGTGGGAAGCAATAAATGCTGAGTGCAAGGCAGCCAGCTGAGAGTCATGGGGGGTCAAGGGACAGCTCTGTGTAGTAGGTCCCATGGTGTAATGATCAGCACTCAGGACTTTGACTCCTGTGATCTGAGTTCAAATCTCAGGGGGACCTGCTGGCAGTGAGATAATTGGTTATTAACCCTTTCAGTGCAATATACCGGCTGCCCTTTCTCTGGGTGAGCCACAGCAAGATCTTTTCCTTCCCACAGGGCAAGTGATGTGCATTGCAGACAGGTTTTTGATCCAGCTGGTTCGACAGGATGGCTGCTCTCTGTTGGGGTCCTAGAACTTAACAGTCTGGCTAGAGATTCCTGGGGGTTGACCGGCTGGTTGTTTCTCATGCTTCACCTGATGGCCACAACTGTGGTCCCTGCAGCTGCCACACTCTTCCTCTTCCCTGCATGGCACTTGAAGAAAGGAGAGCCAGGGCCAGGCTGAATACTCAGGGCTCGGCAGGAAGAGTCCCAGGCTGGAGCCCAGCTCACCTTTCCTCCTCTGGGCACCTGGAGCAGAGGCAGCAGGTGCTACAGCTCCAAGGGAAGGCTTCAAAGCCACTGAGCAATGGAGGGGAGGACAATGCTGATGTGTGTCGAGCAGTCACAAGACACAGCCAGCATGTTCCCTGCCTCTCTAAATACCAACTGCAGGCCACCAGCAGACAGCACATTCAGCTGTTAACTGAAAGGCTGGTGGTTCAAGTCCACCCAGGGGTGGTTATAATCCTTTTCTCCTCAAGACTTGCTGAGACACTCCAAGGCCCCATTTTACACCAGGCCTCCTCCTGATTCCCCTGGGCCTTCAAGTGCGGGGCCAGCTTGCACAGTGCCCAGAGTCTAACCTGTGAGGCAGGAGGTGGCTGATGCCTGCAGCGGAGCTCCCAGGAGACATTAAGGGACAGAGACTCCTAAGTGCCCTTAGTAAGAAGGGTTTGGGGTTCACTGTGTCTGCCTTGTAACCCTGGGTGTCAGGTCGCTGTGCAGCTTTGATCTAGAGCACTGACTCCAACAACTGACCAGCAGCCCCCAGCCTCACCCTGGGTCTGCCCCACCAGGTCACTCCTCACAGGCTGACCTGACCCCCATTCCAGCCCCAGATTCACCCTAATCATCCTACTGCCCCTCAGAGCCACAGCCATGGAGGGGCTGGCGGAGGGAGCTGTGACTCTAGGATGGGTTCTTCTTTGGAGATGGCTGGCAGAAAGGGGATGCTCAGCTCTGTCAGGGATCTGCTCAGGTGCCTCGCTGACGGGGGATGCAGACTTTTCTGTAAGGGGCATAAAAATGGTCTTTGGTTTCCAAGGTGATGTGAGGAATGTGCAATTATGAGAGGGACTAGACATCCTTCCTCTATTAATACTTTGCAAGAGCCCCAGTGGCCTAATAGAGATGGCATTGGCTTCCTAAGCCAGAGATTGTGGGTTCAAGTCCCATCTGGGGTGGAAGAACAATGGATTGAAGGGGGGTTGAACCCTTCATCTTACTTTCACCAGCAAAACTGGTGACTGAATTTCAGCTCTGTCTCAATACTTCACTTTCATTCAATCCATCATTACATTTTATTACTCTGGTTTTGCCTCTCAATCCAGCCCTTAGTGTTTTTTCACAGGCCATTGCTTGTGTGTAGAACTTGTTTTGCAAATATTCACTAAAGGCAGCGTTGCTATTGTAACATCAACAGATCATGATCATCCCTGGGTCTCTGGAGATTAGTGCATGAGCCAGCTGCTCATTGGCTCAGACTGCAGAGCGGACCCAATCAAATCTCACTCTCTCTTTCTTTCACTTTCTGCTGCTAGATGAGACAGGAACACCACACCCAGGAGGTGTGGGGGTTACACAATCTCATATAAAGTTCTTCTCAAAGGCAGAAATCTTCTGTAATTCTTGCTGAACTTTAGAGCTGCCCTAGTGGATCAGACCAATAGTCTGTCTAGTCCAGTGTCCTGTCTTCTGACAGTGCCCAGTGCCGGGTGCTTCTGAGGGAATGAACAGACCAGGCAATCCCTGAGTGTTTGGACCTGCCCCGCATCTGGCAGTCACAGGTTTAGGAACACCCCGAGAGCAAGAAATGTTAATAAAGATGTGATACTCTGTTCTCGTGGGCGTCTTTGTTCCTGAGCCGGAGGGTGTGGGGCGGGCACCGCGGGGTGTGTAATCCGCGTTCGCACCAAAGCAGATGAGCGCTAATGGCTGTGGGAGGGGGGAGCAGGGGGCAGTCGCCCGGCCTGGGGGAGGGGCTGGGTGCGGGGGCACGCCCCCCGCCCCGACGGACCCAGCTCGGCCAATGGCTGTCCAGGCTCCGCTACTCGGGCCTGGGAGGAGGCGGGACACCGTGGGTCTGCCCAGAGGAGGGCGCGGGGGGCAGGGCTTGGGGGGCCGCCCCCCAACCACGGCACGGGGGGCAGCAAAAAAGAACAAACTCTTCTTTAGTTCAAAAATAGAACAAACTTTTTATTTACAACAAAAAACAAACGGGGGCAGGAATGTTACAGGCCCCCCCCTCTTTCCCTTCTTTTGGCCTTGAGTTGTCTTCGGGATGCCTTGGAGGACAGGCAGGCGGAAGGGGGGCTGCACCTGCGGGAGATGGGGGGAGGATGAGCACCCGGCCCCCTGCCCCATAGCAATCCCCCCGGTGCCCAGAGCCCAGCCCCACAGCACCCCCCGGCAGCCAGAACCCACCAAGCCCAGCCCCCCATGGTGCCCAACACTGACAGCACCCTGCCCCCTCACCCTCCCCCCCCATACCCACAGCCCCATGGTGCCCCGGCCCCCAGCAGACTCACCTCCCTCCTGCCGGCCTCGGGAGGGGAGTGGGGGCTGGGAGCCCAGACGCCTGAGTTCTCTCCCCGGCTCTGGGAGAGGAGTGGGGGCTGGTGGGTTTTTTTACAAACATTTGACAACCATGAAGGGACTTGACCCATCAAACTTCTCATTAGAAGTCAGATGCCTTATCTATTAGGACACACAGTTGCATGAAGGTGCCTCACAGATATCCCCTTGGGACTGTCACCTGACATCCTGCGATTACCTCTGAGCCGAAGTCCACAACATGGCTGCTCAGAAATGGACTTTTGTCTGTCTAGTCCAGTGTCCTGTCTTCTGACAGTGGACAGTGCCAGGTGCCTCTGGGGGAATGAGCAGAACAGGCAATCCCTGAGTGAACCATCCCATCCTCCCCACCCAGCATCTGGCAGACAGAGATTTAGGGACACCTGGACCATGGGGATGCATCCCTGATTGTCTCGGCTAATACCTGATGCACGTATCCTGAGAAATTGATCAAATTGTTTTTTGAACCCATTTATAGTTTTGGCTTTAAAACATCATGAACACACATCGACAGCACCAAGAGGGCTTGACAACCATCAGAATTCTGAAAACAGGAGTTATACACCCTGAGGGCAAGAAATGTTAATAATCACGTGGTATTTTTTTCTCATGTGCCTCTGTTCCTGAGCATTTAGGGTGAAGTAAGGCCACTCACACAAAACCCAGAGTATAACCACCTGCATGAATCTTGGTCTCCCCTCACTCTCTTCTGGTTACAAGAGTCTCACAAACATGAAGGGACTTGAACCCTCAATCTCCTGATTAGAAGTCAGACACCTTATTGATTAGGCCAGACAGTTGTGCCAGATTGCCCTTCAGATATGGCCCTTGGAACTGTCACCTGACATCTTGGAATTACCTCTGAGCCCGTTTCCCAGCCAACTTGGAACTCCAGAACCCTACTAACACTTGGAGCCAGACATGCTCCTCCCTCCCCCGGAGCACACTGATGGCATGAGGTCCCACAGGGCAGGAAATCTGGCTCCGAATGAAGCCAAACATGTTGCTAGGAGCCTCATCGTAAGAGGGCTGGGTCAGGGGTTGGATAAGGGACAGGGGCTGTCAGAGGTGACAGGGAGAAAGGGGGTTGGGTCTGGGGAGTCTCTGGAGGGGGCAATCAGGGGACACAGAGAAGGGGGGTTAGATGGGTTGGGGGCTCTGAGGGGGCATTCAGAGCCTTGAAGTGGGAGAGTGCTGCATAGGGGGCAGGGTCAGTCTTTTTGGGGAGGCACAACCTGGCCCTCTGTAAAATTTTAGGATCCTGACGTGGCCCTCAGACCAAAACGTTTGCCCACCCATGCTGTAAGACCTCATTCTTCATTACCCATGGGTCGGCCCATAGATACACAGGAATGCTTGCAGGTAAATAGACCATCCAAAACCAACTGTCCTAGTCAATGGGACCCATCAAGAGTCTAAGCCCCCATTTTTGGTGGACACGTTGCAGACTTTCAATAGGACTCAGAGTTCTACTGCAGATTTCTAGCTTCAGATACAGGAATGATCCGTGCCTAAAAATAGGATGAACACACTCAGTCGATCATAAACTTTGTAACGGTCATTTACCAGAGACCTTTTGCATAGAGCATATTCCAGTTACATCATGTTTATGGTCAGAAGCATGTTATCATGAAGCATGGAGTGGAACGCCAGAGCAGTCACAGGGGAAAAGCCTCTCCAAGAAAAGGCAGAAACTATGTTTCTTGGTTCATCTCCTGAGGCAGGCAGAGACATTCTGGGCTAGGGTGACCAGATGACAAGAAAAAAATATCGGGACACATGGGGGGGAGGAGCATGGGGGGGGGAAGGGGGACTGGAGGGGGGGGAAGTAGAGGGGAGGGGAGAGTGCCACAGGCTCCCCCCCCCACTGGAGCCATGGGGGCAGGGTCTGAGGAAGCCATGGGTCAGGGGTGCAGGGGCACAGCCCTGCCGTGGGTTGGGGATGCAGGGCCCCAGCTGCTTACCCCCGGGAACTGTTCTCAGCTGGGCTGGGCCGGGGGGCAGCCGGGTATGGGGCTGGTTGGGGGGGGGGACGGCTGGGCGCTGTCTGTAGCCACCCTCCTCACTGCTCCTAGGCAAGCAGCCCCCTTCCCCCGCCCCTGCAGCATGTGAGGCAGGGGCAGGGAGCTGTCCTGCAGCTGCCACCTGCCCCTGACTCTCGATGCAGGGGGGCGGGGGGCAGTGGGCAGTGGGCGTTGGGCTGATGAGGGGCCGGACTCAGAGACGGGGGGGGGCGGCCGGGGACTCTCTGCCCCTCCCCCTCTGCCGGTGCAGGCTGCAAGCAGCCTCCTTCCCCCTCCTTGCAGCACGTGCAGCGGCGGAGAGCCTCTGCCTGGGGCAGTGAGACTTGCTGCCTGCTCCTGCCGGCGGGAGGGTGCTGCGGCCCCCCCGGAAGGAGGGTTAGTGAGGCGCTAGTCCGGCGCCGGCCTCGGAAGCTCCCTATATCGGGACAAAGGATGATCGGGACGCGGGAAAATTCCCCGAAAATCGGGACTGTCCCGATAAAATCGGGACGTCTGGTCACCCTAGACGCTGCACCCGCGGGGGGGTCAGGCAGAGCCCGGGGTGCTCCGACCTGGGCTGGAGAGAGCGGAAGCGCCCCCGGGGCAGGCTGGGAGATGTAGTTCCTGACTCTCCCCGGGGGCGGAAGTGACGACAGACAGGGGGCGGGAGGAGCCGGACTGCGAATGCTCCCGGCTCTGGGCATGCGCAGATCGCCCAGCGGCCGCCTCCAGGTACCGGCGCGAGCCCCGGGGGGGCGGGGCTAGTCGGACGAGGGGGCTGGTCGGAGCTGGGGGGGGTTCAGAGCAGACAGGCGGGCGGGGCTAGTCGGACGGGGGCGGAGCTGCTGTCCCCGCAGGAGACCAGTCTCTGCCCTGGGGGGGCGGGCGGGAGGGGAGCGGGCCAGCCCCCCCCGGGGTCCCTGTGTGGGGTGGGGTGGGGAGGAGAAGCCCCTCCCATTTTTCCAGCTACTTTCCCCTCCCCCCCCCAGTCACCACTGCCCGGCCCCTCCCCACATCCAGGGACCTGACCCCGCCCCCCTCCTGTCCCCACATCACCCCGGTCCTGTCCCATTAACCTGTGGAACTCCTCACCGGAGGAGGCTGGGACTAGACCAGGAAGAGAACTGGATACGTGCGGGGAGGCTCAGTCCACTGGCTGACCCAGGGCGGCCGCTCTTCTGTTCTTATTCAGCTGTTGATTGACTATCGCTGTATAATCCCCTCCAACTTCCCCCCTTTTACCTTGAGCCGTTGAATGGGGACAGGAAATCTCCCCCCATGTTGGTGCTTCTCTCTTCTATTGGCAAATGTTTCATTTGTGCCCCATTTTCTCCTCCGTTCTGAACAGGGTGACCCGATTTTATAGGGACAGTCCCAATTTTGGGGTCTTTTTCTTATACAGGCTCCTCTTACCCCCCCCACCTCCTCTCCTGGTTTTTCACCCTTGCTGTCTGCTCACCCTAGTTCTGAAATCCTGATCTCAAAGCCGTGACAATCTTCCTGCTCTTCTCCCCAGTGGCTGACCTGAGATCGGGGCTCTTATCGTACCGAGTGTGGCTCAGGTCTCGACTGAGGTCAGGATGGGCCCTGCGCAAACCCTGACCGAGTTTGGGGCGTTCGCGGTGCCAGGAACTGCACAGACCCCTACAGAGAGCGGGGAAATTGTTGTGCCGGGCGCTACCGTGACCCTAACGGGGACCCTGTTGTGCCGGGCCCTGCAACCCCACGGAGTGAAATCCAGCTCCCGTTCTTCCAAGTGCTGCAGAGACGTCAAACAAAATCAGGGCCCCTGTCCTGCCAGGCCCTGCAGAGACCCCAACTGAGATCTGGGCCCTGTCCTGCCAGGCCCTGCAGAGACCCCGACTGAGATCTGGGCCCTGTCCTGCCAGGCCCTGCAGAGACCCCAACTGAGATCTGGGCCCTGTCCTGCCAGGCCCTGCGGAGACCCCAACTGAGATCTGGGCCCTGTCCTGCCAGGCCCTGCAGAGACCCCAAACAGAGGTCAGACCCCACTGTTCTGACAAGTGCTGTGGAGACCCCAACGGAAATCTGAGCCCCTGTTGTGCTGGGCAGTGCAGAGATCCCAGCTGACATCTGGTGCCATATTGTGCCAGGTAAAAGTGAGACCTGGACGGAGATCACGGCCCCCCTTGTGCCAGGCAGCGCACGACTGCTGCCCACATTGTAACCTCCATGGTGCTGGGCACTTCAGAGACCCAGACTGAGATCTGTGTCCCCGTTGGGCCTGGCACTGCACTGACCCTGACAAAGATCACACCCCACCATTGTACTGGGCACTGCACCGACCCCGACAAAGATCACACCCCACCACTGTACTGGGCACTGCACCGACCCTGACAAAGATCACACCCCACCACTGTACTGGGCACTGCACCAAGCCTGACAAAGATCACACCCCACCACTGTACTGGGCACTGCACCAACCCTGACAAAGATCACACCCCACCCCTGTACTGGGCACTGCACCGACCCCGAGAAAGATCACACCCCACCCCTGTACTGGGCACTACACCGACCCTGACAAAGATCACACCCCACCACTGTACCGGGCACTGCACCGACCCCGACAAAGATCACACCCCACCACTGTACCGGGTGCTGCACCGACCCCGACAAAGATCACACCCCACCACTGTACCGGGCGCTGCACCGACCCCGACAAAGATCACACCCCACCACTGTACCGGGCGCTGCACCGACCCCGACAAAGATCACACCCCACCACTGTACCGGGCGCTGCACCGACCCCGACAAAGATCACACCCCACCACTGTACTGGGCGCTGCACCGACCCCGACAAAGATCACACCCCACCACTGTACTGGGCGCTGCACCGACCCCGACAAAGATCACACCCCACCACTGTACTGGGCGCTGCACTGACCCTGACAAAGATCACACCCCACCACTGTACCGGGCACTGAACTGACCCTGACAAAGATCACACCCCACCACTGTACCGGGCACCGCACCGACCCTGACAAAGATCACACCCCAGCCGACCCTGACAAAGATCACACCCCACCACTGTACTGGGCACTGCACCGACCCCGACAAAGATCACACCCCACCACTGTACCGGGCGCTGCACCGACCCCGACAAAGATCACACCCCACCACTGTACCGGGCGCTGCACCGACCCCGACAAAGATCACACCCCACCACTGTACCGGGCGCTGCACCGACCCCGACAAAGATCACACCCCACCACTGTACCGGGCGCTGCACTGACCCCGACAAAGATCACACCCCACCACTGTACTGGGCGCTGCACCGACCCCGACAAAGATCACACCCCACCACTGTACTGGGCACTGCACCGACCCCGACAAAGATCACACCCCACCACTGTACTGGGCACTGCACCGACCCTGACAAAGATCCCACCCCACCACTGTACTGGGCACTGCACAGATCCTGGCCCCACATTAGGCCAGATGCTATAGGGACCCCAAACAAAATCGGGGCTCCTGTAATGCCGGGAGTTCCAGAGCCCCTGGCTGAGGTCAGGCCCCTTGTTGTGCAGGGCTCTGCACTGACACTGACCAAGATCAGGGTCTCCGTTGTGACTGGTGCTGAACAGACACCAAGGGAATCTGCACCCTGCCATTGAAAACCCACAGCTGGCCCATGCCGGCTGACTCATGCTCCCAGGGCCCAGGCGAAGGGGCTGTTTAATTGCGGTTTCCATGTCGGGGCTCAGGCTGTAGGACCCTGCGAGGTGGGAGGGGGCCGGACCTTCGGCTGCAGCCCAAACCAGAACATCTACACCCCAATTAAACAGCCCCACAGTCTGAATCGTGTGAGCCCAAGTCAGCGGGTCTGGGCCGGTGTCTAACCGCAGTGTAGACAGACCCACAGCAACAGAGAGTCCTTGCCACAAAACGCTCAAAGGCTGACTAGGTAAGTGGTAGGAGGCTGCTCTCCCTTTTACAGATGGGGAAACTGAGGCTCAGAGAGCTGAAGTAATTGGCTCAAGTTTGCATGGAGAATTTGGGGCAAACTGGGACCTGAACCCAGATTGTTTGAGTTCTCGCCTCTCCCCTTAACCCCAAGCCCAGCTTGTGTGCATACCCAGAAATGAGCCAGGAACCGTTCATCACCCTGAAGCCAATACCCTCCACACCCTCTCAAGGCAGGCTCCCGGACCATGAAGCTGGGGAAGGCATCCCTGGTGAGTGCACCTTTGTAAATACAATGCAGGGTTTAAAAGCAAGTGTGTTTCAGGATTAATTTGCCCTGAAGATGCATTCGCAACCAGGACAGCTACTGGAAAAATCTGCTAACGTCTGCGTCTGGGGATGGAGCGGGAATCCTCCAGGGATATCTCCATGAAGCTCTCCTGGAGATACTCTGAAAGCCTTTGCAGGTTTCTGGGGAGGGCTGCCTTATTCCGTTCTCCACGGTAGGACCCTTTACCACGCCTAGCAAGTAGTCGGGAATCAATGTAGCACAGAGCAGGGTAGCAAATGGTCCTGGATTTTGGTGCATTCTAATTGCATCCATTGGAAGATAGTCTGTGCAGTTTGTAGTATTATCCAGTCATTTCTGATATGCAAGAAAACATGCGATCTAGTGCCATCTAGATTCTAAACCTTTTAATAAATCCACCGCGCCGTTACGGAGACATTAAATACGGACACAAATATAGAAACTGTTTGTGTGTCATTTATATCCCAATCACCAGAGGGAGCAGGCGTTACAACCGAGTCCCAGAGCGGTCTTCCCATACATTAAAAAGATGAGCGGGAATTGTGTGAAGATCACGTTACACTTGTCTTGAGAGATGGGTGGGGAGGAGCTGGGGGTGGAATTGGTTAGATAGAAATGATTAAAACAGACAAAGACAGGGGTTCAATCTTCTGGGAGGACACTACCCATCATTTTGTTATTCGGTGCCTCTTTTAAGGTGGTTAGATCGTAGAATATAAACATAACCTTGCTGACTAAGCAATATAGTCTTTGTGGGCAAACTAAGGAGAAAACGGAAGGATTCATTGCTCAGTCTAGAGAGAGGCTCTTGGTGAAATGCTCGGATGGTGAAAGTTAAACGTCATTGCAGAGGCCACCTGCTTTGGTCACTAGCCGGCCAGTCTGGGAGAGAACATTTGTTCTCAGCTGTTCTCAGCTCGACATTCATGCGGCCGCGGAGTTTGTAACTTTCATCACTTGATTAGAAGGCAGGAGAACTGTGGCATTTGCTGCTAGCTTATACCCCTCCCCCACCCCCCTACACCCTCCCCCCCTCATCCAACTCCCCCTCCTCCCACCCCCCTACACCCTCCCCCCCACATCCAACTCCCCCTCCCCCACCCGCCTACACCCTACCCCCCACATCCAACTCCCCACACACACACCCTCCCCCCGACATTCCACCCCCCCAGAGACATGCCCAACACACTCCCCAGACCCCGACCTCTCCCCCCCACCCCCCTACACCCTCCCCCCCATCCAACTCCCCCACCCCTCCCCCCACCCCCCCTACACCCTCCCCCCCACATCCAACTCCCCCACCCCTCCCACCACGCGCCTACACCCTCCCCCCCACATCCAACTCCCCCACCCCTCCCCCCACCCCCCTACACCCTCCCCCCCACAATCAACTCCCCCACCCCTCCCGCTGGCAACCCGCCCCCCCAGAGACATGCCCAACGCACTCCCCAGACCCCTCCCCCCACCCCCTACACCCTCCCCCCCAGAGACATGCCCAACGCACTCCCCAGACCCCGACCCCTCCCCCACCCCCCTACACCCGACCCCCCACTCCTCCCCCCAGAGACATGCCCAACACACTCCCCAGACCCCGACCTCTCCCCCCACCCGCTACACCCGACCCCCCCACTCCTCCCCCCCAGAGACATGCCCAACGCACTCCCCAGACCTCTCCCCCCACCCGACCCCCCCAACTGCTCCCCCCAGAGACATGCCCAACGCACTCCCCCTCCCCCTCCCCCTCCCCCCTACACCCGACCCCCCCACTCCGCCCCCCCAGAGACATGCCCAATGCACTCCCCAGACCCCGACCCCTCCCCCCTACACCCAACCCCCCCACTCCTCCCCCCAGAGACATGCCCAACACACTCCCCAGACCCCTCCCCCCCACCCGACCCCCCACTCCTCCCCCCCAGAGACATGCCCAACGCACTCCCCAGACCTCTCCCCCCCACCCGACACCCCCACTGCTCCCCCCAGATACATGCCCAACGCACTCCCCAGACCTCTCCCCCTCCCTCCCCATGCCCCCCACCCAGGCCCCTCCCCCTTTCACTCCTCCTCAGGTCCCTCTCCCCCCAGCCCCCCCACATCCCTCCCCCCACCCACGACATCCCTCCCCCTCCCCCACGCTCCCCACCTCCAACCCCCTCCTCCCTCCGAGACGCCCGCTCCTCACCGCCCCCCCGATAACTCCCCCTCGTGGCCCCGCCCCGCGAGGACACACCCCCCCCCCGCGCGCGCTCTTCCCCCCCCGCAGCGCGGCGCCGGGAGCCTCAGCCATCGCCTCGGCGCCGCTTCCGGGAGCCCCTCCCACAGCTGCCAATCACTGTGCTTGGCCCCGCCCCCATCCCATGCCCTGGAGCAGTGGGCGGTGCCTGTTATGCTAATGAGGACGAGGCTGCTCCGCTCTTTACAGTGAACCGCTCCGGGACTTGGGGGGTGGGGGCCGCTCTCTGCCCCCTTATCCCCCCACCCACCCCACTTGCCCCCCTCCCCCGCTCGACCTCTACCCCTCCCCCACAGCCACCCCGGATTCCCGGCGGACCCCATCCGGGGGAGAAAGGAGGGGGGGGCTGGTGTCACCCTGAGGTGAAGAGCTGCCGTCCCACGGGGGGGTTCTGCAAAACCCAGCTCTGCTGTATGAATAATCACCCCCCCCCCAACGGGGGGGGCCAGCACCCGCCACTTCTCCGATACTTTTCTAAAAGTTCATTTGAGAGGCGGCCGGGGCTGCTACAAAACCCAACTTCTTCTTAATGTACAAAAATAGAAACAACCCCACCTGGGGGGGGGGCTGCGCGGGGCTGTCTCTGGTCACGTGATGGAGCCGCTAGTGCGATGCAGAAAGTCAGGCTGTGCCAGGCAGGGGCCCTGCATGAGCAGCACCCCTACCCCCCCCCATTGGGTGTTGGTTATTTCAATAAAGAAGAGTTGGGTTTTGCAGCCCCCCTGGGGGCACTGGGGCTGGGGGTGGGTGTGTGATTGTAGGGTCTCTGTGGGCACTGGGGTGGTGTGCGGAGGTGTGTTATTGTAGGGTCTCTGTGGGCACTGGGATGGCGTGCGGAGGTTTGTTATTGTAGGGTCTCTGTGGGCACTGGGATGGCGTGCGGTGGTTTGTTATTGTAGGGTCTCTGTGGGCACGGGGATGGCGTGCGGAGGTTTGTTATTGTAGGGTCTCTGTGGGCACTGGGATGGTGTGCGGAGGTTTGTTATTGTAGGGTCTCTGTGGGCACTGGGATGGTGTGCGGAGGTGTGTTATTGTAGGGTCTCTGTGGGCACTGGGATGGTGTGTGGAGGTTTGTTATTGTAGGGTCTCTGTGGGCACTGGGATGGTGTGCGGTGGTTTGTTATTGTAGGGTCTCTGTGGGCACTGGGGATGGTGTGTGGAGGTTTGTTATTGTAGGGTCTCTGTGGGCACTGGGATGGCGTGCGGAGGTTTGTTATTGTAGGGTCTCTGGGAGCGCTGGCGCTGCGTGTATGGGCGGGATCCTGTTGGCTGGCCATTTGTGGGGGGAAGGCAGCATGACCCCCAGCGCCCCCCACTTCCACTGGATGCAGCCCAGCTACATCTCTGTGCCCCCCTGCCCCCCAGAGGCAGTGTGGGGCTGCAAGTCAGGAGTGAGGGGCACTGGCCCAGGTGTGGCGGGGGCAGGGCAGGGGCTGCGGGTCGGGAGTGAGAACGCGGGAATCTCGCACGTGCTCGCACGCTGACATGCGAGGGAGTCGCCCCGTGTGAATTGCGATGGCTGGGGGCAGGGTTGGGCGAGGGAGGGGGAAGAGGCGCCACCCCCGCTATGGGGCACATGCCCGGGGCGGATACACTAACCCCCTCCCCGAGCTGGGGAGAGAACCCAGGAGTCCTGGCTCCGATTCCCCTCTGATTTAACACACCAGCCCCCACTCCTGTCCCAGAGTCAGGGAGAGAACCCAGGCGTCCTGGCTCCCAACCACCTCCTGCTCTAACCGCTAGGCCCCACTCCCCTTCCAGAGGTGGGGAGAGGACCCAGGAGTCCTGGCTCCGAGCCCCCACTGCCCTCCCAGAGGAAAGGCTAAGAACCCAGTTGTCCAGATTCTTAACATTCACATGCCCCCGGCCCCGCCCTGTGGTGTCTGGATCTGCCTAGGGGATAACAACCTACTGTTGTGACCAACCTCCTCCCCAGCTCACAAGAAAGGGGCCTGTGCTGGGGTTCTAGAGTCTCGAACCCAGCCGACGAGGGGGCTGTAGCCAAACGCATAGGCGGGGGGGCAGAGTTAAGGTGAAATGGACATCCTTAACGCCCGGACTTTGCCCCACCCTCGGGGCTTATGCAAGTGAAAGAGCTGGAGGCCCCTCATTGATTCACCATTGGCCCCTGCGAACGTGCGGGTCACTGCCCCCTAACCCCTGCCTCCCACGAATCTGGTTGCCATGGCGAGGGAGCGCGCCCGATTTTGCTCCTTCCCCGGTGGTGCCATGATATGCAAATCAACCCCGCTCCTTGGTATAGGGATGCCTCATTTGCATAGAGCCCCCCAATATCAGGGGGTGCCCCAACAGGAACATGGGTCATGGCTTACGGGGGGGATACCCAGCCCTTACAGCCTACATAATAGGGGTCCAGGTGGTGGGGGGAGAGGGAAAGTGGGGTGCACAGAACCCCATGGCATGGAGGGGGTGAGGCAGGTGAAGGGTGCCCCCTATACCCTGCAGTGGCACCCACCCCCAGTACCCCGCACCTGCTTTGGGGTTCCCCTCCCAGGACCCCCCTTTTCTCCACTGCCCCCCCCGGGCCGTGGAGGGGGGGGCGGGTCCTCGCGGGGCGGGGGCAGCGGCGGCGTCTCGGCTCCTCTGACCCGGGCCCCGCCCGCCCTCCCGCCTTCCCGTGCAGGCTGCCCCGGTGAGTGGCGGGGGGCGGAGTTATGGGGGGGGCGGCGAGCAGCGGGTGTCTCCGGCGAGGAGTTCCACAGGTTAATGGGACGGGATGGGGGTGATGTGGGGACAGGAGGGGGGCGGGGTCAGGTCCCTGGATGTGGGGAGGGGCCGGGCAGTGGGGGCTGGGTGGGGAAGTAGCTGGAAAAATGGGGGGGGCTTCTCCCCCAGCCCCCCGCAGGAACCCGGGGGGGGCTGGTCCCCTCCCCTCCCCCCGCCCCCCCCAGGGCAGAGACTAGCGGGGGGGGGTCGTTGGTCTCCTGCAGGGACAGCAGCTCCGAACCCCCCCCCCAGTCACCACCCGGCCCCTCAGCCCCGCCCCCGGGACTCGCGGCGGTATCTCGAGGCGGCCGATGGGCAATCTGCGCATGCCCAGAGCCAGGCAGAGCTCCTCCCGCCCCCTTTCAAACGTCACTTCCGCCCCCGGGAGAGGCAGGAACTACATCTCCCAGCCTGCCCCGGGGGCGCTTCCGCTCTCTCCAGCCCAGGTCGGAGCACCCCGGGCTGTGCCTGACCCCCCCGCGGGTGCAGCGTCGCCGCTTCTCAGGCGAATCCTCCGTGTCCCGGGGGCGGGGCCTGGTCCCCGGTGGTCCCGCCCCTCGGCCGGGCCGTTGCGCTGCCTGGGGAGCGCGGGTGGGGGCTGGGCGGGGGGAGGCTCAGGTCCGGGCAGCGCCGCTAGGAACGCCCCGCCCCCGCCCGACTAGCCCCGCCCCTGCCCGATTAGCCCCGCCCCCTTCTGCGAATCTCCCTGCTCCGACCGCTCCCCCGCCCGACTAGCCCCGCCCCGCCCGACTAGCCCCGCCCCGTGCTCCGACCGCCCCACCGGCTCCGACTGGCCCCGCCCCCTGCTCCAACTCCGCCCCCCCCTGCTCCGACCGTCCCCCCTCGCCCGACTAGCCCCGCCCCCCTGCTCCTGGCTCTCTCTGGAAAGCATCCCCTCCTTCAGTCCTTTGTCCAGAGCTCATGTGTAGCAAAGTCCCATCCAGAGGTAGATGCTAGGCTGGAGACTGGAAACTGACAACCAAGATGGAGGTGGGGTACCACCCTTTTATCCCTTCCAGGTGCAGGAATTTTCTTTGTCCCTTGCTGTGGAAATTTACGGCAAAAATGGAGTATTGAGTCACATGGGCAATTCCTGCCCCCTCGCTAAGACACAATGATTCCATTGTGTAGCTGATGGTCCATAATGGGCCATCAACCAGGCCAGCCAAGCTAACAGCATCTTATCTGGAATTTCACCCAGAAGTAAAGCGTAAGTTTGAAATACAGACATCATATAGCCAATATTCATAACTTTAGCTACAAAAAAGATACACACATACGGATAGATTAATCATAATCATCACACCATAACCTGGTCATAGACACCTTATGTGACCCCATTTACATAAGATTTGGTGCCACTATAGGACCTTGGTTGCACCAATGATCTATATGATCCCAAATAATTTCAGTAACATGACACCCCCAACACAAAATTGATGCAGGAAGGGATGACAAAACAGCACTGACTGCATCCCAACACCTCCCCATCCTTGGGTCTGTTTTACCACAGCTAGTTCATCAAAATCGTGTTCAATATCAGAGAATCTCTTTACACATTCAAGGTACCACTTTGGTAGAACAGTAGTGGACAGGATCTGCCCTTGCAGCATTTTCCCGTATGTCTCATGTGCTTTTGCTAAGAGCTAGAGAAAACAGCTACTTTATCCATACAAGCTCTGGCAAATGCTTGGAACCCAATTAACATCACATCAATATATTGACATTGTCCATAGTGCAGAAATCTTGGCATTCAGCCACAGAAACAATATGATAGTGTGCCTCAGTTTCCCTTTTCATACAGCACATCAGGTCTGGAATGTTTTTTCCCCCGTGAAAAGTCTTAATACTGTTTACAGGCATTAACTGTGGAACATAACTAGAACAAGGCCTTTTAACACAAAGTGTGTTCTCATGTATTCCTCTCAACATGTTCAAGGGATTTTCCAAAAGATTAGGCACATGGTACATTTTTACAGTCTTTGTTAATAACACAATAGTTACACAAATTACCATTAGCAACAATAACAACAAGTTCATTGCAAGTGTCCATTTACAATCATGTTTTTCAGGCCACACTTCTGGCTCAATACCATTGGAGTTTCGGCCTTCTAGGGTTACTTTGTGGTTTCCCTTTGCAAAATCAAATTCTCTTCACTCTCGTTGTCCTGAAGGGTCAAACCCTGCTCTCTCTCGCTCAACAGAATTCCCTGGCATCTGGAGGGTCCCCTGTGCTAACAGCCATTAGCAGGTCCTTCTTCCCCCATTCAGTCAAGTAATCTGCATCACCACAGACAGAAGCAAGTTTCGAGGCTAGACCATGTCTTAAAGAGATACCATCCATTTTCACTAACAAGCTAGTCTCAAAGTTCTGTTGTCCTTGCTTTACCCACTTCTGCTTTCACGTGGACTCAGATGTTAGGTTTAGCAAGGGACTACAAGTCACATCCAAAGTGTCTAGAGATGAGATTATACATATCATCCACTGCATTCTTATGAGACTAATCACACAGCTGTTCTGTTTCACAGGCTTAGCTATTCCACCATCTCTTTGAACCTGGGACACATACTGTTCACTTGCAGAATCAGCATGGAGACATTTCTCTCTGAACAACCTTGTGTCCTCAACAAGCTGGTCAAACACAGCCACTTGGTCATAGGGCTGTCCCAATTCCTTCTCAAAGATATCCCCACTGAACTTTTCCACAGGAAAATCCGTAGATCCATTCACTACAGAAAACTTCTGGCTGTTAGGAACTGAATCTTCCCTGATCAAATCACTCTCACATTCCTCCACTGCAGCAAACTGCCTGCACACAATACCAGAAGGATCTTTTCCCTTAGGAACTTCTTTAGACCACAATTTACCCCTCACAGAAATCCTGTTGGAATAACGCAATTTAGAAACAACTGTATTATGAATGTTGTGTAGTATGATTTTAAAAACTGTCTCAAACTGTACTTTCACTCCCTGTATATGAACTCTCAACCTCTAGCCTGGCATGCATCTTAAACTCATGTTTACCCTGCCACAGCTGTGCAGGAGTCATAGTGTCTGAGTATCCCTAAGGGTCCTGGACCTCCTGTTTACCAGACATGTAAATGGTATGGATTAATACCGAACAATAGATGTGATAGCCATTAAGTGTTCTCACCTGTGTAAGTGTATTGAAAGCCCCCCTCCCTTATTCACACCTGAGTATAAGAAAGGCCTCAGCCTTGCATAGCGCTGAGCCAGTTGTTTGGGTAATAACCCCTCTGGCTCCTATTGCTTGCAATAAATCTTGTTTTCCAGAAACCCACTGAGTAATGTCTGTCCTTTGAGAGTATATTGGGATTGGGCTCCAAAGGTAAAGCAGTTTTTGCAACAATCCTGACCTTACCCTCTTCACCTAGGGCTTGCTCCAAAGGAACACCTTCCTGAGCCACAACAGATTCTTTCTGGGCTTCACTCACATCCATGATCACCTTTGAGCCAGCAGGCGGATTCCTACAAAATCCCCTTTCAGGCAAACTCACAGGACTCACTGGACAAGACATTAGTCATTCTTCTTCCCTTTGCCAGACACCAGTCCAGGAATTTCTTCCTTCTTGCTACCTGTTGTCAATCTGTTGGTAGGTAACACAACCAACTCACCTTTCTACTTTCTTTGTGCCTTGGTTAGGGTGTCACTCTGATTAGACAGAGATGCTACACCCTTTTCCAGCAACATACTAGCAACAGGCAAAATACAAGCACCAGAATTGTCTGGTCTCTGGGATCTTGCTAAGACATTAACTGGATTTAACCTAGTTATAGAGCCTTTCTCCCCAGCAGACACACGCTTAGGACCATTCCCTTTTTGGGCTTTAGCTGAATCCAAAATCAACTCTGAGACAACTGCACTATTCTCAACCATCACAGGCTGAAAAGCACCTTCTGTCTGCTCCACAGACAATGAAGATTCAGAGACACATTCTCCTTCACCAGACACACTGCTTGGGATCTCATTTCCCTTGTCCCAGCGCACAGGGCTGTTCACAGACAACTGCTTGGAGACTGAAGTAGTTTCCTCCATAGGCAAGTCATTACCCCTGACAGACACAGGCACATTGCCTTCAGTGTCACACTTCTCCACACACGACACAGGTAAGGTACAGGGACACTTCTCTTCCACTATCCTCGCCTTCCCAAACTGCTGACTAGATAAAGCCATCAGCTCACAAAGCTGCCTAGGCTTATCCAAACTTTTCTCACCAGGCGCACGGCCACACCCAATAGATACACTGCTGCTTTTTTCAGGTTCACTTTTACAAGCTGTACCAGCCAACACTATTTCACCCTTTCCTTCCTCAGTTATGGCTTCAACCTGACCATTCATTGTAATCTGTTCCAGAGAAACCTTTTCCTGACCAATAAGTTCTTCCTGCACTGTATCTAATTCCAGATTCACTTCTGAGACATCAGACAGACATTCAGAAACTTCATTCACAGGCAAACAGCTTTCTTGCCCAGACAAACACTTGGAGAAACCCTCCCCAGGCAAATTGCTATTTCCACCCATGTGAGAATCCCCGTGTCTGAAATAGTTTGGTACCGTGTAGATCAATGGGTGCACGAAATATTATGCGAAGGGGGTCATAACAGGTGTCTTATGTATGTATCTATTCCATATGTGTGTATCTATTTTGTAACTAAAGTTAAAGCTTCAAGCTGTACTTCAAGCTTAGGCTTGGCTCCTGTGAAGGCTGATGGCCCATTAAGGGACATCAACCACACAATGGATTTTGTATATGCCTGTCCCAACTGTCCCCATACATACAATATGATGGGGGCTAATTTAGCTACAACCAATCAGGAAAAAGACCTGGGAGTCATTGTGGATAGTTCTCTGAAGGCATCCACGCAGTGTGCAGCGGCAGTCAAAAAAGCAAACAGGATGTTAGGAATCATTAAAAAGGGGATAGAGAATAAGTCGGAGAATATCTTATTGCCCTTATACAAATCCATGGTGCGCCCACATCTTGAATACTGCGTACAAATGTGGTCTCCTCATCTCAAAAAGGATATACTGGCACTAGAAAAGGTTCAGAGAAGGGCAACAAAAATGATTAGGGGTTTGGAACGGGTCCCATATGAAGAGAGATTAAGGAGGCTAGGACTTTTTAGCTTGGAAAAGAGGAGACTAAGGGGGGATATGATAGAGGTATATAAAATTATGAGTGGAGTGGAGGAAGTGAATAAGGAAAAGTTATTTACTTGTTCCCAAAATAGAAGAACTAGGGGCCATTCAATGAAATTAGCGTGCAGCAGGTTTAAAACAAATAAAAGGAAGTTCTTCTTCACACAGCGCACAGTCAACCTGTGGAACTCCTTACCTGAGGAGGCTGTGAAAGCTAGGACTATAACAGGGTTTAAAAGAGAGCTGGATAAATTCATGGAGGCTAAGTCCATAAATGGCTATTAGCCGGGATGGGTAATGAATGGTGTCCCTAGCCTCTGTCTGTCAGAGGGGGGTGATGGATGGCAGGAGAGAGATCGCTCGATCATACCTGTTAGGTTCACTCACTCCGGGGCACCTGGCATTGGCCACTGTCGGTAGACAGGATGCTGGGCTAGATGGACCTTTGGTCTGACCCAGTATGGCCGTTCTTATGTTCTTATGTTCTTATGTCCACACCCGAGCTGCTCTAGGAATGTCACTACCTGGTCAGAAACTAAATCCTGGAGAAGTCTGGCGATTGGACCTTGTGACTGAGCCTCCATTTTGCAGCCGGACTCTATAAAGCCTGGAAGAACATTCCCCATTTTGTCTTTACCTCCAGACTTCAGCCTGCCTTGTTTCCAGCTTTGGATGGAAATTTGCTACTCTGGGAACTCTGGACTAAGGTGCTGACCCACCCCCAAACGGGGTGCATCCAAAGACTTTGATTTGAACCTGCAGTTATTCTACCTTTGCTGCAAGCCTGAGCTAAGGGATGTGCCATAACTGTGTGTATTGATTTCTTTTAACCATTCTTAACCCTCACCTATACCTTTTTCCTTTTATAATAAACCTTTAGATTTCAGATTCTAAAGGATTGGCTACAGCGTGATTTGTGGTAAGATCTCATTTGTATATTGACCTGGGTCTGGGGCCTGATTCTTTGGAATTGGGGAAAACCGTTTTCTTTATTTGGGGGATTGGTTTTCATAACCATTGATCCCCAGGACAGGTGGCTGCTGGTGGTGATACTGGGAATCTGGAGTGTCATAAGGGGATTGCTTGTGTGACTTGTGGTTAGCCAGTGGGGTGAGACCAAAGTCTTTTCTGTTTAGCTGGTTTGGTTTGCCTTAGTGTGAAGAAACCCCAGCTTTGGGCGGTAGATGCCCCTTGGGAAGCAATCTGTCCTGATCTGACCCTCACAGTTGGATCCCACCAGGAACAGCACCGTCACAGTGGCGTAGTCGTGCTAGGATCCACAGAACCAGGTCAATTGAGCTTTGGGTCAGAACCCCACGCTGTCCAAATTTGAATTTTGGGTGGTGAGAGTTTGGTTGGTTAAAGAGTGGTTATAATGAGTGAGCAAAGAGCATATGAACGGCTGGGAAAAAAGGCCATGGAAGATTTGTGTTTTAAAAGGGGAATAAGTTTTAGAAAGAAAACTACCAAGCAAGAACTGAGAGCTGTTAATAGCCAAGGATCAAGAGGTGAGAGAACAGCCCTTATTGGATACTTACTGGATACTGCAGGAAGTGCAGAAAAAGCTAGAGAGCAGCAAGCAGCAAATAAACTGCAGTTGGAGCATGAAAGGGAGCTGGCAGACCTTCGATTGTGGGAGAAGCAACAAATGGATGAGAGGGAGACAAAGACCAGGGAAAGGAACGCTCAGTTAGAGAAGGAAGCATTGGAGAGACAGGAGAGGAAAGAGAAGGACGCATGGGAGAGAGAGAAGGAGACGTTGGAGAGACGGGAGAGGCTTCAAAAAATGGAACAAGAGACAGCCAAACTTAAGCTCCAAATACAGGAAGGGGAGAGGACGTCATCGCCGCCTGGTAGCCCCCGCCCCCCTCCCCGCCGCCAGGAGAAAAACTGGGAAAAGATGTGTCCCATTTACAATGATTCTGAGGACATTGAGGAGTTTTTGTCAACCTTTGAACGCCTCTGCAAGGTGCATCGGATCCCCGATGAACAACGAATGCCTGTCCTGATGACCAAACTGTCTGGAAAGGCCAGGGAGGTATTTACCGTAATGAACTGGGGGAGGAGGAAGCCTTGGACTATGGGCAGTTTAAAGATGCTGTGTTAAGGCGGTTCAGAGTGACGCCTGAATCTTACAGGGTTAAGTTCAGAAAATTTAAAATGTCTAATGATTGTACTTTTGTTGAATGTGCTCATAAGCTGATGGGTTTTGTTAAGAAGTGGGTTGTGGGGGCAAAGGCACATGGGAACTTTGAAAAACTGCTTGACCTAATAACTTTGGAGCAGTTCTTAGACATTGTGCCAGATCATGTGAGAGCAGCTGTGTGTGACAGGGAACCTGAGTCAGTCCTGCGGGCTGCAGAAATTGCGGATGCCCATACCCAGAACAGGGCTCGAGATGGGTATAAACCCAAACCGAATCCCCAGTCTCCCCAGTTCAAGAGGAGAGAAGGGTTCAGGGGTAGGTCTGGTCCTGACTCTTCTAAAGGGGTGCACGAGAGTCCAGAGGGTAGGAACTCTCCCCCCAGGGGTGGGCGGGTTACCTGCTATCACTGTGGTGGGGTGGGCCACATGAGACCCGATTGCCCGGTCTTGAAAGGCAGCCCGAAGCCAGCAGCCCCAAAGGCCCCAGTACATACCAACTCCATTACCCTGGGCGCCCAGGCTGAACCAAGCCCTGACAGCGCCACCTTGAGTCCAAGTGCGGACATGATAGTGGCTCATGCCAACCCCCTAGTCTCCAGTGGTGTGGGGGGAGGGGGTGAGCTCACTAGCTATGTCAGGACAAAGGAATGGCAAGGGAGTGAGAGGTTCATTGGGGACGCGAAGGTCAATGGCGTTGAATGTGTGGGGTGGCGAGATACTGGCTCTGACGTGACTTTAGTGAAGGGACACCTGGTGAAGCCAGAGGACATGTTGCCAGGGGAGTATGTGACAGTAGTGGCGATGTCCGAATACTCTGTAATCCTGCCCCTGGCTAGAATCCATTTGGAGTGGAATGGATTTAGAGGGGATGTGAAGGCTGCTGTCAGGGATTTAATTCCAGCGGATGTTCTGGTAGGAAATAATATACTGAAGGCTCCTGCCCAGGTTAATGTGGTAACCAGGTCACAGAAGGAGTACGGGGCTGTGGCAGGGGACCTGGTTGATGGCAGTGAGGAGGACTGTGAGCAGACAGGGAGTGTCTCTCAAGAGGAATCAGGCGAGGGTTTGTCTGAGGAATCAGAAGTGGTTCTGAATGTAACAGAAACCCAGAAGGAATTCATGGAGGCCCAGCAGAGTGACATGTCACTAGAGAGAGCCAGGAGTGATGCTCAGAATCAGGTCCCGGCTAGTGAGGAGAGGGGCCGATTCTTCATGCAGGATGGGTTGTTGTACAGGGAGCCTCCGGGAGGAAGGAAGCGTGCCCAGGGAGCGGTCTGCAAACAGCTAGTGGTACCTGAGAGGTATCGAAGTGATTTGTTGAAGTTGGCACATGATGGCCCCTTCGCGGGACATCTGGGTATAGGCAGAACATGTGACAGGCTGGAGCAAAACTTTTACTGGCCTCGCCTCTGTAGGTCAGTGACAGAGTATTGCAGGAGCTGTGACCTGTGCCAGAGACGGAAGGGGTTAAAGGGGCCTAGCAAGGTGCCCCTCCAGCCTCTGCCCATTATTGGGGAGGCTTTTGCCAGGGTGTCCGTGGATATCGTGAGACCTCTCCCAAAACCTTCGAGAAATGGAAAGAAATATATCCTGGTGTTGGTGGATTTTGCTACCCGGTATCCAGAGGCCGTAGCATTATCTAATATCGAGGCAGAAACGGTGGCAACCGCCTTGT
This sequence comes from Sternotherus odoratus, assembly GCA_032164245.1. Taxonomy (NCBI): domain Eukaryota; kingdom Metazoa; phylum Chordata; order Testudines; family Kinosternidae; genus Sternotherus; species Sternotherus odoratus. The sequence goes on along the minus strand of JAVMKO010000019.1, from coordinate 15,670,089 downwards.
TCTCGATTTTTAGCAGAGTGGGTTTTCCCAAGGAGATTCTATCAGATCGGGGGTCTAACTTCATGTCAGTGGTTTTCAAGCAGTTGTGGGAGTTATGCGGGGTAAAGCATCTAAAGGCTGCCCCCTATCACTCCCAGACTAATGGCCTGGTGGAAAGGTTCAATGGAACCCTGAAGTCGATGCTAAAGATGTATGTGGATAGACGCCAGAATGACTGGGATGTGATGCTGCCCTATCTGTTGTATGCATACAGAAGTGTGCCCCAGGAGTCTACCAAGTTTGCTCCCTTTGAATTGCTCTATGGGAGGCAGGTCCGGGGACCCCTTGATTTGGTTCGTGACTCGTGGGAAGGTAATGGGGAGGAGGCAGAGCAGCCAGTGGCAGAGTATGTGGCTCGATTCAAGAAGGGTGTACAGGAAATGATGGAATTGGTTCAGCAGAATCTGAAGGAAAGCCAGGATACTCAGAAGGCCTGGTATGACAGGGAGGCCAAAGAGAGAGCATTTGAAATAGGGGACATGGTTTTGGTATTGGACCCTGTCAGAAAAAACAAAATGAAGGATGTCTGGACTGGACCCCTGGAGGTAGTGGAGAGGGTTAACGAGGTGACCTATGACGTGAGGGGACCCCAGGGCTGGGGAGGTGTGCAAACGGTGCATGTGAACAGGATGAAGGCCTACCATGAAAGAGAGGCAAATGTGAACATGATCTGTTGTGCGGAGGAAGAGGCGGTGTCTGTCCCATTGATTGACCTGGTGGCTGAGAGCCAAGAGGAGACACCTATTGAGAGTATAGAGATGGGGGAGGGTTTAACCCCCCCACCAGGGGAATGAATTGTTGCTGTTGTTGAAGCACCACCAGAGGACATTCTCCAACAGGCCAGGGCTCACCGATAGGATCTCACACTCCATCCAGACAGTGGGGCCCCGCCCGGCTCCTAGCAGAGCCTACAGGGCCAAGGGAGAGATGCAGAGGCAGATACAGGAGGAGGTAAAAAACATGTTGGAAATGGGGGTGATTACCCAATCCATGAGTCCCTGGGCTTCTCCCATTGTGATGGTGCCTAAAAAGGATAAGACCATGAGGTTTTGTGTGGATTATAGGAAGCTTAATGCCATAACCCAGCCTGACCCTTACCCCACTCCCCGAATAGAGGATCTACTGGACACGCTAGGGGGGGGCAAAGTTTATAAGCACTCTGGATTTAACTAGGGGGGTACTGGCAGATACCCCTGGATGCTGATGCACGAGAGAAGTCCGCTTTCATAGTGGAATCGGGCCTCTACGAGTTCAAAGTACTGCCCTTTGGAATGCGAAATTCAGGGGCCACTTTCATGAGGCTTATAAATGAGGTCCTACGGGGGCTGGAAGCTTTTGCGAGAGCCTATATAGATGACCTAGCCATCTTCAGCCATTCATGGCAAGATCACCTCAACCACATAGGGGCGGTGTTGCACCGGCTTAGGGAGGCCAACCTGACTGTGAAGGTGTCTAAATGCAGAATGGGTGCTGCTGAGGTAACCTACCTGGGGCACAGGGTGGGCAACGGGCAACTGCGCCCCGAGCCTCTAAAAGTGGAGGCCATCAAGGACTGGCCAGCCCCTCGAACTAAGAAGCAGGTCCAGTCATTCATTGGTCTGGCCAAGTATTACAGGAGGTTTGTGAAGGGGTTCAGTGATATTGTTGCGCCCATCACAGATCTGACAAAGAAGGAAAGGCCAGATCAGGTGCAATGGATGGAGGCCTGTGAGGAGGGGTTTAAAAGCGTAAAAAATGCTTTGGCCCGAGAGCCTGTTTTGGCCAGCCCAGATTTCGACAAGCCTTTTTTGCTGTGTACGGACGCTTCCAATATTGGGCTGGGGGCCGTGCTAATGCAAGAGGGGGAAGGAGGTCAGAGACATCCTGTCGCATACCTGAGCAAGAAACTGTCCCCCACTGAGAGAAATTACGCTACCATTGAGAAGGAGTGTTATGCCATTGTCTGGGCTGTCAAGCAGCTGAAGCCCTATCTGTATAACAGGAAATTCACTGTACTGAGTGATCACGCCCCTCTGGTCTGGCTGCACAAGGCCAAGGGTACTAACTCCAGGCTGCTGCGGTGGAGTTTGGCCCTGCAGGAATATGAAATGGATATAGTCCATATCAGAGGAAAGGAAAATATTATAGCGGATGCGTTATCCAGGGTGGGGAGTCAGTATGCAGTCAAGGATGTTTTGTCACCCCTTCCTGCATCCAGCTTGCGTTGGGGGTGTCACGGTACTGAAATAGTTTGGTACCGTGTAGATCAATGGGTGCACGAAATATTATGGGAAGGGGGTCATAACAGGTGTCTTATGTATGTATCTATTCCATATGTGTGTACAGTAAACCCTCGATTTAACGGACCCCGATTTAACGGACTTCGGATGCAACGGACAAAATTTCCGATGCATCCGAAATCCATTTTGGGGGCTGCCGGCTCCCGCCCCAGGGAGCCGGCTGGGTTGACAGCTCCCGCCGGCTCCCCGCAGCGGGGACCCCTGCGGGAGCTGTCAACCCCCCCCCCTGCCCCCCCCCCCGCCCGGCTCCCCGCAAGGGGGGGGTTTGAGAGCCCCCGCTCGGCTCCCCGCAGCGGGAAGCCGGGCGGGGGGTTTGACAGCTCCCGCCGGGCTTCCCGCTGGGGAGAGCCGAGCGGGAGCTGTCAACCCCCCCGCCCGGCTCCTCGCAGCGGGGAGCCGGGCGGGGGGGGGGGCGTTTGAGAGCCCCCGCTCGGCTCCCCGCAGCGGGAAGCCGGGCGGGGGGTTTGACAGCTCCCGCTCGGCTCCCTCCAGCTGGAAGCCGGGCGGGAGCTGTCAACCCCCCGCCCGGCTCCCCGGAACGGGGAGGGGGGGGTTTGAGAGCCTCCGCCCGGCTCCCCGCAGCGGGAAGCCGGGCGGGGGGTTTGACAGCTCCCGCCGGGCTTCCCGCTGGGGGGAGCCGGGCGGGGGGGGGCGTTTGAGAGCCCCCGCTCGGCTCCCCGCAGCGGGAAGCCGGGCGGGGGGGTTTGACAGCTCCCGCCCAGCTTCCCGCTGGGGGGAGCCGGGCGGGAGCTGTCAACCCCCCCGCCCGGCTCCCTGCAACGGGGAGCCGGGCGGGGGGGGGGGTTTGAGAGCCTCCGCTCGGCTCCCCGCAGCGGGAAGCCGGGCGGGGGGCGGGGGTTTGAGAGCTCCCGCCCGGCTCCCCACTGGGGGGGACCGGGCGGGAGCTGTCAACCCCCCCGCCCGGCTCCCCGGAACGGGGAGCCGGGCGGGGGGGGCGTTTGAGAGCCTCCGCTCGGCTCCCCGCAGCGGGAAGCCGGGCGGGGGGTTTGAGAGCTCCCGCTCGGCTCCCCCCAGCTGGAAGCCGGGCGGGAGCTGTCAACCCCCCCGCCCGGCTCCCCGCAACGGGGAGCCGGGCGGGGGGGGGGGCGTTTGAGAGCTCCCGCCCGGCTCCCCACAGCGGGAAGCCAGGCGGGAGCTGTCAAACCCCCCCCCCCCGCCCGGCTCCCCGCAGCGGGGAGCCGGGCGGGGGGAGGGGGTGGGGTGGGCTGACTCACAGCTGGCTCCATATAACGGACTAATTCGGGCGGGGGGGTGTCCGTTGTCACCCGAAAGTCCGTTATTTAATGATTTTAAAAAATTATTAAATAACGGACTTTCGGTTTTAACGGACACCCCCCGCCCGAATTAGTCTGTTATATTGAGGTTTCACTGTATCTATTTTGTAACTAAAGTTAAAGCTTCAAGCTGTACTTCAAGCTTAGGCTTGGCTCCTGTGAAGGCTGATGGCCCATTAAGGGACATCAACCACACAATGGATTTTGTATATGCCTGTCCACACCCGAGCTGCTCTAGGAATGTCACTACCTGGTCAGAAACTAAATCCTGGAGAAGTCTGGCGATTGGACCTTGTGACTGAGCCTCCATTTTGCTGCCGGACTCTATAAAGCCTGGAAGAACATTCCCCATTTTGTCTTTACCTCCAGACTTCAGCCTGCCTTGTTTCCAGCTTTGGATGGAACTTTGCTACTCTGGGAACTCTGGACTAAGGTGCTGACCCACCCCCAAATGGGGTGCATCCAAAGACTTTGATTTGAACCTGCAGTTATTCTACCTTTGCTGCAAGCCTGAGCTAAGGGATGTGCCATAACTGTGTGTATTGATTTCTTTTAACCATTCTTAACCCTCACCTATACCTTTTTTCTTTTATAATAAACCTTTAGATTTTAGATTCTAAAGGATTGGCTACAGCGTGATTTGTGGTAAGATCTCATTTGTATATTGACCTGGGTCTGGGGCTTGATTCTTTGGAATAGGGGAGAACTGTTTTCTTTATTTAGGGGATTGGTTTTCATAACCATTGATCCCCAGGACAGGTGGCTGCTGGTGGTGATACTGGGAATCTGGAGTGTCATAAGGGGATTGCTTGTGTGACTTGTGGTTAGCCAGTGGGTGAGACCAAAGTCTTTTCTGTTTAGCTGGTTTGGTTTGCCTTAGTGTGAAGAAACCCCAGCTTTGGGCGGTAGATGCCCCTTGGGAAGCAATCTGTCCTGATCTGACCCTCACAGTTGGATCCCACCAGGAACAGCACCGTCACACCCCGTCCCCCTGTGTAACGGTACTGAAATAGTTTGGTACCGTGTAGATCAATGGGTGCACGAAATATTATGTGAAGGGGGTCATAACAGGTGTCTTACTTATGTATGTATCTATTCCATATGTGTGTATCTATTTTGTAACTAAAGTTAAAGCTTCAAGCTGTACTTCAAGCTTAGGCTTGGCTCCTGTGAAGGCTCAGACAGGCTGGGGCTGCCTGATGGCCCATTAAGGGACATCAACCACACAATGGATTTTGTATCTGCCTGTCCACACCCAAGCTGCTCTAGGAATGTCACTGCCTGGTCAGAAACTGAATCCTGGAGAAGTCTAGTGATTGGACCTTGTGACTCTGAGCCTCCATTTTGCAACTGGACTCTGCAGAAGAAGGAGGAGGGTCTTGGCCCAGAAGAAAAAGTCTATAAAGCCTGGAAGAACATCCCCCATTTTGTCTTTCACGTCCAGACTTCAGCCTGCCTTGTTTCCAGCTTTGGATGGAACTTTGCTACTCTGGGAACTCTGGACAATGGTACTGACCCATCCCCCAAATGGGATGCATCCAAAGACTTTGATTTGAACCTGCAGTTTATTCTACCTTTGCTGCAAGCCTGTGCTAAGAGATGTGCCATTACTGCATGTAATTGATTTCTTTTAACCATTCTTAACCCTCACCTAGACCTTTTTCCTTTTGTAATAAACCTTTAGATTTTAGATTCTAAAGGATTGGCTACAGCGTGATTTGTGGTAAGATCTGATTTGTATATTGACCTGGGTCTGGGGCCTGATTCTTTGGAATTGGGGAGAACCGTTTTCTTTATTTGGGGGATTGGTTTTCATAACCATTGATCCCCAGGACAGGTGGCTGCTGGTGGTGATACTGGGAATCTGGAGTGTCTAAGGGAATTGCTTGTGTGACTTGTGGTTAGCCAGTGGGGTGACACCAAAGTCTCAAAGGGGGGGGGGGGAGGGATAGCTCAGTGGTTTGAGCATTGGCCTGCTAAACCCAGGGTTGTGAGTTCAATCCTTGAGGGGGCCATTTAGGGATCTGGGGCAAAAAATCTGTCAGGGGACAGTACTCAATCCTGCTAGTGTAGGCAGGGGACTGGACTCGATGACCTTCAAGGTCTTTCCAGTTCTAGGAGATTGGTATATCTCCATTTTTTTTTTTTTTTTCTGTTTAGCTGGTTTGGTGCCTTAGTGTGAAGAAACCCCAGCTTTGGGCTGTAGATGCCCTTTTGGAAGCAATCTGTCCTGATCTGACACTCACAGTTGGATCCCACCAGGAACAGCACCGTCACACCCTGGTCATAGCATAATGGGCTAAACACGGAAAACTGCACAGGATAATACAGCATTCCAATATTGTTATAAAATGGACTTTCAAGAGGATACAATTTTTGACATTCTTCTCTTGATTTTTTCAGTTGGAGCAACTCTCTGGCATTCTCCTATCACCCATCCCCCCGGTCAGTCACAGAGTCACCAGGCGATGCTCTGGAACTACTCCATATGAAACCAGTCAGGACTCTGGGGGAGCAGGTCTCCTCTCTTGCAGCACACTGTCACCAGGACAAGAAGCTTACACCACTTCAACCTTCCTGGTCTGACCTCGAAGCATTCAGCATCCCCTGCCCCCACCGTGCACTTCCCCCAGCAAGTCCACCCAGACGGGGCTCCCGGGAAAGCCAGAGGGCCCCGCACCCCAGCTCCGCAGTCAGATATGACTCTCAGCCAGCCAGGAAAACAGAAGGTTTGTTATTCTACAGGAACATGGCATAGAACAGAACTTGTTAGCACAGAAATCAGTGACTTTCAGCCAAGTCCATCTTGTGGAGTTGGGGACCAGATGGACTCCCCCCTCTTCCAGTCCCCCCCAAGCAGCTTGCCAGCTTCCAGTGACCCAAAGTCAGATACCTCCATTGTTTCTCCTCCATGCCTTTCTCTCTCTTCTGGGGCAAAGAGACACCTGGTTGCATCCCATTCATGAGTCTCAGGTTACAAAGGGCACAGTTTGACAGGTTCAGACAGAGCCACACCCTTCAGATGGGCTGTAAATTACCTCTGAGCCCCTTTTCCCTGCCAGCTTGGGACTTCCAGAACCCTCTCTTGTTGAGCCAGGCATGCTAGCCTACCGCAACACAGACCCAGAGCCTGAATCATGACCCCGAAGCTGCAGGCTTTAAGTGAAAACAGCTCAGCAGCTTACCTGTCTCCAGCACCCAGTTCCCAATGGGATCCAAACCCTCAAATGAATCCATTTTACTCTGGATAAAGCTTAGATGGAGTAAATTCATAAACTGTCTAGATGACTAGATGATCTCCTGTGGTCCTTGCCAATCCGGATCTTCTATGATTCTAAAACAGTAAAACTCACATAGGCTCAACAGTAAGGCTCACATACAACATAACAATGGAAAAAAAACCCATTTCATCACACCCTCTAGCCCTGCACCTTCTCTGTTAGATTTACAGTGAGAAAAATGGTACAAAATCCAACTGCTGTTCAGCGGAACCCGGTGCAACGTGGGAACAACTGGGAATGAGGCAATCTGTCCCTAATGGGGGAACCTGGTGACAAAAACTCACCTTGCGGTGGGAGGAAAAGTATAAATGTAATTTGGTTGAACTAGGAAAAGTGATGGAAAAGTGTCCAGTGGGGAGGAAATTTGCTACGTTACCCTAGCTACTAGATGGGCTATTTTCTTTCTTGCACAAATAGTTGTGTCACTCCTGGTTCCCCAACATGGGGCTGATGGACACTCCTGTCACGTTACTGAAATAATTTGGGACCCTATAAATCATTGCTGCAACCAGGGTCCTATAGTGGCGCCAAATCTTATGTACAGGGGGTCATAATGGGTGCCTACAACCAGGTTATGAATGACTAATTATGAATATGCCAGTGATATGTGTGTATCAATTTTGTAGTTAGAGCTATAATATTGGCTATGGACTGTCTGTCTTTCCAAATATTGTGCTCTGCTGGGGAAGAAGATTCCTGAATACTGGGCCTCAGCTTGGCTTGGGCTGCCTGATGGCCCATTAAGGGACATCAACCACACAATGGACTTTGTATATGCCTGTCCACACCTGAGCTGCTCTAGGAATGTCACTGCCTGGTCAGAAACTGAATCCTGAAGAATCTGGTGATTGGGCCTTGTGACTATAAACCTCCATTTTGCAACCAGACTCTGCAAAAGAAGGAGGAGGGTCTTGGCCCAGGAGACAGAGTCTATAAAAGCTGGAAGAAGCATTCTCCATTTTGTCTTTTCACCTCCAGTCTTCAGCCTGCCTTGTTTCCAGCTTTGGATGGAACTTTGCTACTCAGGGAACTCTGGACAATGGTACTGACCATCCCCCAAATGGGATGCATCCAAAGACTTTGATTTGAACCTGCAGTTTATTCTACCTTTGCTGCAAGCCTGAGCTAAGAGATGTGCCATTACTGCATGTAATTGATTTCTTTTAACCATTCTTAACCCTCACCTATACCTTTTTCCTTTTATAATAAACCTTTAGATTTTAGATTCTAAAGGATTGGCAACAGCGTGATTTGTGGTAAGAACTGATTTGTATATTGACCTGGGTCTGGGGCTTGATTCTTTGGAATTGGGGAGAACCATTTTCTTTATTTGGGGTATTGGTTTTCATAACCATTGATCCCCAGGACAGATGGCTGGTTGTGGTGATACTGGAAAGCTGGAGTGTCTAAGGGAATTGCTTGTGTGACTTGTGGTTAGCCAGTGGGGCGGAACCAAAGTCTTTTCTCTTTAGCTGGTTTGGTTTGCCTTAGTGTGAAGAAACCCCAGCTTTGGGCTGTAGATGCCCTTTTGGAAGCAATCTGTCCTGATCTGACACTCATAGTTGGATCCCACCAGGAACAGCACCGTCACAACTCCTGTTGGAGGAACACACACGTCCATGACACAGGACAAGGGACTTGATGAAAAGCACTGTGGCAGCGGTTCTCAAACTAGGGGTTGAGACATCGCTGAAATGATGCCGAATTGAACGTTTCCGCTTTCAGCAGCCTTTTGGCGGACATACCCATGCGTGTGAGCAAGTCTGCCGAAATACCGCTAAAGTGACTGTTTCCGTTTTCAGCGGCATTTCGGCAAACATACTCGCGCACATGGGTATGTCCGCGAAATGCTGCCGAAAGCAAAAACATTCAATTGGGTGGCATCTTGGCAGACCTACAGGGGTTGCAATCAGAGGCTGAATGTGCAAAAGGGGTCGCTCAAACAATACATTTGAGAACCACTGCACTGTGGGCTTCACTCCAAGGAAGGGTGAGCTGCAGAAGGGAAAAGCAGACAACGCACCTGAAGGATCTGGGACCACACAAATCCTGCCTCAAAGTTCACTATTTGGGAATTAGTAAAAGGAAAAAATAATCTTTTCTGAGCCCTAGACAAGATTTTCATGGTGTTTCTCTCCCTTGCAGCTTCCCTGTTGATAAAGAAGAGAACAGCTGGGAATGGAAGAATTTCCTGCACTCACAGCATTCATAGGGTCTCTCTCCTGTGTGGATCCTCTGATGTACAATAAGGTCTGAGCTCTGAGCGAACTTTTTCCCGCACTCACAGCATCCATAGGGTCTCACTCTGGTGTGGATTCTCTGATGTGCAACAAGGCTTGAGCTCTGAGCATCCATAGGGGTTCTCTCCTGTGTGAATCCTCTGGTGGCGAATAAGGTGTGAGCGCTCAGCAAAGGTTTTCCCATATTCACAGCATTTATAAGGTTTCTCTCCTGTGTGGATCCTCTGATGGCGAACAAGGCCTGAGCTCTGAGCAAAGGTTTTCCCGCACTCACAACATTCATAGGGTCTCACTCCAGTGTGGATTCTCTGATGGCGAATAAGGTGTGCGCCCCTCCTGAACTTTTTCCCGCACCCGAAGCCTGTGTTCTCTCTCTCCCCCGTCAGGATGCTCTGCTGGGCTGTGGTCTCCTTGAGGCCTTTTTGAGTTCCCCGATAATTAACAGATCTTCCAACTTTCTGCACTACCTGGTTTCCCTGCTGCTTTTCTGGCCTGTGCTGCCCCTGAGCACCTTTTCCCTGCTCACAACTACTCGACACACTCCCTGTGCATCTTTGCAATAACGTCCCCTCCGGTTCCACTTGCTCATCTTCCTGCTGAGGATTCTGCTCCATGGTCTTGCTCACCATCCCCTCACCCGATGGAACAGAGAAAGAAAAACCTCAGAGACCAGAAGGGAATATAAGAACATAAGAACGGCCATACTGGGTCAGACCAAAGGTCCATATAGCCCAGCATCCTGTCTACCGACAGTGGCCAATGCCAGGTGCCCCGGAGTGAGTGAACCTAACAGGTATGATCGAGTGATCTCTCTCCTGCCATCCATCACCCCCCTCTGACAGACAGAGGCTAGGGACACCATTCATTACCCATCCCGGCTAATAGCCATTTATGGACTTAGCCTCCATGAATTTATCCAGCTCTCTTTTAAACCCTGTTATAGTCCTAGCCTTCACAGCCTCCTCAGGTAAGGAGTTCCACAGGTTGACTGTGCGCTGTGTGAAGAAGAACTTCCTTTTATTTGTTTTAAACCTGCTGCACGCCAATTTCATTGAGTGGCCCCTAGTTCTTCTATTTTGGGAACAAGTAAATAACTTTTCCTTATTTACTTCCTCCACACCACTCATAATTTTATATACCTCTATCATATCCCCCCTTAGTCTCCTCTTTTCCAAGCTAAAAAGTCCTAGCCTCTTTAATCTCTCTTCATATGGGACCCGTTCCAAACCCCTAATCATTTTAGTTGCCCTTCTCTGAACCTTTTCTAGTGCCAGTATATCCTTTTTGAGATGAGGAGACCACATTTGTACGCAGTATTCAAGATGTGGGCGCACCATGGATTTTGTATAAGGGCAATAAGATATTCTCCGACTTATTCTCTACCCCTTTTTTAATGATTCCTAACATCCTGTTTGCTTTTTTGACTGCCGCTGCACACTGCGTGGATGCCTTCAGAGAACTATCCACAATGACTCCCAGGTCTTTTTCCTGATTGGTTGTAGCTAAATTAGCTCCCATCATATTGTATGTATAGTTGGGGTTATTTTTTCCAATGTGCATTACTTTACATTTATCCACATTAAATTTCATTTGCCATTTTGTTGCCCAATCACTTAGTTTAGTGAGATCTTTTTGAAGTTCTTCACAGTCTGCTTTGGTCCTTACTACTTTGAGCAGTTTAGTATCATCTGCAAACTTTGCCACATCACTGTTTACCCCTTCCTCCAAATCATTTATAAAAGGGGTGAACAAACCAAGAGAACAGCTGGGGATGGAGAAAAGCATGGGACTGAATTTCCCCAAACTCTTCCCCAAAGGAGCGGGAGGAGGGGATCAAGTCTGCATCCAGTTCCCACCCAGACACACCCCAGGGAGAAGGGAGTTTGGGAGGGAACTACTGTCAGGAGTTAGGAGGGGTAGGAAACCATGACCAGTATCTGCCCTAAGGATATGACACCTGCTGGGGACCATCTTGAACCCAGAGATCCCACAAGGTCTTTGTTGGGAATCCCAGCTGTTTCCTTCAAGCACTGAGTAGGTTTAATGATCCCTCACCCACGCAGCTGCCTCTCAGGACCTCTCTTTCCTCTGAGCACTAGAGATCTGGGGCCCACGGCTCTTCCCCTCGTTCCAGCTGGGAGATGATATCAGGTCTGGAAACTGGGAACCCCGCTCAGGGGAAGAAGACCAGTGAGATCAGGTAACACACAAAAGAAGAAGTTACTCAACCTGTGTATCAACGATGGTTCTTGGAGATGTCTCTCCCTATGGGTGCTCCACTGCAGGTGCTAGCACAATAAAAACAGCTGTGCAGACCAGAGGCTTGCCACACTACTGTGCCCCTTTCAGGAGTCTGATTTGTCTTGCGTACTTACAACTCATTTTATAAGCAACATAGTTTTACAACTCATTTTATAAGCATGTAGTTTTTAAATCAGATATAAAAGTACAAAAGCATCACCGCACTGTGAATTGCTGACTTGCTCATTTTTACCATATAATTATAAAATAAATAATCAAAATATAAATCTTGTACTTACATTTCAGTGCATAGTATATAGATCAGCATAAGCAAGTCATTGTATGAAATTTTACTTTGTACTACTTGGCAAGTGATTTTTCCATAGCAACTCTAGAAGGCCCTGCATACCCCGGGGGTACATGTACCTCTGGTGTAGACACTGCAGTTCAGGCTTGAGACTGAGCTCCAGACTAATCTGCAACCTCTCTCTTGCTGTTGCCTTGTCTTTTTGCCCTGGATAGCAGCAAACGTAAGCCCAGTCTCTTTGTACCGTAGTTCCTGTGTCCCAAAGTGCAGTTGTATTCCCGTGTTCTGCTTCCCTCGGACCCAGTCATTACCAATTAAACTCCAGTCTTTGAGAGTTCCATTGTCCAGTGTGCTTCATACATATGTGGACAGTCCTTGATAGTGTTTCCATGTCAATGGAGTCAGGCCCATGCTACCTCAACAGGAATTACATCCCCATCCCAGAAGAGGAATTCACTCCTTCACACCCACTAACAAAGCAAATGAGAGGGATGCTGACCCATGCATATTTTTCATTTAAAAAACTATGAAATAAAGCCCCCATTCTCCAGAGGGAGACAAGGTGAAAGTGAACGGCTAGGATAATGAATCATAAAATCACAGAAACACAGCGGTCAAAGGACCTCAAGATGCAAGCCCTGAGGCAGGACCAAATATACACAGACCATCTGTCTAACCTCTGCTTAAAAAACCTCCAGCAACCAGCATTCCCCAACCTCTCTTGGTAACGTATTCCTGTACTTAGTTATACTCACAGCTGGGAAGTTTTTCCTAATATCCAATCTAAACATCCCATGCCACAAAACAACCCTAAGCAGGAGAGGAGAAGGGAAGATCAGATTTCAAGACGACAACCATGGTCAGTGATGTCAGACAGCTGACAGGTCAAGGAGGAGGAGGAGGATGGAGTGCACACTACAATGGTAAATGGATGAAACTCCATGGCCTGTATTACACATGAGGTCAGACTAGATGACCTAAGAGTCTCCCCTGGCTTTAAAATGTATTGATCAACAGAAGGAAGGACTAAGAACATGCCACTATGTGTTTTATGTTCCTCAGATTTCAACACCAGCATTTCTCCACAGGCACTCCACCAGTGTGCCCTGGGACAGCTGCAACTTTAAATGAATGGTGGAGGGACTAGTTGGACCAGCCTGGCAGAGCTCCTGACCTGGAGTGCTTCCTTAAAGAGACAGTACACTCACTCAGACACTCACACACTCCCCTCAACACACCCAGACACACACACGCACACACTCCTTCACAGTCTCCCCGACACACACATCAGGGCTCCCTGCATCCAAGTCACTTTCCCACTTGGAGCTGCTGCTCTCCTGCCCTCCCCTTACCCAGCCCCCATGGAAAGTGACCTGGATGCAGGAAGCCCTGACGTTGTTCCTTGCTCCCCCGCTCCCAGCCCCCCAGAGGAGTAGCAGTCCAGTGGGGGAGTGAGCAGCAATGCCGGCTACTTTGCACATCAAGGTCACATTCCCCACGTGGGTGAAGGAGGAGGGCAGGGAGAAGGACTTAGAGGCTCTTTAGAGGGTGGTGCAGGGGATAGCAGTGAAGGGGTCCATGGATTGGGGCACAGGAGTGGAATGAAGGGGCTGGGACACAGGAGGGGGCAGGTGTTGGGTGCAGGAGGGGGACAGAAGTTAGGAGTCAAGGAGATGTAGGGATTAGGGGTGCAGGGAGGGAGCAGCTATTCGGGGCAAAGGGGGCAGAGTGCAAGGTTTAGAAGGGAAGGGAAGGTGGGGAGCCCATGGGGGCCAGGCCACCAAAATGCAAGTTTGCCCTGGATGCCATTTTCCCTAAGGCCGGCCCTGTCCACATCCCATCCAAACACTAGGGAGGGAGGGAAGGAGCTCCTGCCAAGGTGTCAATCACAGTCTGTAGGAAGTGCTCAAAGGTGCAGAACACTCTGCTTATGAGGGATTTAATTATTCCCATCATTCCTGGTGTGACGAAGTAGGAGTACTGTGTGTGCCTCAGTTTCCCCTATGCATTTCTTGAGTGTCTGTGTGGAGGGATAGGGGTGTGTAGTTGATAGTGGCCGACCTGCTTTGGCAATTGAGGGCCGGGCCCCTCCCCCTCTCAAGGCTGGAAGTAATGAATAACAAAGAGGTCAGCTGAACCTGTTGGAGAGAGGTCAGGTGATGTTCGCCTAGCCCGGGAAAAGAGACAAAAGTAAGCAGAGGAGGGGCTGGAGGGGGGGGGGTTGTCAGTCTGGGTCTGGCTGGGAAGAGGCCGTGAGCTTACAGGCAAGCGGTCCTAGCTCTCTGGCCCCCAAGATGGATCCAGCTGAGGGGTCGCGCTCGCTGTATGGTCTGGGTTAGACCAGATAAAGGTCATCGAATAAACCTCTGTTGTACTGGCTGGCTAAAAGTCACGTTTAACTGTGAATTTGGGGTGCAGAATCCATGGGCTCCCTCAGGACCCCACCCAGGTGGGCATGCTGGAGGAAGGACACGGAGGGGCAAAAGGTGCTGAATGCTCCAAGGTCAAACCCAGGAAGGTGGAAGTGGGGACCCATGAAGCTCCTAGCCTTAAAAACAGGCTGTGTACGGAGAAGAGGCCCTTCACCTGAAGTCCTGTCTGGCTTTCTAGGGAGCGGTTCCAGACCATCGCCCGGGCGCTCCGTGACACCTGGGAACACACCCAGCCAGACACATTATCAAAGAGGCTCCTAAAACACAGAGACTTTGGAACTGCAGGTCCCAGAATGTGAAGTATCAGAGGAGCAGCCGTGTTAGTCTGGACCTGCAAAAGCGACCAAGAGTCTTGTAGCACCTTATAGACCAACAGATCTTAGGGATCATGAGCTTTCGTGTTTCCTGTTCATACCTCCAGATGAGCTGCTGGAAGTGGGCCTCACCCCCACCCCCACCCCGATTGAATTTACCTTGATTTCTTGCCTGCTATTTATATCTGCCTCTAGAGTTTTCCACAACGTTCATCTGATGAAGTGGGTCTTAGCCCACGAACGCTCATGATCCCTAAGATCTGTTAGTCTATAAAGTGCTACAGACTCTTGGTCGCTTTTCCAGGATGCGAAGACTCCAGACCATGGGCAAGTCTCCCTGGCACTGCTCTGTGCTGACAGAGCACTCCAGAGACAATGAGAGAGTCCTGGGGAAGCTGGGAACAGTCAGCATGGGCTGGTGGGGTTCAGTGGAGAAAGGGAACAGGAAGGGCAGAGATATCACTGAATGCAGGATCTCAGCAGCACTAGATCTCAGGAAAGCCCACACTGCAGCATGAGGGAATCTAGTGAGTCAGGTGGAAAGGGAGGGAGTATAAAACACACTGTGTGTGGAGAAAGCTGGCGAATGAGATGGTGCAGTTCAGGAGCCACAGACTAATTCTTCTGCCAAAGGAAAATGTGAAAAATAAGAAGGAGCCCACGTGACTTCAGGAGGGACAAATTCAAAGATCCAAAGAGCATGGAGGGAAGAGAGACTGCGGCTATCACAGGAGGGGAAGGAAAAGGAAGAATCCCCATGTTTCATGGAGTCAATTATTTCGGTTTATCATTCATTTCTCCTTGTTATAATCATCTCATATGTTATTTCAAATCTAATCCTTGTGTGCTAGATGGAATTCGGTTGTAGAGAGGTAGAACCATGAGTTATGAGCAGAGAGATGGTAGCTGAATGTTTGTGAGGGGATGAGATTACCCAGACTTCTTGTACTTAAAGTACTGCACAGGATCTTTTCAGGGGGAATAAGGGAAAATGCCACATTTATTAGTAACACATGTATCAATCAACTCTGTATCATATGATCTATATTACACTCATGCACACACACACACACACACTCACTCCATCTTGCTGTTACCAACTAGTTGCTCCCCTTAACTTCACTGGCCAGGTGAGTTAGATGGGGAAGGGGTGGAGCTGGGTTTCTGCTGATCTGGATCAATGCTCCCTGTAAGCGTGCGGTCACTCACCCCACCTTGCCTCAGACTTGGCCACTGCCAGTCACCACTTGCCCCCGCTCACTGAGGCAGACTGCAGTATCATGGCCTCTCATCAGCGGTAAGGGGGGTTGGCCTGCTGCTCCTAATGCTAGCCCCGGGCTGCTCCGTGCAACCCCAGTACCCCTGGGTCGGGCCCTCTACTAGGCCCAGCAGCCTGGGGCTCCCAGGCTCGAGCTTCCCCTAGATCAGGGGTCGGGAACCCATGGCTCGCGAGCCAGATGTGGCTCTTTTGAGCCTGTCATCTGGCTCGCGGCGCTGCTGTGACGGCTGGGGGGCGGGGGAGGCGGTGTGGCGCGGCTCTGAAAGCAAGGCGGGGGAGGCGGTGTGGCGCGGCTCTGAAAGCGAGGCTGGGGGGCGGGGCGGTGTGGCGTGGCTCTGAAAGCGAGGCTGGGGGGCGGGGCGGTGTGGCGCGGCTCTGAAAGCGAGGCTGGGGGGCGTGTCGCTCCTCTCCTTCCCTCGCTGGAGTTGGGTCACAGCAGCGTGACCCAGCGAACAAGTAAGCACGGGGGGGAGCCGTTAGCAAAGGGGCGTTGGGGGGAGGCTGGGCTGGGAGCCGTTTGCCGGCGGGCGTTGGGGGGAGGCTGGGCTGGGAGCCGTTTGCCGGCGGGCGTTGGGGGGAGGCTGGGCTGGGAGCCGTTTGCCGGCGGGCGTTGGGGGGAGGCTGGGCTGGGAGCCGTTTGCCGGCGGGCGTTGGGGGGAGGCTGGGCTGGGAGCCGTTTGCCGGCGGGCGTTGGGGGGAGGCTGGGCTGGGAGCCGTTTGCCGGCGGGCGTTGGGGGGAGGCTGGGCTGGGAGCCGTTTGCCGGCGGGCGTTGGGGGCAGGCCGGGCTGGGTGGGTCAGTTGGGGGGGCGGGAAGGAGAGCGCGGCGGCGGCGGCGGGGGGGGAAGGAGAGCGCGGCGGAGGTGGCGGGGGGGAAGGAGAGCGCGGCGGAGGTGGCGGGGGGGAAGGAGAGCGCGGCGGCGGTGGCGGCGGGGGGAAGGAGAGCGCGGCGGCGGTGGCGGGGGGGGGAAGGAGAGCGCGGCGGTGGTGGCGGGGGGAAGGAGAGCGCGGCGGCGGCGGCGGCGGCGGCGGGGGGAAGGAGAGCGCGGCGGCGGCGGCGGGGGGAAGGAGAGCGCGGCGGCGGTGGCGGCGGCGGCGGCGGCGGGGGGAAGGAGAGCGCGGCGGCGGTGGCGGGGGGGAAGGAGAGCGCGGCGGCGGTGGCGGGGGGGGAAGGAGAGCGCGGCGGCGGTGGCGGGGGGGGAAGGAGAGCGCGGCGGCGGTGGCGGGGGGGGAAGGAGAGCGCGGCGGCGGTGGCGGGGGGGGGAAGGAGAGCGCGGCGGCGGGGGGGGGAAGGAGAGCGCGGCGGCGGGGGGGGGGAAGGAGAGCGCGGCGGCGGGGGGGGGAAGGAGAGCGCGGCGGCGGTGGCGGGGGGGGAAGGAGAGCGCGGCGGCGGTGGCGGGGGGGGGAAGGAGAGCTCGGCGGCGGGGGGGAAGGAGAGCGCGGCGGCGGGGGGGGGAGGAGAGCGCGGCAGCGGGGGGGGGGGAGGAGAGCGCGGCGGCGGGGGGGGGCTACTATATGGCTCGGCCGGGGCAGGGGGGGGCTACTATATGGCTCTCTGAGCCAAAAAGGTTCCCGACCCCTGCCCTAGATGCTACCGCCTGGCCCCAGCCCTGCACCAGTCTAGGTACCCTGTTTAAGGCTCCCCACAGCTAGGCCTGCCTTTCTCTGAATACAGAGGAGACTGACTCTCCAGGCCCCTGCCTCTCAGGCTTTTATACAGGCCTGAGTGTTTGGGGCGTGGCCACTTATCTGAGCTGGCTTCCCAATCAAGCCTGGGAGCTGGCTGGCTCCAGCCACAACCCCCTTCCCTGCTCTACTCCAGCCCTTCAGAACAGGGAGTGGGTGGTCACCCCGCTACCCTCCCATATTGATAAGATGAGACCTGGGGTCCTCTGCAAGACACCTCACTTTTATAGCAGCTTCCCTCTCATGCAAATTTGTCCCGGATTCAAAATCTGGGTCTGGGTCCCTTGCTCCTTTGTGCTGCTTCCCTCTGGGTGTTGTCCCAATGCTGTAAAGAGGGTGTTCCCAAGAGAAGATGCTGCCTTCTAACCCCTGAGGCCCTCAATGATCTTCTTTAGTCAGCCCACTTGACAGGTTTGATTGTTCTTGATCTCAGAATCAGAGAGGTAGCCCTGTTAGTCTGGAATTGCAGAAGTTGCAAAGAGTTGCTACCTTCCAGGCCTTCCTCATTCACACCCCGTTCATTCAAAAGGGCAATTGATTACAAAGTGGGGGCAGGGAGATCTTATTCTACTCCTAGGGAAAAGACATTTTTCTTCTACCTTAACTATCCTCTCCTTAGGGGCTATACCATTCTATCAAGGTTCAATACAAAGTTTCTATATATGGATCTGATACAAAGTTCTTAAGACAAGGTTAGAGGAAAAGGCCTAGTACAAAGTCATATAAAAGTTCTGTAAAGATGCTCAATGCAGAGATTTATGTACAAAATAAGGTGCAGAGGAAGAAAAGAAGGGGACCAAGGAGAGAGCCCCGTGGAAAACGAACAGAAAGTTAGAGTGGGGATGAGGTGGCTCATTCTAAGGACACTCTAATGCAGCGATTGGAGGAGGATGTTTAAGGAGAACATTTAAGAAGTGATGTATCTATAGTGGAAATTCTGTTTGTAAAGATTGAAACAGGCTCCTTTCAACCAGGAGGTAACAGATCTGTCTGTGTCCAGTCATGTGTACTGTGCATTGTACATCTCACAGTGGGGGCCTGTTTGTACACTCAGCCAAATGCTAATTGAAGAGATTGTGAAATCCTCAAGAGAAGACGATTTACAGGGAAGAAATAAAAAGCAGGATCCTGTTACAGGTGATGACAATGGCATGTGGGGGACATTTTTGGGGGTGCAGATACACCCTGAATCTTCCACTGTGGAGGCAAGCTAATAGCATGACTTGTCTCATGAAAGGAAGATCACAGCCAAGCCGGGCTGTGGAATGCGGGAGGGACTTTGCATGGGTTTTGCTCTATAACGTGAAAGGATCTAGTTAGGTAGGTAAGTCTAGGTTCTGGAAAGCATGTTATGATTTTACTTGATGTTTAACCATTTCCCCTTCCCCCCCAAGACTTCTACTTGCCACCACTTGACTCTCATGTGGAGGGCAAAGCGGTGGTAACACTTTGCAAGTCTCCGATGGTTTGCGTGCAGCAGGTTCAGTACTGGAGTGCAGGCCAGGGGTAGGACGCTTCTGTTTGCTATGACGGAGATGAACCCGAATATTATCTTAGCAACGAGAAGTTGTTGACTCTCTGCTGTCCTGCCCTGTTCCCAGTGCGTTCTGTAGCAGGGGAGGGGGGAGTGCTAGTATGTGTGTCAGTGACATGTCTGGATGATGCTGAAACAGGGCAGAGAAGAGGTGGCATTCTGGTGGCATGAACTTTAACTCTTCATTTCCCTGCTAAGAACCGAGGGGAGAGTAAACCTTACCCAGCGAGGTCACATTCTCATAGTTCTCCTGCATGATGTCTCTGTTCAGGGCTCTCTGAGCGGGGTCCAGCAGAGCCCCCTCTTCCCTGGTGAAATACACAGCCACCTCCTCGAAGGTCACCAACCCCTGAAAGAGCAAGAGTCCCACACTCAGTACCTACTGCCCCACTGTTCATGGGGGAAAGGAGCCAATCAAAAGGAAGGTCTGAGAGAGAGGAAGTCAGCAGAGTCCCATCCCCATACTGCTGAGAGCAGCCAGGAGGCATCGGGATGAAGGGACAAAGAGAGACCCACTTGTCTCCCCCAGAAAAGACATCACACAACGGCTACAGGAGATGGAACCCAAGTAGGGTCCTGGCACAGCCCCCTGGTAGGAATCCCAACCCCCTCCCTACTGCCAGTAGCTGGATGTGAGAACACCCACCTTTCTGATGGGTGCCCTTTTGCATGTCACACCAGCCGCTGGCTAGTAGGTTGAAGGTTCAGCCCTGGAAATCATAGAACCTGAGTTGGAAGGGACCTCAGGAGACCATCTAGTCTCAAAGTAGGACCAAGCCCATTTTTGCCCCATATCCATAAATGGCCCCCTCAAGGATTGAACTCACAATCGTGGGTTTAGCAGGCCAATGCTCAAACCACTGAGCTATCCCACCCCTGAAGTCTGATCGGTTTCCCCAGCCCTGCCCAGGGGGTTGGTTTGTCTGTTTCCTGTTTCACAAATTAGGGAATTTTCCATCCCAACACCCAAGAATTTGTTCTGAGGATCTAGGCCAGGGACAGCCAAACCTTTTGGCCCGATGGCCCATATCAGGTCACTGAAATTGCATAGAGAGCTGGTTAAGGGAGGCTTGGCCCAGCCCCTGTCCCCATCCAACCTCCCCACTTCTTCCCTCTGATGGCTCCCCTAAGACACCTGCCCCTTCCAACCCCATCCCCTGTCTGCCCCCAGAGCCCCTTCCTCTCACTGCCCCCTGCTACCCCAGCCAACTCCCCTCTCTTTCCTGATCGCCCTGCCCCATTCCACCCCCCTGTTCCACACTCTGACCACCCTGACCCCCATCCTCACCCCCACCCCCTGACCACCACCGAACTCCCCTCTCTTTCCTGACTGCCCTGCCCCATTCCACCCCCTGTTCCACGCTCTCTGACCACCCTGACCCCTATCCGCCCCCCACCCCCTGACCACACGCCGAACTCCCCTGCCCAGTGGCTGGTGGCGCTACAGCCGTGCCACCCAGAGCACCAGCTCAGCCCACAGCTCTGCAGCTGCTCTCCCCCCCCCCCCAGCATTACACCCGCGGCACACTGAGCGGAGGCTGCATGGGAGGAGGAACAGCAGGGAGGGGCTGGGGGCTAGACTCCCCGGCCAGGAGCTCAGGGGCCAGGCAGGAGGGTCCCATGGGCCAGACGTCACCCGTGGGCCGTACTTTGCCCACCTCTGATCTAGGCCCACGTTAAAAAAGCGCCAGCAGGTTTGTCCACTGGGCTCCTCTCCCGTTCTTCACCCAGGATAGTCCTGCCCCCTCCAGACCGAACTCCACAGAACTAGGAGCGAGGCCGGGATGAGCTGGAGCGAGCCGTGGGCCTCATTCGGCAGCCTGGCCGGGCGAGACGGGCAGTTGTGGAGGGTTCAGAACAGGTGCTGGTTCATTTCACATCACAGTCCCCCAGGCCCTATCCCTGCAGACAGACACCCTAGAGCACATGTGTCAAACTCAAGGCCCGCGGGCCACATCCGGCCCGCCATACAATTATATCCGGCCCGCGAAATCGTTTTATATATCTGTTTTTAATGGCCCTGTGACAGGGGTCGGGAACCTTTTTGGCTCAGAGAGCCATATAATAGGCCCCCCCCGCCGCCGCCGCGCTCTCCTCCCCCCCCCCCCGCCGCCGCGCTCTCCTCTCCCCCCCCGCTGCCGCCGCGCTCTCCTTTCCCCCCCCGCCACCGCTGCCGCCGCGCTCTCCATTTCCCCCCCCGCCACCGCCGCGCTCTCCTTTCCCCCCCGCCACCGCTTCCGCCGCGCTCTCCTTTACCCCCCCGACGCCGCCGCTGCCACCGCGCTCTCCGTCCCCCCCGCCACCGCCGCGCTCTCCGTTCCCCCCCCGCCACCGCTGCCGCCGCGCTCTCCTTTACCCCCCCGACGCCGCCGCTGCCGCCGCGCTCTCCTTTCCCCCCCCCCGCCACGCTCTCCTTTCCCCCCCGCCACCGCTTCCGCCGCGCTCTCCTTTACCCCCCGACGCCGCCGCTGCCGCCGCGCTCTCCGTTCCCCCGCTGCCGCCGCGCTCTCCGTCCCCCCCGCCACCGCCGCGCTCTCCGTTCCCCCCCGCCACCCGCTGCCGCCGCGCTCTCCGTTCCCCCGCTGCCGCCGCGCTCTCCGTTCCCCCGCTGCCGCCGCGCTCTCGTTCCCCCCCTGCCACCGCCGCGCTCTCCTTTCCCCCCGCCACCGCTTCCGCCGCGCTCTCCTTTACCCCCCCGCCGCCGCCGCCGCGCTCTCCGTTCCCCCGCTGCCGCCGCGCTCTCCGTTCCCCCCCCGCCACCGCTGCTGCCGCGCTCTCCTTTACCCCCCCCGACGCCGCCGCTGCCGCCGCGCTCTCCTTCCCCCCCCACCTGACCCACCCAGCCCGATCTCTCCCCCACACCGCTCCCCCACACCACAGATTTTGAATGTATTGTATTGACAGGATATTTTTTTATGAAGAGCAAAATATTTTAAGTTGAAATGTATTTATTTTGGAATGATATACTGTATTTTGGTTCATATTAATGGTTAAAAAACATAAATATTTAGTCTGTTAAATAAATGGTTATACTGTTCGGCCCGCGAGTTTTGAGTTTTGGCCCCCTGTGCAATTGAGTTTGACACCCCTGCCCTAGAGTCTGCCAGGCTGGGAACATGCTCAGTCCCCGTATTGCAGCACAGACCTTGCCCCGTCCTCTTTCCCCCTCCACACACACACCCTGCTCCCCCCCCCCCCCAGACCTGTTCAAACCCCTTCCAAGAACAGAGTCTGAACCAAACCCTGGAAAAGACCCGACCCAAAGGGGCCCCTCTGGGGGGATCCCCCGACACTGTCCCCAGGGCAGCCCACGCCTGCAGGAGGAGGCCCAGGGAGAGCCAGGGGCTGGTTTCCCTCTCGCTGCTCCTCCCCTTGTTCCCGAAAAGTGACCCTGGGCAGGGATGCTGCAGGGAGTGTGCCTGGAAGGGGGGGTCCAGAACCTGCCCCCCTTTATATCTCCTGGTGCCTCCTCTTTCCCAGCACCCCACCCCAGAGGGGAGACGTGATCATCACCCCATTCTTGGGGGTTTCTCTCTCCCGTGCCTGGCCCCGCTCTGCACATGTCTGGGAAGGGGGGACCAGGCAGAGACCTGCTTGATCCCCACGAGTTACTGGACACCCCAGAGCGCCGGGGGAGCAGGTCAGACTCGCTGGGAGAAGGATCCTTCCGGCCTTAATGCTGGACACAGCTCTGGGCCCCGGGAGTGGAGATGGGGGGGGCTCTGTGTGGAGATGGGGGGAGCCGTGCAGAGATGGGGGGATATGGGGGGGGGCACTGTGGAGATGGGGGGAGCTGTGCAGAGATGGGGGCTCTGTGTGGAGATGGGGGTCGCTGTGGGGAGATGGGGGGGCGCTGTGGGGAGATGGGGGGCGCTGTGGGGAGATGGGGGGCGCTGTGGAGATATGGGGGGCTCTGTGGAGATATGGGGGCGCTGTACAGAGATGGAGGGGCTCTGTGGGGAGATGGGGGGCTCTGTGGGGAGATGGGGGCGCTGTACAGAGATGAGGGGCTCTGTGGGGAGATGGGGGGGCTCTGTGGGGAGATGGGGGGGGGGGCTCTGTCCCTGCCCATCCACCGGGTCTCACTCACCTGGAGTCTCCGCTCAGCAGAGTCCGGCCGATCTCGAGCCGGGGAAGGTCCCCGGCCGGGCAGGGAGGGGTTAAGGGCGGGTCTCCCCGCGGGGGAAGCGGCAGCGGCTCCCAATGGGGGGGGGGAGGGGAGAAGAGTCCCGCATGCGCAGAAGCAGGGTCCCCAGGGGCTGCCTTTCCCAGAGCACCTGACACATGCACCCCCCCCCCCGCGCTTTAGGCTGGGGGGGCGGGAGAACGGGGGGGGGTTGAGAGTCCCGCATGCGCAGAGGACGAGGCTGAGCTCTCTCGCTGCTGCTCGAGGGGGGGGGGCAGGAGGGTCTGTGCCGGGGAAACCTTCATGACCCCCCCGGGCCCGGGCCCGGGCCCGTCCCGCCCCCGCTGCGGAGCTGCAGCCTCCGGGTACCGCGCGAGCCCCGGGGGGGACCCGGCATCTCGCGGCGCCGGGATCTGATCCGGGGGGGCCACCCGCGGGGGGGGGGGGTCGGAGCTACTGTCCCCGCAGGAGCCCAACCCCCCCCCCGTGCCCAGCCAGGCTCAGCCGGGGGGGGGGGCGCGGGGGAGGGGACCCCCCCCGGGTGCCTGCGTGGGGCGGGGCGGGAGGCTGCTGGGCGGGGGGCGGGGGGGGGGGAGTGAGACCGGGCGGGGGACCTGGGGAAAGGGGCGGGTGGAAAATGTCTGAGCAGCCAGGACATGGGGGGAGAAGAGCAGGTGACCCCCGAGGAGTGGGGAGGGGGGGAGAAGGGGGGCTGAGATCCCCTCGGATTTCCTGCTGCCCCCTGCCCTGGGGACCCCTCTCCCATCCTGCCCCCTTTTTCCCTAGAGAGCCCCAAGCAACATCCAGGGTGACCCCCCCCCTTTTCTCTCCCACCCCTGAGCAGGTCTCTCTGTTCCCCTCCCCCGATTGAACACGAAGGGGAAAGGAGTCCAGGGGAGCTGGCTGTATTTTAAAGAATCCTTATTGAGGTTGCAGGAAGAAACATCCGGATGTGTAGAAAGAATAGGAAATATGGCAGGAGACCAGCTCGTTGAACAGTGAAATCCTTGCTGAGCTTACATGCAAAAAAGAAGCTGACAAGAAGTGGAAGATTGGACAAATGACCCGGGAGGAATAGAAAAATATTGCTCAGGCCTGCAGGAGTGAAATTGTTGAGTCTGAACTATGGATGAGTTTAAACTGCACCCAGACTTGATGTCTCTGGCTGAACTTTTAATCAAAGCTCTGACCTGGGAACTACTCATGACACACACACCCTCCCCTTAAGTAGCCATCTCCCCTCTGTCTTTGGAATTTACATTTGAACCTGTTTTATCCTGTAGAATCTTGATTGATTATGCATGACCATTATGACCTATTAATCACTTTGTTTACTTCTGTGCATAAATATTGATGCCTGCCCCTAATAAAATTGCCACACTCACTGAGAAGCTTTGAGCTAGGGATAGTGTGAGCCCGTTGATCAATGAATTAATGTCTGTGTAAGTGGTCTCTGACAGTTTGTGGGCCCATACCAACTCCGCACGAATCTCGGGTGCTGGAGAGGTGAGTAGGGACTTGCTTTTTATCTAACAATGGTGCAATGCATTAAGGAATGGGGGTGAAGGAATCAGGGTGAGAAATGATTGAAACAGACTCACCTGGGGTTGAGAAACGTTTGTTTCTTTCCTGTAGGCTGTGAGAAATGGGACATTAATTCAAAGATGGGGTTGAGGCTTCATTCGCTCTTTGTAGAAACTTGAACTTGATTCCCAGGAAGGGTGAGAGGGAAAGTCTGGAGCTGGCTGGGGTCTCCTGGGCAGTGGAAACATCCCTTGTTTGGTGCTTCCAAGGGGATGGTGGAGAGCTGAGACGTCCCTCAGCTTGGATGAAAGGGGGATGTTGGATTGAATTTATCACACAGTCCTCCCAGAGCCCCACGGGGAGAATGTTCCTCCGCTGGGAAGAAGCAGGGAGAAATATGGGAGCCCCCCCAGGAAGCAGTTTCTGACACTACCTTTGCACTGCCGCATTGTGCCCCTAAGACCACCTCACCCACCGAGCCCTCCACCAGAATGGACCAGGCATGTTCTGCTGCCCTTCGCGCAGACAGGAAAGAGAAAAACGTGATTTGTAACCCCAAACCAGCCAAAATGGGCCCTTTTGGCAAAGCAGCCCCATCATGCTGTGGAGCTCGGCAGAGTAGAGGTGTTTACACAAACAGGTCTGTTCCTGAGGTCTTTCCCCCAGCTTATCACTGGATGTGGGGGGGGGGGGAGCTTATTCAAACCCTGTTTACACTTAGTATTTAAAATCTCCTTTGTTGTCCTTACCTGTTCTCCTCCTGTCCCCTTCTTGACAGTTCAGATGGGACACAGAGCAAAATATGTCACCAAGCAAAATAAAGCAAAAACACATCTTCTAAGCCTAATATATTAGAAACTGATTTCTAGCTTCAGATACAACAATGACACATGCATACAAATAGGACAAACACACTCAGTAGATTACAGGCTTTGTGTGTTTTTGGGTCATCTACTGAGGGGGGTAGAGACTCTGGGAACAAGAAGTCGAGTTCCCAGTGAGATGTGAGATGTAATCTATGGAGCCAGATGCAGGACTTTGGCAGGGAGGCTTAAGCCTGAGGGATTGGGGTGTGGCGGATGGACCAGCTGTCTAGGGGTGGTAATTCATTCACACTGAGGAACATGAAGGAGGAGGAGGAATCCTGTTCACAGGCAGTGGCCCTGGAGAAAAAGGGTAGGGGATCCTGGGACTTTTTTGCCCCGCTTTTCCCTGCCTGATTGTCTTGTGGTGGTAGGGGGTAAAGGTTTTCAACCTGAGTGGTTTGTTCAGTTGATCGTGCATTGGGTTGTTAATCTGATGGTCCAGGGTTCCATCCCCTAGTGAGCCATTTAGCTTTTAAGTTCCCTTGTGTGCCAGGAGCCAAATGATTCCTGGTGGTGGCCAGAGCCAAGGAGGGGGGGGGGTGGTCCAGCTATTGTGGTAACTACCTGGCTTACATGTAATCCTGGTGGAATTGGCTAGACTTTACTGTGGACCCTATTCCTACCCTCCAGTTTATCTACCTCTCTCCCATCTTAGTGTCATCTGCAAACTTGCAAAGGGTGCAATTCATCCCATCCTCCAGATCAGGGGTGGGCAAACTTTTTGGCCCAAGGGCCACATAAAGGTTCAAAATCATGTGGAGGGCCAGGTAAGGAAGGCTGTGCCTCCTCCAACAACCTGGCCCTGCTGCCTATCCAACCCCACCCACTTTGTTCCCCCTGACTTCCCCCTGAGAACCCCTGACTCATCCAACCCCCCCTCGACAGCACCCCCATCTAAGACCCCCACTCCTTGCCCCCTGACTATCCCCTCCAGAGACCTCCTTTCCCAACACCCCACTCCCTATCTAAACCTCACCAGCCGGAGCTCGGGGACCGGTTAGGAGGGGCTCACGGGCTGGATCCGTTACTTTACTCAAGTAAAACTTGAGTTCTGCTTAACTCTAGCTTAACCTATCATTTTAATGAAGTTTAACTAACCAATCACAACATATTGTAACCTGATTATCTAACCATTTATATCCCGCCATTTTAATTGGTTTACACCCAACAAATTCTTTACACAGCAGACAGAAACAATGACAGAACCAGACAGAGATTATAGACAAACAAACAACAGGGAAGCGATAGAACAACAAAGAAATGAGAATTTCACATGCCAGCTATTGATAGTGAGTTCTTGTCATCAGCAGGCTGCTCTCATGGTAGAGGTTGTGGGGGCCGGTTGTACAGGGCAGGCGTTTGAGCTTCACCATTACTGTCTCCAAATACGAGCAACCATCTTTTGTTCACTAGAGGTGAGCAGGGAGATTACAACACCTCAGAACTCATGGAGTCCCAGGAAACATGTAACTTTCGGTCCAGGTGAGTGGGTCTAAATATCAGCTGTGCTGTAGAAGGTCTGGAGGAGTTGAAAGCGACGTGTCATCTGGACCTCCCGAAAGAGTGTCAAATATTTATGAAAACAAGAATTGGTAAGTTGCATTCTTCCTAGACAGCAATTCGCAGCAATGCAGAGCAGGCGTCACAGTGACACAGTGGGGGCCAAATCATCCTGGACTCCACCAAGCCCCAGTTCTCCTCCAGTGCACGTCAGCATCCCGGCAACCTTCAAGGAGAGTCAAGGCTGCCGCGCCCTCAGTGATGACAGATCTCCAGCATAGCATCATCCTGGGACCCACCTCGCCTCCTCAGACCGAGGTGAGTGACAAGGGGTGGACAGCAGATCCAGGGGGTGGGGGAAGGAAAGGAACAACACCACACACCTTCTGGAGGTCACCCCTCAGGAAGTGAAGGTGACAGGCATTATGGTGGCTGTACAGGGGGAGGAGTGGGAGTGGGAGCAGGAGGAAGCAGCCCCCTCAAAGGCAATGCTACCAGTGGATCTGTAAGATATAAAAGACAAACCTCTCTGTATCCCTGTGCCCTTATCAAAAGAGATTCTTGCATTTGCTGCTTATCAGATATTTAGGGAGGGGTCGAGAAAACCTCTCTTCCCGTAACCTCTACTCACTGTTAGCCAAGAGGCCCCTTCCCGTAATCTCTGCCTCTACTCACTGTTAGCCAAGAGACCCCTTCCCGTAAACTCTGCCTCTACTCACTGTTAGCCAAGAGACCCCTTCCCGTAAACTCTGCCTCTACTCACTGTTAGCCAAGAGGCCCCTTCCCGTAAACTCTGCCTCTACTCACTGTTAGCCAAGAGACCCCTTCCCGTAAACTCTGCCTCTACTCACTGTTAGCCAAGAGACCCCTTCCCGTAAACCCTGCCTCAAGACATCTTTCCCAAGATGTCTTATCGGCAGTCAAACTTGCTTCAAAAACCACAAAAAAACGGTTTAAGCAAAAAGCCCCCTGGCCCTACAGAGAGTGGTCTCCTATGTTGAAATGCAAGACTTGTTATTGTCTTTAAAAAGTATAAATACTGCTGTGTCGGGCTAATAAAGCTGCGGTACTCTTCCTGTAGCGGGATGACCACAGGGCTGTAGAGGGAGACCAGGAAAGAAGTCCAAGGAGACCAATGAGACTTAAAACAAAACGTGTTTATTCGGCCGAGGTGACAGCCACCTAAAAGCGTTAAGAAACTGCCACACACCCATGCAGTGCTTACAGGTTTTATAGCCCCAACTTTCAAACATGTTACATGATTGGCTACTTCATATTGCTGGGCAGACTTAGACTACAGTAAACCCTCGATTTAACGGACCCCGATTTAACGGACTTCGGATGCAACGGACAAAATTTCCGATGCATCCGAAATCCGTTTTGGGGGCTGCCGGCTCCCGCCCCAGGGAGCCGGCTGGGTTGACAGCTCCCGCCGGCTCCCCGCAGTGGGGACCCCTGCGGGAGCTGTCAAACCCCCCCCGCCCCCCCCGCCCGGCTCCCCGCAACGGGGAGCCGGGCGGGGGGGGTTGAGAGCCCCCGCTCGGCTCCCCGCAGCGGGAAGCCGGGCGGGGGGTTTGACAGCTCCCTCTCGGCTCCCTCCAGCGGGAAGCCGGGCGGGGGGTTTGACAGCTCCCGCTCGGCTCCCTCCAGCGGGAAGCCGGGCGGGAGCTGTCAACCCCCCCGCCCGGCTCCCCGGAACGGGGAGCCAGGCGGGGGGGCGTTTGAGAGCCTCCGCTCGGCTCCCCGCAGCGGGAAGCCGGGCGGGGGGTTTGAGAGCTCCCGCCCGGCTCCCCGCAGCGGGAAGCCAGGCGGGAGCTGTCAACCCCCCCGCCCGGCTCCCCGCAGCGGGGAGTCGGGCGGGGGGAGGGGGTGGGGTGGGCTGACTCACGGCTGGCTCCATATAACGGACTAATTCGGGCGGGGGGGTGTCCGTTGTCACCCGAAAGTCCGTTATTTAATGATTTTAAAAAATTATTAAATAACGGACTTTCGGTTTTAACGGACACCCCCCCGCCCGAATTAGTCCGTTATATCGAGGTTTCACTGTACTTAAGTTGGGTAGGAGTAGTCTGATTGGACGGAATTCGCGCCCTTTTTACAGGGATGGTTGCCTGTGCACAGAACTTACAGAAATAGCATGTTATTTCCTATAAGCCTAGCGGAAGCAGTAGGTGTACAAAAGCATATTGCTGGTTCAGTTATACATGACTATTTTTAAACTTCCTTTATAACCTTTCAAGATAAGCATCAATGTTAAACAGTTCACATTAAGCTACCATCTGGCCCCCAGTGGAAATTTTCATGTTTTTACCTTTACACATCAGCATTTGCCTACTATAGCCCTCTCATTCCGAAGCTATCAGCCTGAGGAAGGTGCTTGCCCTTTTGATCAAAAGCTACCTGTGTCTGTTTATTTCTTGGCCTCTGACAGTTTTGAGCGATAGACCGACTCAGCACAATCCGGGTGTGGAATAGGTGAGTAGGACAAGCTAATTTTACCTAACAGATCTCCGCACTGGAAAATGCCTGGGGCTGACAGGGGGGCTGAGTCTGGGTGCTAGTGAAGGGCTAGAGAGATCCCACATTGGCACAGAAGGGGTTAAAGTGCTGCTTTAGGCTGGACTGGTCCCGAGCCAGGACTGGAGCAGGAGTTAACAGGAGAGATCGACTCTACTCAGAGGAGAGAGACCCAGGGAAGGGACCAGTCTGGGGAGCAGCTCCAGCCCCACACAGAGGGCTGGCAGCATCCCTTCACCGAGGGAGTGTGGGGCTCCCCCCAGTTCAAAGGGGGCTCAGGCTGAAACTTGTGCTGGAGACCCAGTAAACTCTGCAGGGGACTGAGCCACTCCCAGGTCCCCGAAAGTAAGAGCCAGATCCTGCTGGGAGCCGTCCACAGTCCCCCCTAGTTTTCTTTCATTCCGTTATTTACTCGTTTGCGGACAGTCCCAGGTCGGCTCTTTTGCTGTTTCACTGGTCCCGAGAGAGGAAGAAAGTGCCCCGAGGCCTCAGCCGCAGGGTTGAGCCCTGACACTAGAACATGCTGGGCCTGGGAAACCTCCCCCCTTCCGGGGCCTTCCCAGGCTCTCTTGCCAGCCCAGCCGTATCTGGGTCTCGGAGCTTCCCCAGCCTCTGCCATTGACCCTCTGCCCAGTTCAGACTCACCCCGGGGAACGATTCCCCCGGAACGAGGACAAATCACCGCAGGGAACAATGGGGGGGGGGACTCCAAACCTGAGATGTGAACTGGCCACTGGCGAGGTGGGGAGAAAATGGGGTACGATGGGGGAGGGGAACAGAGACAAGGGGGGTCACCCTGGGTGTTGCTCGTTGCTCGCTAGAAGGGAAGGGGGGGATGGGACGGGGGGGACACTGGTAAATCTGGGGGATCTCAGCCCCTCCCCCCCCTCGGGGGTCACCTTCTCCCCCCCCCCATGTCCAGGCTGATCAGACATTTTCCGCCCCCCCCCGCCCCCGCCCCTCTCGGGCTCCTGCGGGGTCAGCAGCCCCGAGCCCCCCGATGCGCGAGGCCGGGTCCCCCCCCCCGGACCCCGGGGCACAGTCACCCCCCGCCCCCGGGGTCGTTCCGGTCCCTGGAAGCTGCAGCGAGGGCGGCCCGGGCCAGGCGGGGGGGTGGTGGGAGGGGGAGGGGGAGGGGTGCGTGTGTCTCTCCCCCGCACAGATCCTCCTGCCCCGCACCTCCCGCTGGTCACGCCCCCTTCCCAACGTCACTTCCTCTCGCGGGAGCGCCTGGAACTACATCTCCCAGCCTGCCCCGGGGGCACCTTCTGTCCCTAGGGGAGGGTTAAGTTGCCGTCACTGCGCATGCTCAATTAGAACCCCGCCTACTCGTAGTTCAGCCGCTGCTTCCCCGCTCTGTGCTGGGGGAGCCCGTCATTAACCCCTCCGTGCCCGGCCCGACCCCGGTGAGTGAGAGACCCGGGGGAGGGGGGGTGACTCTGGGCCCCGCGAACCGGGAGAAACCTCGGAGCTGCCTCAGCCCCCGTGGATCCGACCCCGCGGGGATCGGGGCAGAGACTGGGGCCGGCGGGGGGGGTCCCATGTGGTGTGTGTGGGGGGGTGCTGGAGTTGGGGGGGAAGATCAGTGGGGGGGGGGGTTGAACTCTCTGCAGTGCAGCCAGGCTATCCCCGCGGGGGGGGGGGGGTTAGTTGGATCCTGTCCCTGTTCCTCACACATACAAATTCTCTCCCTTTTCTCTCGTTATCACACGTGGCTGTCAAATCCCAGGCGATTCCCCCCAATGATCAGCTCTAATCGACCCCCCCAATTCCCCTTCTTCTTTCTCGGAGTCTCCAGTGTTCATTTCAAATCTCTCGGATGGGGCAGATCCCCCCCCCCCCCCCATTTTCTCTGCAGCGATGTGTTCTTGTTCAGGGGGGAAATTATTGCCCGGAGTCATCCCCCAGACATGGCTGCCCCTGGTGTGGGGATGGGATGAGAGGCCCGTTCTCTGCCAGGGGGGAGCATGTGTCCCCCATGGGGACTGCCCAGACCCCGGTTTCCCATCCCACTTGCTGACCCTTAACTACCCCCACACTTACTCCCAGCCTTCAGTTCAATCACCTGCTCATCCCCCACTGCTGCCCCCTTCATCCAGGGAGCCGTCCAGCTCCAACTCCCCCTCCCTTCCCTCCTAAAGCAGTTCCTCAAAGGGCTCCCTGCTGCCCAGGTGGATGGTGGGTGGAACCATCACTTTGTGTTTGTGTCTTAGACAATCATATAAAATCCAGTTGAAAAGACCCCTTTCCCCTTTAGTTATTTAAGAGCAATAGAAAATCCTCTCACATCTTGGTGTGTTTCTCTCATGTTACTAATTGCATAATTTGTGACACGTTTTCTCAACAAATCTCAAATCCCCACTTCTCTGAAGTTGTCTGTTTCTAATTGACTATGCCCTGAGATTTTCCCATCTCTCTAATTAATTATAAAATACTAAGAAAATCTCACATTTGCATCTTTTCTAAGATTCTTGAACATGGATATAAAATGCTTTCAAATGTTGTTTAACAATATTGATGTGAAAAACTCAGATTTTACCTCACATCAATAACTGATAGAAAATCCTTCTCATTTTCCACTTCTCTTTCTATAATTTGTAAAAATGGATCCAAAAACTGTCAGATTTCCACCCTTTCTCTTTCATTTTTGAACATTGATCCCAAATCTCAGGATTTCCCTCTTTCTATGTCATTATCAAGTGTCAGTTAAAAATCCTCTCGGGTTGGCTCTGTTCTCCATGTTTCTAAGTCCCAGCAACTTCTCCTTCCTTGAAGGGAACCTTTTGCCCCGAGGGGTTAAATTGCCCAGTGATCATCTTTCCATTCTCCTTTGAGAATCATTTGTTCCCTTCTTTATCGTGTTAAAAATGTTTACCGATGAAAGAGACCAGCCACCTATTTAACACCCATCAAAGCCAGGGGTCTCCCCCTGTTCGGGGATCAGTGGTTCCCAGCTGGTAACAGGAGACTTGGCTGGACCCTTTTCTTTTCTCCAGCTGGCGTGGGATGAGGAGGTCACTCTGAGTGCAGCGTGGGTCCAGAAGTGTCCCAAACCCCATGACAAATGGTCTCCATGAGGGGTGCTCCCCACAGTGCTAAGATGTAGCCACCTGTGGAGTGGATCCATTGTGGCCCTTATTTGCTAGTGACAGGGCATGGAAATGTCTTCCCTAGTTTGGCCCTCCAGGCCTTCCATTCACTGGTTAAAGAAGCCTCCCCCAGGGATCCCTCTGCCTGTGGGAGTGCCCAGCAGGGGTGGTGATAACTTTCTATCCACTTATCAGACACTGAGGGGGGTGGTATGTCTAGGGGGGCAGATTGCGGTGGGAGCTGAAGGGGCGTTGGGGTAGGGGGAGGCTCTGGGTGGCTGGGTAGCGGGTACCCTGGTCAGGTTGGTGGGTTCTGGAGTTTCAGGGGTGGTTCTGATACGCCCGGCACTAAGGCTCTGGGTCCTGGACATGGATATTGCTGGGGGCCTGTTGGCTGCAGGATGGGGGGGGGGGCATTTCTCTGGCAGCTGCGGCAGTGGCTAGAGGGTGCCTGGTGCTGTGCCAGGGGCTTCCCACGCTAGCGCCTAGGATCATTGCCATGCCCAGTGCACTGAGTGGGGGAGGAGCTCCAGAGATAGGTCAGAGGATGCCCGGCAAGTAGAGTGAGGGGTCCCCCTGTAAGGCATCACGGGTCCTGCTGGGCGGAAGGGGGGTCCCAGGAAACCAGCATGGCAGATCCTGCTCGAGGGCAGGTGGGGGTCCTAGGCAGGCAGTGGGGGCGTCCCAGGCAGGCACTGTTGGTCTGAGTTCCTAGTTGGGGGGTCCCTTTGGGGGGTCCCTGGCTGGTGGGGGCTCTTTGGGGTGGAAATCCTTTGAGATTTCCAGGCTGGCAGCAAAGGTCTAGTTGGGGTTCTCTGTCCGGTGGGGCTCTGAGTGGTATCTGGGGTCCCTGGCTACGGACTCTGGTTCCTGGGTCCCAGGGAATATCTGATGGGACCCTGGCTGGGGGGCGGGGGCGGGGGTGGGGGAGCAGGCTCTGGGTACTGGGGGCTGCTCCTGCCTTCAATCTTCTCCCTGATCAGCTTATACCAGAATCCTGGCTCCAAGCACTGCCCGGCATTCCCCAGCCACGCCCAGTCACCGTGATAACTTTCTGTCCATTTATCAAACACCGTGAGGTGAAATCACAGATTTTGCTTTTCTCCTCTTTTGAAAACTGCAGGAATATCTGGTTCCTTCAGGAAAAATCATGCCCCAGTTCCTTGTCCTAGCTCTGGGGTGTTGAGGGAAGTGGGAAGGGGGTTAGCACTGCCACACAGTGGTTTCTTGCACAGCATACTGGACTCGTTCTTTCTCTAATCTGGTTTCTTTGAGATCATTGTTAATCCAGAGTCACTGCATGGAAAGACAAGGAGTGACTCCAGATGGACAGTGGGTCTGGCCTTAAAATGACTCTCCACAAACTGACCCCGCCCCCGCATTTTTCATCCCATGAGCAAATCCAGCCTTGGGGGAGGAAACCATCCAGGAATGGGACCTTCCTACCAGACGGGCAAGGAGAGGAAACAGGGAGAAGGAGATAGAAGTAGAAAGAGAGACTGAAACGGGCTGTGGGAGAGAAGAGTTTCGAGAGAGATTTTCAGATCTATCTGCCCAGATAGATGTATTACTGCACCCCGGGTAGAATCACTTTCCGGTGGACAGGATGAGGTTGAGAGAGAGGACAAGCCAGTTCCTGACTCCATATCCCTCCTGCTGGGGTGTGGCTGCCGTGGGTCAGTGTCCGAGGGAATCCTCCACAGTGACTCCTTTGGTTCTTCTTTTTTCTAGCCTTGTATTCAGACTGTTACGGGATGGGGGAGGGAGAAGGGAGGTTCAAAATGTCTATCTGGGCTTTGCCTGGCAGGAGGGGGCAGGTCTGCACTGTAATAAAGAGATGAAGCATTTTCTCAGCGTAGCAGACTCTAGGGTGTCTGTCTGCAGGGAAAGAGTCTGGGGGAATCATGATGTGAAATTACAGCCAGTTCTGAAACCTCCACAACTGACCTTCTCACCCTCGCAGGCTGCAGAATGACGTCCATGTTTTGCTCCAGCTCATCCCGTCCTCCCATGGGACAGGGGAGAGAAATGGCTGCAGAGGAGCCAGTTCAGGTGGGGATTATTGGGGTGTTGCTGGCGGGTTCCTGCAGGAGGGAGGGGGACAGAAAATACGCCGGAGGTGGGAAGGTTGCACAGTCTGGTTTGGAGGTTGGACCGGGGCAGAAAATGCCCAGGGTGGCGGACAGGGTGCAGCAAACCTGCTGGGAATTGGTTAATAAGTGGCCTAAATTTTAGGAACAGACCCATGAGGTCTGGAGGTGGAAATGCTCTAATTTGCTAAACAGAAAGTAACCCAGCTACATGGGGCTGGGAAAACTGACCAGACTCCCAGTGCTGGAGCCCGATCTGACTATCCAGCAGCTGCTGTGCAATGTGAAGGGGGCACCCACCAGTCAGGCTTAGGGGCGATTCCCCTCCCTTCCTATCCAGCTCCTCACAATGAGGAGGGTGTTGGGCTTCCTACCAAGGAGCTCTCCCTGGATCCTGCTGGGGCTCCATCTCTTGTATCAGTCTGTGGCTAGTAGGGGTGTGATGGGTCTTTTGGGAGAGACAAGGGGTCTCTCTTTGTCCCCTCGCCCTGGTGTTTCCTGGATACTCTGAGCAGGGTGGGACACTGTTGACTGGGATCCACCCAAAGCTTCCCTTTGATTGGCTCCTCTCCCCCATGAATAGTGGGGCTGTGAGTGGGGAGCAGGTACTGAGTGTGGGACTCTTGCTCTTTCAGGGGCCGGTGACCTTCGAGGAGGTGGCTGTGTATTTCACCAGGGAAGAGTGGGCTCTGCTGGACCCCGCTCAGAGACTCCTCTACAGAGACGTCATGCTGGAGAACTATGAGAATGTGACCTCGCTGGGTAAGGGTCACTGTCCCCTCGGTTCTTGGAAAGTGAAATGAAGAGAGAAGGTTCACTCCAGCCCCACAATACCATCTCTACTCTGTCCTGGTTCAGCATCACCCCAATGTGGCAGTTACACACACACTACCGGAGACCGTCCCCTCCTACAGAACACTTTGGGAGCAGAGCACAGGAGCAGTGTCACACAGTGTGAAATATCTCCTGTGTGCTGTAGTAAAACCGTGGGTTAGGTGCAGCATAAGCGACAGACGCTTCCTCCCCCGACCTTCTCTCCAACACTGAGCCTACTCCCCCCAGACCAGAATGTGCTGGGCTGAACCAAGCAGGCTGCTGGAGTCAGAGCTCCTGGTCCAAGGTTACTTATCACAGACACTCCGTGCATCCCTGAATGCTGGCTGGGGGTATCCAGAGAAGGAAGCTCAATGGTGGATTTAGGGTTAGTGGCACCCTGTGCTCAGCTTCATTTTTGGGGCCCCTCCTTGGGATCCATCCAAGGAAAAGAACATTCTCTCTTATTCCCCCCGTTTTTCATTCTTTTTTTCTCCATCTTCCTCCTATAAGTAATAGGAAATAAATGAAACAAAGTGAGGGACCTTGATTGTTTTGTAGTCAAACTAATTTTTCCAGAGACTAGTTGAAAATCGCTGAGAGTCTCTGGAGATCACTTAATGATCCTTCCAAGTATTGTTTGTTCTGTTAGCGAACTATTGTGAAGTGCCTTGGATAAGAGCCCTTTAAAAACAGGTATAAAAAACGTTGGGGTGCAGAGTCTAGCCAGGAGTTAGGATGTGGGAGGGGCTCAGGGCTGGGGCAGGGGGTTGAGGTGCAGAGCACTTACCTGGGGCAGCTCTTGTTTCATGTGAGGGAATCAGGGGATGTGAGGGGGCAGGAGTCAGGATGGTCAGGGGGCTGTATGGGGTGCAGGGTTTGGAGTGTGAGGGGGTGCTGGAGTCGGGGTTTGGGGGAAGGGGTGGTTGCAGGAGTCAGGGAGGGCAGGGAACTGGGGTATGTGTGAGAGGGGTGAAGGAGTAAGGGCTGGAGGTTTGGGGGGGTCAGGAGTCAGGCGGTACAGGTGTGAAGGTTGTGGATCAGGAGTCGGGGTTGGAGGCATGAGGTCAATAGTCAGAAGATGCTGGGGGCATGAGGGTGCAGGAGTCTGGACTGGAGGTGTGGGGGCAGGGGTGAAGGAGTAATAGCGAGGGGTGTGTGGGGGGGTGCAGGAGTCAGGGCTGGGAGTGCAGGGGCTGGGAGGGAATTAGAGTGCAGGAGCAGACTGGAGGTTGGGGTGCAGGGTTTGGTCAGTTGTTAGGATGCAGGAGGGGGGCTCAGGGCTGGGACAAGTGGTTGGGGTGTAGAGTGCTTACCTGGGGCAGCTCCCATTTGGTGCGAGGGATGTTGATGGGAATGGGGGGAGCCCCCATTTGATGCTCAGGGTGGGGGTGAGGATGTGGGGTTCAGTAAATTATGTCTTTTCAAATATCTCACAAGTCGTACTGTGAGAAGTGAAGGAGAGGGGAGGGCGTTTCCTTTTGAAAACACCCAGCCAGCCAGTTAGCTGTAAACTCCCTGTTGGTGTCTTCTCTCTGCTTGCTTTGTCTGTAAAGAGTTAAGAAGCCCACAGGTAAAGGAAAAGTAGTTGGCATGTGACCAAAAGAGCCAATGGAATGGCTTGAGCCCTTTTAAATGGGAAAGAAACTTTCCAGTTGTCTGTTGTTCTCTGGGAAAGGAAACACGGAGTAGCAACACTGTGTATGGCTTGAAGCAGGTATGAAAATTCATCCTCCATACTTAGAAGAAATTGTTTGGATAGGGAATATTTAGACAGACACAATCCGGTTTATTTTTTATTTTGGCTTTGGATCTCTTCTCTGCTATCCCAGATGCTCTTGTTTGCTTGTAACCTTTAAGCTGAACCCCCAAGAAAGCTATTTTGGGTGCTTACAAAAATTGTTTCTATCTAGCAGAAAGCCTAAGTTTGAAATGTATTGTTTTCCTTTTTATTTTAATAAAATATGCTTTAAGAACAGGATTGGATTTTTGGTGTCCTAAGAGGTTTCTGCAGGGTGTTTGAATATCTGGTAGCAAGAGCTAATTTCCTTTGTTTTCCTTCTCAGAGGGGAGGTGAAAGGGCTTGAGGGTGCCCCAGAAGGAGAAATTCTCAAGTGCTCCTTCCTGAGTCCAAGGGGTTTTCTTTGCATTTGGGTGGTGGCAGCATTTACCAAGCCAAGGTCAGAGAAAATCTGTAACCTTGGGGGTTTAATACAAGTCTAGAATGACACGTATGAATTTTTAGAATCCGTGCGGGCCCCCACTTTCTGCACTCGAAATGACAAGAGTTGGAATTCAGCCCTCACATATACTATGTACAAAATTGATCATTATTTTGTAGAAGAATGAACATTTTTTAAGTATGATCATTTTGTTTCATCTTTGTATCGTGAGTTCGATATGTAGGGTATATCTGTATTTCCAGACTTGTGCAGTGTCTCTCTGTGACCCACCCAGACATATTGGCGTCAGTGCAGCCTAGCTATTCAATGGCCCATACAGGGTCATCAGCTGTACAATGAGCCCATGGAAAGGACCAAGGGGATACACCTATTCAGTGAACAAGACATGCAGGGTTATGCCTGTGTATTGGGAACTCCAAGACTTTTCCATGTCATGTGCTGTGAAGTTTCCGTTTGGGACACAGGAAGTACAAGTCACATGGCAAAAGGAGTAAAACTGTCAGGTGCATCATCTGGATTTTCTCTTCAATCCATCTCCCTACCTCTGTAGCAACTTCTCTAGAAATTGAGGCCTTGAACAAAGGACTGAATGATGGGGATGTGTTCCCGATGGACTTTCAGGCCAGCAACTCAACAATTCTGTTAAGAACCACATAAGAACATAAGAACGGCCATACTGGGTCAGACCAAAGGTCCATCTAGCCCAGCATCCTGTCTACCGACAGTGGCCAATGCCAGGTGCCCCGGAGTGAGTGAACCTAACAGGTATGATCGAGCGATCTCTCTCCTGCCATCCATCACCCCCCTCTGACAGACAGAGGCTAGGGACACCATTCATTACCCATCCCGGCTAATAGCCATTTATGGACTTAGCCTCCATGAATTTATCCAGCTCTCTTTTAAACCCTGTTATAGTCCTAGCCTTCACAGCCTCCTCAGGTAAGGAGTTCCACAGGTTGACTGTGCGCTGTGTGAAGAAGAACTTCCTTTTATTTGTTTTAAACCTGCTGCACGCCAATTTCATTGAATGGCCCCTAGTTCTTCTATTTTGGGAACAAGTAAATAACTTTTCCTTATTCACTTCCTCCACTCCACTCATAATTTTATATACCTCTATCATATCCCCCCTTAGTCTCCTCTTTTCCAAGCTAAAAAGTCCTAGCCTCCTTAATCTCTCTTCATATGGGACCTGTTCCAAACCCCTAATCATTTTAGTTGCCCTTCTCTGAACCTTTTCTAGTGCCAGTATATGCTTTTTGAGATGAGGAGACCACATTTGTACGCAGTATTCAAGATGTGGGCGCACCATGGATTTGTATAAGGGCAATAAGATATTCTCCAACTTATTCTCTATCCCCTTTTTAATGATTCCTAACATCCTGTTTGCTTTTTTGACTGCCGCTGCACACTGCGTGGATGCCTTCAGAGAACTATCCACAATGACTCCCAGGTCTTTTTCCTGATTGGTTGTAGCTAAATTAGCCCCCATCATATTGTATGTATAGTTGGGGTTATTTTTTCCAATGTGCATTACTTTACATTTATCCACATTAAATTTCATTTGCCATTTTGTTGCCCAATCACTTAGTTTAGTGAGATCTTTTTGAAGTTCTTCACAGTCTGCTTTGGTCCTTACTACTTTGAGCAGTTTAGTATCATCTGCAAACTTTGCCACATCACTGTTTACCCCTTCCTCCAAATCATTTATAAATAAGTTGAATAGGATCGGCCCCAGGACTGACCCTTGGGGAACACCACTAGTTACCCCTCTCCATTCTGAAAAAGTTCCATTTATCCCTACCCTTTGTTCCCTGTCTTTTAACCAGTTTTCAATCCATGAGAGGATCTTCCCTCTTATCCCATGGCAGCTTAATTTACGTAAGAGCCTTTGGTGAGGGACCTTGTCAAAGGCTTTCTGGAAATCTAAGTACACTATGTCCACCGGATCCCCCTTGTCCACATGTTTGCTGACCCCTTCAAAGAACTCTAATAGATTAGTAAGACACGATTTCCCTTTGCAGAAACCATGTTGACTTTTGCCCAACAATTTATGCTCTTCTATGTGTCTGACAATTTTATTCTTTACTATTGTTTCAACTAATTTTCCCGGTACGGACGTTAGACTGACTGGTCTGTAATTGCCAGGATCACCTCTAGAGCCCTTTTTAAATATTGGCGTTACATTAGCTATCTTCCAGTCACTGGGCACAGTAGCCGATTTAAAGGATAGGTTACAAACCCTCGTTAATAGTGCCGCAATTTCACATTTGAGTTCTTTCAGAACTCTTGGGTGAATGCCATCTGGTCCCGGTGACTTGTTACAGTTAAGTTTATCAATGAGTTCCAGAACCTCCTCTACTGATACTTCAATTTGTGACAATACCTCAGATTCGTCACCTACAAAAGACAGCTCAGGTTTAGGAATCTCCCTAACGTCCTCAGCCGTGAAGACTGAAGCAAAGAATTCATTTAGTTTCTCTGCAATGACTCTGTCATCTTTAAGTGCTCCTTTTGTATCTCTGTCATCCAGGGGCCCCACTGGTTGTTTAGCAGGCTTCCTGCTTCTGACATATTTAAAAAACATTTTGTTATTACCTTTTGAGTTTTTGGCTAGCTGCTCTTCAAACTCCATTTTAGCTTTTCTTATTACATTCTTACACTTTATTTGGCAGTGCTTATGCTCCTTTCTATTTACCTCACTAGGATTAGACTTCCACTTTTTAAAAGATGCCTTTTTCTCTCTCACTGCTTCTTTTACTTGGCTGTTAAGCCACGGTGACTCTTTTTTAGTTTTCTGGCGTTGTTTTTTAATTTGGGGTATACATTTGAGTTGGGCCTTTATTATGGTATCTTTGAAGAGAGTCCATGCAGCTTGCAGGGATTTCACTTTAGTCACTTTACCTTTTAATTTCCGTTTAACATACATCGATTTCTGAATGTATCTGACTGCTTTCCCATTTAACAACTTTTTCCTTCTGTCTTTCTTTCTTTCTGTTATAATAAACCTTTAGTTTAGCTGCTAAAGGATTGGCTGGCAGCATGGTATTTTGGGTAAGATCCAGACCTATCTTGATGTGGTGATGTGGCTGACCCCTTGGGTCAGAAGAACATTTTGTCTATGTGCAGAGAGTTTTTAAAGAACCTCTCCCTGTACTGGACCTAGGTGCTGACTGGGAGTCCGAGAACTGGAATGCAATAAAGGGAGCTGTGAGATTTCTTATTTCAGCTTCAGAAGCCCGTTTGTGACTGGTCAGTGAGTTTTACTTCAGTGTTAACCACTAGTGTGTGGAGCATCTGCTCTCCCTTTTCCAGCCTGCCCTGATCTTGGCATTTCCAGTGAGGACTGCCCCAGGCACACCAGGTCACACAAAGTACGGAACTTAAATTCATAGAATGGTTTTTTATGCCCAAGTCTTATGAAATCCGCTGAACTCCTTTGTTTTCTGTCATCTGAGCAGGGTTTCCAGTTTCCAAACCTGAGGTGATCTCCCAGCTGGAACAAGGGGAAGAGTCATGGGTCTCAGACCTCCAGGGTTCAGAGGCAAAAGAGCTGCTGAGAGCTCCCTGCACAGGTGAGGAAACATTAAACCACCTCAGAATCTGTAAGTGCCTGAAGGAAACATCTGGAATGCCCTACAGAGCCCTTGGGAGGTCTCTCAGTTCATTATTGTCGCTACCAGAGGTCATATCCTCAGAGTAACTATAGCTCCTGGGTTCCTGTAGATTCTAGCAGACACCAGGCCATAGCTTCCTCCCTTCCCCCTCTGAATTTGGATGGGATGTGAAGGCCGCATTGATCCCCTCCTCTCTCCTGTGTGGGAGAAGAGTTTGGGGGAGTTGGCTTCTTGATCTGTATTTGACCTCTCTCCAGCGCTTACTTTGATTTGGCCTTCCCCTTTCCAGCCCTGTTTGAGGTTTCTATCTCTGTCACAGCAGGTGATGCAATGGTACGTGAGAAAGAGGAGCAGAATTCTCCGCAGGAAAACATCAAGCAAGTGGATAAACACAGAACATTATCGCAAAGATCGGAAAGGAATGCATCGAGGAGTCGCAAGCAGGGAAAATCCTGTGAGATTCAGGACAGACCAGAAAGAGAGCCAGGAAACCAGCCAGGGGAGAAAGTGGGTAAATGTATTTCTCATCGAGGAACTCAGAAGGACCTCAAGGAAACCACAACACAGCAGGAAACCCTGCGGGGGAAAAGAAAAATTACTTGCACTGAGTGTGGAAAAAACTTATGTGACTACTCAGCCCTTAGAAAGCATCAGCGAATCCACACAGGAGAGAGGCGCTATGAATGCAGTGAATGTGGGAAAAAGTTCATTCATCACTCAAGCTTTACTGAGCATCAGAAAATGCACAGAGGGGAGAGGCCCTATGAATGCAGTGAGTGTGCAAAATGCTTTCATAAGAGATCAGGCCTTTCTCGACATCAGAGGATCCACACTGGTGAGAGACCCTATGAATGCAGTGAGTGTGGGAAAAACTTCGCTCATAGACAAGGCCTTTTTCACCATCAGAGAATCCACAGAGAGGAGAGGCCCTATGAATGCAGTGAGTGTGGGAAAACCTTCAATCGCACCTCGCACCTTAGTAGGCATCAGACAATCCACACAGGGGAGAAGCCCTTTAAATGCAGTGAGTGTGGGAAAACCTTCAGGCGCAGCTCGCACGTTATTAGTCATCAGAGAACCCACAGCGGCAAGAGGCCCTAAATCGGCGGTTCTCAAACTCTCTGGTGTGGCGGCCCTTTTTCTGTTCCCCACGGGCCGCTGTGACCCATGTGTGTCCCCCAAAATGCTGCAGAATCAAATGCTTTTGGCTGTATTTTGGCAAACGTGCTGTTCGCTTCAGAGCGTCTGCTGAAAAGCTGCCAAACCCAGAAACATTCACTTCAGCGTCTTTTTGCCAAAATGCCACCAAAAGCAGACACGTCCTATTCGCACAGGGAACTCGTGACCCCCTGGAAATTGGCCCGCAACGGGCCGCTGTGACCCATGTGTGTCCCCCAAAATGCTGCAGAATCAAATGCTTTTGGCTGTATTTTGGCAAACGTGCTGTTCGCTTCAGAGCGTCTGCTGAAAAGCTGCCAAACCCAGAAACATTCACTTCAGCGTCTTTTTGCCAAAATGCCACCAAAAGCAGACACGTCCTATTCGCACAGGGAACTCGTGACCCCCTGGAAATTGGCCCGCAACCCCCCCAGTTTGAGAACCGCTGCCCTAAATGCAGTGAGTGTGGGGAAGAGAGACCAGATGTCCTGACGTTATACGGACAGTCCCGAGTTTTGTGTCTTTTTATATATAGGCTCCTATAACCACATCCCAATTTTTCACATTTGCTGTCTGGTCACCCTAGTGTGGGGAAACCTTCAATCGCAACTCAGCCCTTTCTGAATATCAGAGAATCCACATGGGGGAGAGGCCCTATGAATGCAGGGAGTGTGGGAAAACCTTCTCTCTGCACTCAGCCCATGTTAACCATCAGCGAATCTGCAAGGGAGATCAACACCTTAAAAACTTATAGGGCTATCAGTCCTTTTTTTCTGTAATACTTCTGGTGATTCCCACAAAGTAACTTTTAAAACTGTTTGAACTCTTGGCACACCATTTTCCCTCAGCTTCTCCAGATCAGTGGCCTGTTATTGCCTTTTCCCATTTTCCCTCTTTTGAGGTGAACCCACTTGTCCTTTCTATCAACTCCACTGTCCCATGAGTAATTTGAGTGCCCTTCCTACCAGGATCCAGGGAGCATCATGTTTCTACCATTCCTCCTATTGCAAAGTAATTGTTAGTGTCACCAATGATGCAGATGGTATCATTGCCAGTTCTCGGATTGTTCTGGGTGGTGCTGAAGAGCAGTTATATTGGGGACTTTTCAAAATATATTTAAATGAAGAGGAGCAGGGAAAAAAAGTGTAATTTCAGCCTCTGTGACACTGGAAGGAGATGGGAATCTCTGAGTCACCCCTCCTTCCCCATCACTGCAGAAATGTTTCCTTGTGTCTGAGCCATGCAGAGTTTATCTTTATCACATTCTATCCATCCACTTCTCAAAGTGTCATTGAGGAAGAGTTCTCATCTGTCTTTGCTCAGAGATGATGCTTTGGCTTCTTTAATCCTATATCAGAGTCAATATGACTGAAGATGAAAGTGTCAAAGACCTGGAAGGGGAATCCAAATAGATCCCCCACACACTGAGATCATTTGGAGTTTAAATCCCACATTCCATCTATTGGTAAAACCTCTTCTGGCAAGGTGACTGTTTTGTCCCCCATTATTTGGTTGCTAGGAAACTAAAATGTTGTAAATAACATAACTGAGTATGGAGACAGTGCTGAGTGAAGTATGTTTGAATGGATCTGAGGAGAATGTGATGGGAGAATCTCTTGTCCCGACTCTGAATAATCAGATGTAACCTGCTCTAGTAGCTCTCTGTGATGTGGGTTTCTATCTTTCCTGAAGGCTGTTTGGTCACCCAATTGGATACTAGTTCAGTTTGATAGGATATAGCCCATATTTACTGGAGAATTGAAGATGAATCACCATTTGCTAAACTCATGATTTCTCACTTCAGCTTTGCTTTTCCCCCATCCCCCCATGATGACATGGAGAAAGTTCAAGTGCATTCCTGTCAACAGGGGAGAACTCTCCAATTTACTGGACATGCTAGCAAGAAACAGCAGTGATTAAAAATCTCCACTTGGAAATGGTGAACAGCAGCAGAACCTCAACTAACTTGGGGAAGTGCATATGATCACAGTGCTGTTAAATTGTTTAAGTCCATATTGTCTCAGATCACCTGGAGAGAGAATTCCCCATTAAGTGATTTTGAACTAGGCAAACAGCCCAGGTATTTGGTTCCCAAAGCATATGTAACCCAGGCCCTACAGAAGATCTCTCCTCACTAATCCTATATTAGGGGAGATGCTGCCCTTCGTGACACTGATACTGAAGAAACAGAAGTGGGTTTTTTGTTGAATTTATCCTGGGTGGGAGTTAAAATTTTGTTTAAAATGAAAATAGTTTTGGAAATCTAATAGCTGAAGAAAA
Source organism: Sternotherus odoratus (assembly GCA_032164245.1). Taxonomy (NCBI): domain Eukaryota; kingdom Metazoa; phylum Chordata; order Testudines; family Kinosternidae; genus Sternotherus; species Sternotherus odoratus. Next base: position 15,625,404 of record JAVMKO010000019.1, on the reverse strand, counting down.
ATAGCTATTTTTGAACAGTCTCCCCAGCTCTGGTAACTAACAGATTCTGAAAGCTTGTCATGTTTCGGGAAGCCATTCCTCACTAACACTGTTAAGCCTTTCAGTAGTTTTGTAAAGGATTCTACTTCAGAGAAGTGTAAATCTACCCTAACCAAGGCCAAAGATTTGGAAAGAATTGGGGTTGGAAGAGTACACACTGTTCTTGCTTTCCGCCCTAGTAAAAGAAGCTAGGGTGACCAATGACCCAAGGAAAATTGTTTGTACAGTGTCACTGGTTACAGTTCCCAAAGATACCAGGGTTAGTCTGAGAACAATCATCTTTCACCCTTTGTATCCAAAGAGAGAGTGCCTCATAGGACATTCCTTCCCTCTAGATCCCCAACCCACTGCCTGACTGGGTAACAAGGACTTTCAGGCTGTAGAAATGATGGTAACCAATGAGGCAATGAATGTGTCAGGCTTCAGTGTCAGACTCCAGGATACACACATGTTGAGTCCTTGTTCCAGGGTTTTGTGTCTGACACTTTGGCTACACAATGAAGTTGATGTTGGCACAGCTTCACCAGTGTAGCTGCGCTGGTGTAACACTGGTATTACAGACACTCTAAGCCAGTTGGAGAGATCTGTCCCATTGGACTTTATTAGTTCAGCTTTCGGAAGCAGCAGTGGCTATGTTGGAAGGAGAAGCTCTCCTGCCAACGTAGCACTATCTACACAGGGGATTAGGGCTGTGCAACTGTGTTGCTCAGTGGTGTGGATTTTTAGCACCCCTGAGCAATATACTTTTACTGATAAATTTCTTTATTGTAGACCAGACAGATTGATCGTGTGTTTTTAAGCATTTACATCACTTCTCCTCTATCTCCTCCTACTCGGAAAGATTACAAAGTGTGAAAAGAGAGGTATTTTTCCTCATGATTCAAACATTCCCACATAGGAGACCCCTTCCACCAACACACATGGCAGAAGATCCTGAGAGAGATGAACTCTCAGAAGTGGTTTGGACCTACGTTGGGACAAACCACAACTTGAGCCCAGGTTCAGTTGTTGGCAATGGGGATAAAAAAACCGAACATCTCTGACAAGAATTTGTGATCTTTGTATATGTTGTTGTTACCAGTGAAAATGAAATTATAGGTGAAGTTATTGGTTAACTAGTAAGATACTAATTGTGTGATAATCTGAATTCTTTTGGAAAACTGAAAGTTGTCTTGCTTTTTGTTTTGTCAGTCTTACAGCAAATGCTGGCTAAGCTTGAAAAGTGAATTTGATTTAATTTACACCCTGTGGATGGTTTATTTACCTGCCAGCATTCCCATGTACCTGTGGGCCAGCCCGTGGGTAATGAAGAATGAGATCTTACAGTGACACTTGACCTTGTCACATGGTACTTCCATGTTGAAGGAGGGGTGGGGATCCAGAGAGAGAAAAGATTCCTGCCTTGTGCCAAAGCTATCAAAGGGGGTGGAGGAGAAGAAAAGAGGCAGGCAGTCATGAGAACACCCCTGCTTTGCACCAAAGATGGCTGCTGGAACTAACAAGGACTGGACCAGGGGAAAGGATCGGGCCCAGATTAGGAAGGAGTCTAGTCTGAGAAAAAAGCTCATTGGAACATCTCTAAGGGGAGATTTTACCTTTAATCAGTTTCTTTAAATATTAGGCTTAGACTTGTGGGGTTTTGCGTTATTTTGCTTGGTGACTTACTTTTTTCTGTTATTACCTGAAACCACTAAATCCTACTTTTTATAATTAATAAAATTACTTTTGTTTATTAATTAAGCCAGAGTAAGTTATTCATACCTGGGAGAGCAAACAGCTGTCCATATCTAGAGGAAATTTTTTTTCTGTTGATGCCTGCGGTGGACAGGGCAAGCTCCTATCCAATCCCCACTTTTCAAAAATCCAGTTAATATACAGTCCTTCAATTAAGGACATATCAGATATTACACTGATAAGAACAGATATAACATAGTAGATAATGCTTTCTTAGCCAAAAGACCAAGAAGCGATACCGCTAGTCTGTGAAACCCGCACACCTCTGCCCCCGCTGCTCTCTACCTCACTGTGACGAGCTCCCAGACACCTAACAAACACCATCACTAGGTAATGCTAAGTGAGGATCACTTCCCCTAAACGACTCCAGTGAAAGAATTCAAAGGAAGAATCTGGAACCCACAATTCTGTTCCAAGCCAGTTCCCTGGACACTCCTAATTTGCACCTGTCATCAGCAATCTCTCCCTGTTAACTCTTACAGCAAAACCGAGCAAAGAAAGTCTAGGTAAGCTCTGTACTACAGCCCCAAAGCTCTTTTCTGCTCCTTCCCACAGAACTATCTCAAACAGAGACAATCACATCTGTTAGAAGTAGAAAGTAGCCTAGAAGTCCTGTTTACATGGAAGGGATTAAGAAGCTAAAGGAAACCTGGTTGGCACCTGACCAAAAGAACCAATGGGAACCGAAGATGCTTTCGAACCGGAGAGGAGGGAAAGTCCTCTGTTTTCTTAGTTCATGTGTTCAGGGCTATCAGGTCAATCGGACAGGTTTTTTGCTCTCCATCTATTTATAACTTTTCTAAACAACAACAGTAAGTCAGTTAGCCAGGCAAGGCTATAGTTTCATATTTGCGTTATCTCACTCATGAATTTCTCAGGTTTTTAGGGAAATATTCCTGTGAGTAGTAATGGCTTCGATAGTTTTCATCACCATACAAATTTTGACAGGTTTCTGCGTCCTCCTTTCTGGTCCACCGAAGGTTGGCGCCATCACAACTGATGCTCAGCTCTCTCAGCGACCTGTTCAGTTGCCTCGGTGACAGGGGATGCAGACATTAATGTGAGGTGCATAAACAGGGGATTTGGCAGCCGAGTGAATAGGCGGCATGTGCAATCATGAGAGGGAACTTCCACCCTTCCTGGTTTTGCACTTCAGTGACCTAATGGCTCAGGCATTGACTTCCTAAGGCAAAGATGGTGGGTTCAAATCCCATCTGAGGTGAAAAATTCCCTCCTTCCCCTCCATTACAAAGAAATGCAGAAGATGCTGAGTGCTCCAAGGTCAGACCCAGAGGATGGTTTCAATCCACCAATTTCTCAGTTATGGGCCCTGCACGCTGCCGCTGGACCACTCTGGTGAGTTTTCAGCATCCGCTGCCAGCCTGTGGCATCCAAACGAGCACCTTGCAAGGGTCGTGCTGCCAGGCAGATATGCAGGATGTTAGGCAGAAGCCTTAAGCCTCTCAAATGTGTGTCTCTGTGGCGCAATGGGTCAGCGCATTCGGCTGTTAACCGAAAGGTTGGTGGTTCGAGCCCACCCAGGGACGGTGATACCCCTCTGCTTCTTCCTAAAGCGGAATTTTGTAGAAATGCCACCCCACCTGCCTAACCCTCTGGGAGGAATTTTGGATGTTGGGGGGTATGGGCTGAAGGCTCTGATAGGGAGTTGGGGGATGGGAGGAGGTGCCAGATGTGTGAGGTAGTTGGGAGATGGGAGGGGACATAGAGGGAGGCAGTGAGGACTCTGGCAGGTGTTTGGGGGAGGGGTGGTAAAGGGGCCTGCAGGTTCTGGGATGAGTTTCAGGTGGTGGAAGCAGTGTGGGGAAAGGGTGGGGATCCCCTTACAGAAGTGCGACCTCTGACGGTCATGGATGTCCGGAGAAGGCAGCTGGTCCCACGGTGTAACAGTCAGGACTCTGAATCTTTTGTCTTGGGCTGAACTAATGCCCTGGAGTTCAAAGTGCTCAACTTCCCGGTCACCAGTAATGCAAGAGCAACTCTCTTCCCTGCTCAGGGTGGCCGCAGTGGGTTGGGGCTCTAGGACTTGCCACTCTGGCGGGTGATGCCGGCAGTCCTGTGGTCTGACCTGCTGGTCGGGATTCTCGCTGCTTCACCTGATGCCCACAAGCTTGGCCCTTGTGCTTTCTTCCCACGTGGCACTTGAAGACAGGAGAGCCAGGGCCAGGCTGGAGCCCAGCTCACCTCTCCTCCTCTGGGCACCTGGAGCAGAGGGGGTTGGTGCTACAGCTCCGGGGGAACGATTAAAAGCCACAGAGCAACCAAGCGCAGGGCAGGAAGACAGGTGGACCAGACCTATGCATGGCCAGCGGACATCCCTGCAGACGCCCAGGTTGATGCCTGGGGTGGACAGAGCAAGCTCCTATACCATCCCCCCTTTTCAAAAATCCAGTTAATATACAGTCCTTCAATTAAGGACATATCAGATATTACACTGATAAGAACAGATTTAAAATTTTTATTAAAGCTAATGTTCAACATGAAAACATACACAGATTTGAGAGGTTAGGTCAGGGGTGGGCAAACTTTTTGGCCCGAGGGCCACATTGGGGTTCAAAATTGTGTGGAGGGCCAGGTAGGGAAGGCTGTTCCTCGCCAAATAGCCTGCCCCCCCATCTGACTCCCACTCACCTCCCACCCCCTGACTGCCCCCTCAGAGCTCCCAAGACATCCAGCCCCCCCGCTCCTTGTCCGATTGCCCCCTCCAGAGATCCCCCCCCTCCCTAACTTCCCCCCACAGGACCCTACCCCGTACCTAAGCCCTCCTGCTCCTTGTCCCCTGATTGCCCCCTTCCAGCAACCCCCCACTCTAACTGCCCCCCAGAATCCCCAATCTAAGCCCCCTGCACTTAGTTCCCTGACTGCCCTCTCCCGAGACCCCCCCACCCTAACCACCACCCAAGCCCCCCTGAGCGCCCCTCACCCCCGTTCTTGCTTACTTTGCTCAACCGGGCATGGCCCCACGGCTTGCTGCTCTCATCTGGCTCCTCGCCTGGCCCCGGCAGCTCAGCCCGGCACCCCCGGGCTGGAGCGCGGCGCCCCTCACCGCGCTGCTCGGCCCCTGGGCATGGAGGAGGGGGCCACTGGCACCACTCCCCTGCCGAGAGCTCGCAGGCCGGATAAAATTAAAGTGAAATAAAGAGAAATACGCGCCACTCCAACAACGGTCAATGTGTTTTGAGTGCACCATCTATTGGGGAAACGTGGGCATTGCAGGGAAAGGGGAAAAAAAGGAGGTTTTTACTATAATTTGGACAAGTTCGGCGGGCCGGATTAAAAAGCCTAACGGGCCGTATGTGGCCCGCGGGCCGTAGTTTGCCCATGTCTGCTCTATCCCCACCTTGCCTCAGTCTAGGCAACTGCCAGTCACCATTTGCCACCGTTCACTGAGGCAGACTGAGGTATAATTTCCACTCATCACTGGCAAGGAGGGTTTGGCCTGCTGCTTCTACCTCAGAGCCGGATGTGGGGAGCAGCTGGGGAGAGCGGAGGGAGGACCCTGGGCAGCGGGCCCAGCACAGGGAGACACCCCCAGCCAAGAGGCCCTGCAGGCCTAACTTTGAGGAAGATCATAACCCCCAGGGGGCGGGGGGGACACTGGGAAGAAGGATCCTGCCACCTAGAGCTTGAGCGCGTGTGGCCAACACCAGAGCAAGTGTCCAACCCGCAGCATCCCTGCAGCACAGCCAGGGCCTGAGAAGGGGGCCTGGGACTTGTGAGGAACAGACTGAACTTCCCTTATAGAAACACTGGTTGTGACGTCCCCGTACCACAGAGCAGAGTGATGGGTTTTCCTTTAACCTTTGCCATTTCTTTCCTTATTTTTTAAAAATTGATTGCTGTGTAATAAACTGTATTTGCTTTGAAGTGTATGTAATGATCAGTGGGTCAGGGAAGCATCCAGTGCTGAGAGAGTGGGGGCACCCTAGCCCCTGCCCTAAGTGACCAGGAGAAGGTTGGGGGTGGAGCCCCCCGGCAATCCTGGGCCAGGCCTGGTGCGGTTACAAGGACTCTGCCACACAGGGGAGTGTAAGGGGAGCCCTCAATGTCAGGCAGGCCTCTGGGTAAAGGAAGGGGGAGCGAGGACCCAGATCCTTTCGCTGGCCCATTTCAGCAGAATAGTGTATAAGCCAGGAAAGTTCCCCACAATACTGAGACCATTCCCCTGCTTACATCATGTTCAGGAGATGTTCATAGATAGGGTCAGGCCTTCCCCTGTTACTAACCTTGTCTCTGCTACACTTAGGCCATGCTCTGTGTAGGGGAATGTGCAGTGAGAAAGCTTTACACCCAGGGGTCTCTTCCCCTCCACCTTTCCCCCTCCATTGTCCAGCGCTGCAGCATTGCTAATCTAATGAGTTACAGGCTTTTTCCTCCCCTTTCGCTGTAAGCATTAAGTATTGGTCCCTGCTGGAAGAGCACCAGCCTAGACGGATCAATGGGTTGATTAAGGATGCTATAGCCCAAGTTTCACATGTCTCTCCAGCTCTCATTCAAACCCTCTGAAAGTGGATAGCTTGGATTATTATTTTATCCGAGTTGAGGTTGCCACACCCTTAAGGCTACATGGAGGGACATAAAGGGATTGACATAAAACTGCGGTGAAAGGTTAATCCCAGAAGGGCTGATCTCATTTGTTTACTAAATCACTGAAGCAGTAAATCTTGTGGGTGAAACCTTGTCCCCAAGGAAGTCATTGGCAAAGCGCACATTGACTTCATCAGGGCCAGGGTTTCACCCTCGATTGTGAATTAAATTTAGCGGCAAGGTTCTTTTGACAATGTTTTGAGTTAACACACAGGAAATAGCCCTGAAGCCCCGACAGAGGCGAGGACAATGACAGTTGTGAGGAAGCCTTTGGATTCTCAGGACAAGCCTGTGACTCTAGCGCCCACACTGCTAGAATGAGGCCTCCCGCTCTTGTTTAATGCAATTAGAGGGACGGGTGATGTTAGCTAATGACCTTTGTTATTTGCCCAAGAGCTAGGGATGGTGCTATAGAATGTCCTTTATTTTAGCCTTTCCTTCCTGTTGTCTTGTCTTCTGATTCTAATCTCCGCCACTAATTCACTGGACGACCTGGGGCAAGTTGCTTGACCACGCAGGGCTTCAGGTGCCCCTCTCTACATTGGGGTACTAATGCTTTGTGAAGTGCTTTGAGAGCTGTGGATGAAACGTGCTATATCCTTGCAGGGTTTAGTAGTATTGAGTCAGGTTTCTGCCGTGACATTCTGATGTCTTCCAAGGGCATTTCCCATTCAGTGCAGGTATTCTCTCTCCCTCTCTTGCCTGTAGTACTTGAGGGCGGTTGTTTGATCTTGCAGAAATGAATGAAACTCTGTGGTGCTTAGCTTCCTGGTGTTAAATGATTACACAACAGCATGGCAGCTGGGGGAGGGAAAGCAACATGAGGTGACTGGCGTGTGTGTTTAAATAAAATCTGAAAGATCCCTGTTCAGCTCCCTCATTTCCCCGCCCCCACACACTGCACATTCCCATAGGAATTTGTAAGTCGTCCACATTATTTCTTGTTGTCGTATTATATATGGGAGCCAGATTCTCCGCTGGTGTGAACGGACAAAGCCACACTCATTTAAATGGAGTTGCACCAACTTTTGTTAATGTAGCATCTGCCCTATGTGTTACAATAATCCTCTATACAAAGTGACTTGCCAGAGAGCTGAGAGAAGGGCATCTAGGAAAGTGTTAGCGGCACATGTGGCATTGTCTGGGCCTACTTCCCTTCCATAGCTGGAGTCCCCTGTACTTTTGAACTTAGTAGCTCTAGGTCGGTTTGCAGTTGTTGCACTGGCTTGGGGAATTTCCAAAGAGGAGAGTAATTCTCAGGCAGTAGGAGGATAGTGGACCGGCAGGAATTTCGAATGGCCCAAATTGAATCTGCCTGGTTCTGCTTTTCTGTGGTTATTGGGAAGGTTCCTTTCTACACAGGGGGTTTAATTGTAGGTCTTTTGTAGTAGTTTTGTCTCATTTGATCCACAGTTATATTTGGGCCTCAGCTCCTAGTTACTAGGATGGGACGAGGTTATACAACTGGATGGTTTTATCAGTCATCTCACTGGTAGGAAGTTGGTTAGAGCTATCTAATTGTTGTTGGTTTTTTTGTGTGATGAAGGGGATAGACACTGGGTTTGGGTGTGTGGTGGGGAATCAGGCAATATTTTGGACTGGAATGTTTAATTGTTTGCATTTAATAAGTACAGCAGCATATCCCCTTCTCAAACATTTTATAGATTCTAAATCTGCCTCCTGGCATTATGCCTAAAATGTTTCAATAATTAGAAAGCTTTTTAAGATGCACCCCAAAAGAAAAAGAAGAGGGAAATTCCTATAGAGCAGTTACATTTGGGAAATAGTCTCTGATAAATGTGGCTTCGATTTTTTTAGAATACAAGCATAAGTTTGAGTGACAGTAAAAGGAGTGAAGAAATACAGACAGTAGCAATAAGTTACTAACAACAACAACAACAGAAAGCTAAGTTTCCACTAAGCTCTGTAAAAGTGAGCAGATGCAATTACAAGTGCGGTCCCTACACACAGAGAATTCACTCCACCATTGCAGTGAGCACTAGGGATGGGTGAACTACATAAAATTATTGCCAAATACGGTACACAGTTGGCTAGCCAAATGTCACCAGATAGTATTGGCTGGTTTTCCAAATTCTAGATAATAAGGTTTATTTGTTCCCCTCATCTGCCAGGCACATATGCAGGATGTTAGGCAGCAGCCTTAAGCCCCTCAAATATGTGTCTCTGTGGCGCAATGGGTCAGCATGTTCGGCTGTTAACCGAAAGGTTGGTGGTTCGAGCCCACCCAGGGACGGTGGTAACCCTCTGCTTTTTCCTAAAGTGCAATTTTGTAGAAACGCCACCCCCACCTGCCTAATGCTCTGGGAGGAATTTTGGATGTTGGGGGGTATGGGCTGGAGGCTCTGATAGGGAGTTGGGGGATGGGAGGAGGTGCCAGATGTGGGAGGTAGTTGGGAGATGGGAGGGGACATAGAGGGAGGCAGTGAGGACTCTGGCAGGTGTTTGGGGGAGAGGTGGTAAAGGGGCCTGCAGGTTCTGGGATGAGTTTCAGGTGGTGGAAGCAGTGTGGGGAAAGGGTGGGGATCCCCTTACAGAAGTGCGACCTCTGACGGTCATGGATGTCCAGAGAAGGCAGCTGGTCCCACGGTGTAACAGTCAGGACTCTGAATCTTTTGTCTTGGGCTGAACTAATGCCCTGGAGTTCAAAGTGCTCAACTTCCCGGTCACCAGTAATGCAAGAGCAACTCTCTTCCCCGCTCAGGGTGGCCGCAGTGGGTTGGGGCTCTAGGACTTGCCACTCTGGCGGGTGATGCCGGCAGTCCTGTGGTCTGACCTGCTGGTCGGGATTCTCGCTGCTTCACCTGATGCCCACAAGCTTGGCCCTCGTGCTTTCTCCCACACGTCTCTTCCCACGTGGCACTTGAAGACAGGAGAGCCAGGGCCAGGCTTCATAGTCAGGGCTAGGCAGGAGGGAGGAAGAGTCCCAGGCTGGAGCCCAGCTCACCTCTCCTCCTCTGGGCACCTGGAGCAGAGGGGGTTGGTGCTACAGCTCCGGGGGAACGATTAAAAGCCACAGAGCAACCAAGCGCAGGGCACAAAGACAGGTGGACCAGACCTATGCGTGGCCAGCGGACATCCCTGCAGACGCCCAGCCAGCCAGATCCCTGGCAAGCAAAAGACCTCCTGAAGGCCTCCCGCAGTCCAGCATGCAGGGCAGCTGCTGCTGCTCTGTGACCAACATCAGAAGCCTGTAGGAAAGCAGCATCAGTCCCCCTCTGGTGGGGCCGCTGACCATTCCCACTCAAGCTTCTCACCTGTGCGGGAAGTCAGGAGATTTTAGCCCCACAGGCTTTTTCCCACCACAAAGGAAAAATGGCACAGGCACAGCCATGAAGGGATTCAAACCCTCACTCTCCTGATTAGAAGTCAGACACCTTATCCATTAGGCCACACGGTTGGGACGTAGCTCCATAGAGAGCCCCCGCCCTTGGGACTGTCACCTGATATGCTGCGATTACCTCCGAGCCCACTTTCCCTGCCCACTTGGGACTCCAGAACCCTGCCTTGTCGAGCCAGACAACACAGACCAGGTCTGGTTCACACCCCCAGAACTGCAGACGTAACTGAAAACAGCTTAGCAGGTAACCTATCCCCAGACACCCCTTTCCCAATGGGAGCCAAACCCCAAAGAAATCCAATTTTACTCAGTATAAAACTTACACAGTGTGAACTCATCAATTGTTCACCCTCCAGAACACTGATAGAGTGACATGCACAGCAGTTTGCTCCCCCGGGTATTAATCACTTAGTCTGGATTAATTAATAAGCAAAAGTAATTTTATTAATTATAAAAAGTAGGATTTCAGTGGTTTCAGATAATAACAAAGAAAAAAGTAAGTGACCAAGCAAAACAAAGCAAAAATGTGCTCGTCTATGCCCAATACATTAATAAACTGACTACAGGTAAAATCTCCCTCTTAGAGATGTTCCAATGAGCTTTTTTCTCAGACTAGACTCCTTCCTAGTCTGGGCCCAATCCTTTCCCCTGATCCAGTCCTTGTTAGTTCCAGCAGGCATCTTAGGTGCAAAGCAAGGGTGTTCTCATGACACCCCTGCTTCCCACTGGCCATCCAACAAAGTTCATTTTGAGCCCCGTTATAGTCTTGTCCTTCATAGCATCCTCCGGCAAAGAGTTCCACAGGTTGATTGGGTGTTGTCTGAAGAAATACTTCCTTTTGTTTGTTTTAAATTTGCTGCCTATTCATTTCATTTGGTGACTGCTAGATCTTGGGTTCTGAGGAGAAGGAAACACCACTTGTTTATTTGCTTTCTCCGCACAGGTCATATCCCCCTTTAGTCCTCCCTTTCCCCAGATGAAAAGTCCCAACCTTATTAATCTTTTCTAATACCCAAGCTCCTCTGGACTCTCTCATGATTTTTGCTGCCCCTTTTCTGAATTTTTCCACTTCTAATCAATCTCTTTTGAGACAGGGTAGTAAACAACCTGCTATTTAAAGGAAAACAAAAGGTTTCTAACAAATTAGAACAAGCTTTTCTTATAAAGAAACTAAAGGGCTAAAAATTTCAGACTTTTCAAAAAGATTGGTTAGAAAACTTATCATCATACTAAATTTTTTTCTGTTTTTTTAAACCAGAAGATTCTCCCCCAAAGGAGATGCACCATTCCTGGAAACACTGCAATACCAGGTTGATGCCTGGGGTGGACAGAGCAAGCTCCTATACCATCCCCACTTTTTAAAAATCCAGTTAATATACAGTCCTTCAATTAAGGACATATCAGATATTACACTGATAAGAACAGATTTAAAATTTTTATTAAAGCTAATGTTCAACATGAAAACATACACAGATTTGAGAGGTTAGGTACTGGGCATCTGGGGTCAGGCTGGAGTTATGGGCGATTGTAGGTAGTAGGTACAGGTTTTACAGGGCAGATGCATATCACATATCCAGCATAGGTCCAGATTGGGGTGTGGGAGTTTTTAAAGCGTCAATCTATAGGTGTGTTCGGGTACACCACCCATGGGGTGTAGTGAAGGTCCGAGTCAGTGGTGGTTCAGGCAATAAGTACATGGGTGGGCGCGTCCCTCTGTTTTTCAGGGAAGTGGGGGTGGGTTGTTTCCCTGGTCGTCGGTCTCGGCTACTCGACCTGGTACTGGCGATGTCCCGTGATGTGTTCCGTGTATATGTCTCTGGACCACCTGATGGTATCGGACACCATGAGCTGTCTCATGAGCCGGGCGTAGCGCCGACCGATGCCGCACGCTCTCAGTACCGGCTCGTTGCAGGGGTCCCATGCACCCAGGGCTCCTACGATCAGGGCGTGGAGCTGCACCTCATAGCCCTGCGCTCTCAGGGTGTCAGCCAGTGGGGTGTACTTCAGCACCTTCCGAGCTCGGGCCTCGTGGAAGGCCGGTGACCGGTTTTCGAATGGCACCATGACATCCACTATGAGGACCTTCTTCGTCTCTGCGTTGGTCACGACGATGTCGTGTCGCAGTCGGCTGTCTGTCCCGGGGATGGCAGAGTTGACGGAGGTCTTCCCCAGGGATGGCGGAGTCGATGGTGATCTTCCCCAGGGATGAGGGGATGGCTTTCACCAGCCGGTTCTGGATGGCATTGTGGCGGTGCTGCCAGGCTCTGGAGTGTGGCTTGCATCCACAAAGGACGTGGGGCAAGGTCTCGTTGACGTAGCCGCACCTCCTGCAGCGCTTGTCCCGATTGCCATGGCGGATGGCTCCATTGAGGGGAACACAGTTGAGTCGGGCCCGGTGGATGAACCGCCAGTCGGCAAACCTGGTGAAGCTTCCCCCGTGGAGGAAGTGGTTGCTGGCGTCCCACTTGCTGGACACCTCAAACACCTTGCCCTGGTCTGGCTTCCGCTTCAGGTTCTCGGTGTAGTAGAAGCGGATGGTGTCTTTCAGCGTCCTTTCCAGCATCGTTCTGGCGGTCGGGGTGATGATGGTGTGGTCCGGGGTCTTTATGCGCGGCACTAGAATTCCCAGCTCCCGGCGCTCCTCGCACCAACTCCAGCGGCAGCCGATCCTCTTCCCTAGGCGTCTAGAGGCGTTACGGGCACAGGTTCAGAGGGAGGAAAGGTCTCCCCCCTCTCTCCCGAATTCGACTTCCATGGAGCCGCTGAGGTAGGTGGCGATGTCCTGCTCGGAGGGGGTCCTGATGATTCGTTTCCTGACGGCGTTCCATACGGCTTCCTCCGCGATGCTCCTCACTGTCGGGTCCGGGAACGTCAGGAGGCGGAAGGCGTGGGTGATCACCGCCACGTCACACAGGTCACCCATCCGGGGTACGTTGGCACCGCCCTGCCTGTGGGAGATGTAGACGATGTCGGCACTGGCCCTCTGGGGAAGGTAGAGCCATTTCTTCACCAGCTGTCTGATGGTCCTATCGGCCTTGTTCAGGGGCACCTTGGCTACGGCCGATCCCCTGAGGACGAAGGAGATGCGGGGGATCAGGAAGGTATTGAGGGCGTTGATCTTTTGCCAGGGGGCGAGCAGGGAGGAGTCGATTTGGGCCGCGTCCCGCAGGATCTCCGCGATGGTGTCTTCGGGGGTCTGTCGGACGCGGACTCCTGTGGGTGTCCCCAGGTGTTGATATACCTCTCCCTCCTTGAGGGAGGCCATGGGCTCGCCCTGGATCAGGAGCCGTGAAGCTTGGACCAGAGCCTTGGCGTTGCCCGTCACGTGGAGGGAGGCACATTTTTTGGGGTTGAAGCGGAGGCCCATCCACTGGGCGGCTTGGCTGGCAACGTCGAGCATCCCCTGGAGGCTTTCTGAGCTGTCGGCAATCAGGGCCAGATCGTCGGCGTAGGCCAGGATGCTGATTCTTTTGCCGTGGAGGTCGAAGCCGGCTGAGCCGCTGGAGACAGCTCAGATGAGCGGTTCCATGGCCAGGTTGAAGATGATGGGGCTGAGGGGGCAGCCCTGTTTCACGCCGCAGCGGGTGTTGATGGCGTCCGTCTCTCCGTCCGTGGTGCAGATGGTGGTGGTGCAGTCCTCGTAGAGATCCCGGAGGGTCTGGAGGAAGGTTTCCGGCATCCCGAACTCTCTCAGGGTGGCGAAGATGTGGTGGTGGGGTATGGACCCGAAGGCGTTGCTCAGGTCGAGCCATGCTATGGCGCACTGCCTCCTGGACCTCCTGGCTTCCTGGATTGCCGTCTGAAGGAGGAAGTTGTGCTCATAGCACCCTTCACAGGACATGAAGCCCTTTTGTGTTGAGCTGACTGCGCCCCCGCAGATTGACCAGTCCGTGATCCTTGCCGCGAGGCAGCTGGCGTACAGCTTGTAGCTGGTGGAGCAGAGGGAGATGGGCCTCCAGTTGCCGGGGTCGTCTCGTTCACCTTTTTTGTGGGTGAGAACGGTCATGGACTTTTTCCAGGAGTGGGGGGTGCGGTGGAACTGCTTGCATTTGTTGAAGATGGCAGAAAGCACCAGACAGCCGGGGTCTTGTTTTTTCAGCATGTTGTAGCGAATGCCATCTTTTCCAGGGGCGGTGTTTTTGGTCCTTACAAGCCTTGCTAGCACCTCCTCCGGGGAGAAGTCTCGCTCCAGGTCCTCAGTGGGGTCGATCCGGGGTAGCGGGGGGAGGCACTCTGGGCGTCGTGCGTCAGTCTGGGCTTCACGATCGAATACATCCCTGAAGTATGAGTAGAGTCTCTGGGGCTGGATGGTGCAGTAGGGGGAGGTCTCATCGAGGATTTCCCTCATGGCTTTTGGGCGGTTTCTCCTGTATAGCTTCTGGATACGGGATGCGGCTGCCGGGTCGAAGCAGCGGCTGGCGTTCCCTCTCCTGCCCTGTCTGGTGTTACGTCTTGGTGTGGGGAATCTGGTCGTGGTCCGTGTGCCTTCCTGGGGTTCCGTTCTTCCGGTTGTGGTTTCTGCTGACAGTTCTGTGGTCAGTCTGTCCATCATGGTGTTGAAGTCCTCAAAGTTATCAGCCTTCACCAGCTCCTCTATCCAGGTGGATTGCCACGGTGTGGCGACCCTCACCCGTGGCTGTCGCTCCTCCCGTTGTGTTGTCTCCACAGGATCGGTTGCTATGGGGGCAGTCTGCGACCTGGTCTCTCGGGCTGGGGGAGGATGGAGAGGTGAGTCTTGGGGTGTGCGTCCTGTGTGAGCATCTCTCAGTGTTTCGGGTGCAGTGCTGCCATCTCCGGGAGGGAGTGGGGTTCTGGAAGCACCGGTGCTGGATGTTCGGGGGGCACTCTCGTGTCTGGAAGCGCTGGGTATGGTCCTGGTTCTCCTGCAGGTGGTATCCGGCTGAGGGGTCCTCAGTGGAGCATGGGATTTTTGGCGATCAGCATCTTTCTGGGCAGCCTTGGAGGAGGTGCTGGGTGGTGTGGGAGTGGGGTCCAGCCGTGTGACCTGGGGGCTGCAGGTGGCTTCTTTGGCTGGGAATCGCTGGGTGACGCGGGGAGTGGTGTTCGTGGCTCCTATGGTAGGTCGGTGTGAGGTTATCAGCGGTGGAGCACTGCCTCGTCTCATGTCTGTATCGTGCCGGACGGACTTTATGAAGTCGCTGAGGCGTCTGGTGAGGTTGCTGACTTGTGAGGTGGCGGCAATCCCCCTCCCGGCAGGGTCCCGCGTGCGGATTCTGGAGACAGGGCTGGGTTTTTTGGTGGTGTCATCTTGTCGGTCAGATCTCGAGGTGGGGGTTGTATTTCCCTCAGTTGGCTGTTGGTCCTCAATTAGGTGCTCTGGGGACGCTGGCTGGGGTGTTGGAGCTGGAGCATCGGTGGAAGTCAGGGTTGAAGCCTGCGGGGTGTCAGTGGGATTGTCCTTCGCTGCCATGAGGGGTCCTTTGCATGTGCTTTGATGGTGCTTGCATCTCTTTTGTGTCTCAAAAGGTAGGTCACAGCGGCTGCATCGGAAGGCGATCCGTTTGTTGTGGGTCTTCCGAGTGTGTTTGCTGAAGGCCCCGAGGGTCCGGACTCCACGGAACGGGCAGCAGAAGGGACAGAGGAGGAGGCCAGTAGGGATCGGGTACTGGAGGTAGATGCAGTCCTCCTCCCCCTCCTCATTCCCTGTGGGGAGCGTTCCTCTTGGAGCGGCCTTCCTCTGGGCAGCGGGATGGTCTGTAGCTTCAGGGTCCTGGGTCATTGGGGGGGCTCCTCGGGTAGAAGCCTCCCGCGTCGTCAGGGGGGCTCCTCGGGTGGCGGTCTCCTGGTCCCGCGTCGTCGGGGGGGCTCCTCGGGCGGCGGTCTCCTGGTCCCGCGTCGTCGGGGGGGCTCCTCGGGCGGCGGTCTCCCGGTCCGGGGTCGTCGGGGGGGCTCCTCGGGCGGCGGTCTCCCGGTCCCGCGTCGTCGGGGGGGCTCCTCGGGCGGCGGTCTCCCGGTCCCGCGTCGTCGGGGGGGCTCCTCGGGCGGCGGTCTCCCGGTCCCGCGTCGTCGGGGGGGCTCCTCGGGTGGCGGTCTCCCGGTCCCGCGTCGTCGGGGGGGCTCCTCGGGCGGCAGTCTCCTGGTCCAGGGTCATCGGGGGGGCTCCTCGGGCGGCAGTCTCTTGGTCCGGGGTCGTCAGGGGGGCTCCTCGGGCGGCGGTCTCCTGGTCCCGCGTCGTCGGGGGGGCTCCTCGGGCGGCGGTCTCCTGGTCCCGCGTCGTCGGGGGGGCTCCTCGGGTGGCGGTCTCCTGGTCCCGCGTCGTCGGGGGGGGTCCTCGGGCGGCGGTCTCCTGGTCCCGCGTCGTCGGGGGGGCTCCTCGGGCGGCGGTCTCCTGGTCCCGCGTCGTCGGGGGGGCTCCTCGGGCGGCGGTCTCCTGGTCCCGCGTCGTCGGGGGGGCTCCTCGGGTGGTGGTCTCCTAGTCCTGGGTCGTCGGGGGGGCTCCTCAGGTGGTGGTCTCCTGGTCCCGCGTCATCGGGGGGGCTCCCTTTTTAGCAGTCTTCGCAGCAGGGCAGTGATCAGCCTTCTGAGCAGTGGGAGCTGTTCTCAGGGATTCCTCTTCTTGAGGAGCTGATGAAGTGTTGTGGCTCCTGGATGTGAGGTCCCGAAGAGCCAGCCTTGTGGGGATGGGTCTTGTAAAGATGTCCCTGGGATTTTTCGACATCCAAGTGGGGAGTTTTTCATTCTTGCTGGTGGTCCTGGTGACAGGCTTTTGCTGGGCTGTCCTAGAAACGGAAAAAGGAGGAAAAGCAGCAGCAGCTGAAGTTGAGATTGGAGGTCTTTCTGGAGCAGGTGGAGAGTCCGGTTTTGGATCACAGTTTTCTTCCACAGGAGCAGAGGTAGAGTAGATCTTCAGAGCAGCATCAATTTTTTCAAAAATATCAGCTGGAGAATCCATCTTGGGATCAAGTGTTGAAGCATCAGTCAAATCAGATTAAACTGATAAGAACAGATACTACACTTGATCTTAGCCAAAAGGCCAAGAAGCGATACCGCTAGTCTGTGAAACCCGCACACCTCTGCCCCCGCTGCTCTCTACCTCACTGTGATGAGCTCCCGGACACCTAACAAACACCATCACTAGGTAATGCTAAGTGAGGATCGCTTCCCCTAAACGACTCCAGTGAAAGAATTCAAAGGAGGAATCTGGAACCCACAATTCTGTTCCAAGCCAGTTCCCTGGACACTCCTAATTTGCACCTGTCATCAGCAATCTCTCCCTGTTAACTCTTACAGCAAAACCGAGCAAAGAAAGTCTAGGTAAGCTCTGTACTACAGCCCCAAAGCTCTTTTCTGCTCCTTCCCACAGAACTATCTCAAACAGAGACAATCACATCTGTTAGAAGTAGAAAGTAGCCTAGAAGTCCTGTTTACATGGAAGGGATTAAGAAGCTAAAGGAAACCTGGTTGGCACCTGACCAAAAGAACCAATGGGAACCGAAGATGCTTTTGAACCGGAGAGGAGGGAAAGTCCTCTGTTTTCTTAGTTCATGTGTTCAGGGCTATCAGGTGAATCGGACAGGTTTTTTGCTCTCCATCTATTTATAACTTTTCTAAACAACAACAAACAGTAAGTCAGTTAGCCAGGCAAGGCTATAGTTTCATATTTGCGTTATCTCACTCATGAATGTCTCAGGTTTTTAGGGGCCCGATCCTTTCCCCTGATCCAGTCCTTGTTAGTTCCAGCAGGCATCTTAGGTGCAAAGCAGGGGTGTTCTCATGACTGCCCGCCTCTTTTCTTCTCCTCCACCCCCTTTGATAGCTTTGGCACAAGGCAGGAATCTTTTCTCTCTCTCAATCCCCACCCCGCCCCTTCTACATGGAAGTACCAGGTGACGTGGTCACATAGCATCACATAAGATCTCATTCTTCATTACCCACGGGCTGGCCACAGGTACACAGGAATGCTGGCAGATAAATAAACCATCCACAGCCAACTGTCCTAGTCAATGGGAGACATCGAGATTCTCAGCCACCATTAGTGGCCAACCTTTGGCAGACTCACCATAGGACTCAAGAGTTCTACTTCACATTTCTAGCTTCAGATACAAGACTGGCACATGGATACAACTAGGCTGAGCACACTCAATAGATTACAGGCTGTGTGTGTTATTTGGGTCATCTACTGAGGCGGGCAGAGACTCTCTGGGGACAAGAAGTAGAGTTCCCAGTGAGATGTGAGATGTAATCTTATGGAGCCAGATGCAGGACTTTGGCAGGGAGGCTTAAGCGCGAGGGATTGGGGTGTGGCGGATGGACCAGCTGTCTAGGGGTGGTAATTCATTCACACTGAGGAATAAAAAGGAGGAGGAGGAGGAAGGCAGTGGCCCTGGAGAAAAAGAATAGGGGGTCCTGGGACTTTTTTGCCTCGTGTTTGCCTGCCTGATTGTCTTGCGGTGGTAGGGGGGTAAAGGCTTCCAACATGCCTGGCTTGCTGAGTTGATAGAATATTAAGTTGTTAGTCTGATGCTCCGGGGTTTAAGCCCCTCCAAAGGCATTTAGCTTTTAAGTTGCCTTGTGTGCCAGGAGCCAAATGGTTCCTGTTGGTTCCCAGAGCCAGAGTCAAGGGGGGTCTGGTCCAGCTATTATGGCAACTTCCTGGCTTATATATGATCCTGTGGACTTGGCTAGAGAGAAGATCTGAGTCTCCACTCACCGACCCGGCTTAGAAAAGGTGGAGGCCAGACAAAGCTGTAACCTGATTTCAAGAACACTTCAGTTTCTTACATGCCCTATAGTTGTAGCCGAGAAATCCAGGCCATCAGAGAGACCAGGGAAGAGCTTGTATAATGGGCCAACTCCTGCTGGGAAAAGAGAGACGCTAGCATTTGGTTTCTCTTTCTCCCCACCAACAGCTGCTCCAATAGCAGAATGACCTCCCCTGCCTTGTCTCACCTCCCTTTCCCGTCATTGTCAGGTGTTGTCTCTGTTGCGAATTACACTCACAAGTCACTCACAGCCCAAGGGCTGTTGCGAATTACACCTACAGGTCACATACACGGTTCAAGAGAACCGCTATGAATTACACCTTCGGGTCATGTACAGCTCGAAAACTGCTGCGAATTACACTTATAAGCCACATAGCTCGAAAACTGTTACGAATTATACCCACCAGTCACGCAGAGTTCGAGTCTAGGCTGAGGCACAGGAAATATTCCAATAAAATGCAGAAAAAGAAAAAACCCAGTTTATTACACAGCTGTGTGGTACTCTTGCTAAGCAAGAAGGACCCCGAAATACAGACAAAGGATAGATGATATACTCTACAGCAGGACATGTACCCCTCGTGCAGCGGGCCTTCTAGCCTATGGTAAGGCAATTTTCTTATCTCCCACCTATCCCTTCTGCATTGAGCTCATGGACACAGGCTGATGTTCACGTGAAGCTCCTATCTTGTCCTAGCGGTTTCGAGGCTGCCCCTTCCTTTGTTAGAGGTACTTGAAACCGGTGGTGCCCAGAGCCCCCCTCTCTCTGGTATGCGCTGGGTTGGCCTCAAGATAAGGGCTGAGAAGAACTTCAAAATGGAGTTACATAAGCTAACTTTCTCTAACACATACAACACAAGATTGCTTGTGGCATTCACATACATGCTCTCCAACATGGAACGCCGCTTTGGGGCTCGGGAAACAAGCACTGAGTGGTGGGATCACCTCATCATGCAAGTCTGGGATGATGAGCAGTGGCTGCAGAACTTTCAGATGAGAAAAGCCACTTTCATAGGACTGTGTGCGGCGCAAGGACACAACATTGAGAGCTGTCCTGCTAGTGGAAAAGCGGGTGGCTCCTCCAGACAGCTACCGATCGGTCGCTATCCAGTTTGGAGTGGGACAGTCGATCACTAGAATCATGTTGATGCAAGTTTGCAGGGTCATTACTCACATCCTGCTCAGAAGAACCGTGACTCTCCGTAACATGAATGACATTGTGGCTGGCTTTGCACAAATGGCTTTCCCTAACCGTAGAGGGGTGACAGATGGGACATACATATCTTTTCTGGCTCTAGCCCACCTAGCCTCTGAGTACATAAATCGCAAGGGGTATTTCTCGATGGTTCTCCAGCAGCTTGTGGCATTTCATTGACATTAACGCAGGCTGCCCCGGAAAGGTGCATGGTGCACATGTAACCCTTCTGCCAGGCAGAGCTGACAGCAACCAGGGTTGGGTTCAATACATAGGGGTTCCCTTTCAACGATACAATGCAAAACCAGCTCGAGCCCTCACTCAGTGACCCAAGGCGCCTCAAGGAGGCAATACTTCCCCTCTCGCAAGCAGGGAGTCCTGGTGTAGCAAAACTCCTTTAATAACAGGAAATAAACAATTCAGCCATTAAATTATGAACCCTCGTTTTGTTTTTTCCCCAAACAAAAACCATGAACCAGAAAACCCACCTCTGATCAGACTGGGCTGTGTCCTTCCCTTTGGTTCTTGAGTCCAGCAACCCAAACGTCACCCCAACCACAGTTTCTGCCCTTGGTTAGTGCAGCTCCAGAGTTCAGAAGTTCATCTGCAGAGTTCACCTCCCCGCCTGGGTGGAAGGGGGGGGAGGTATGGAGGCAGCTTGTATACATGCTCAGGTTGACCACCGATTGCCATACCTGTCTGTGCGGATCTGCTGCAGTCTTCATCGCCACCTGTGCCTCTCCGCTAGCCACCCAGTAGCCTCACCTCTCTGTTAGCCGCTCACCAGTATGTCTCCAGCCCCCTCCTCCACGCTTAACACAGCTCTCAGTAACTTCACCTCTTAGCAGGGGAGCCTCAGTGCTCATGTACCTGGATAGTTCTTGCATCAGAACCACTAGCCCAAATTAGATCTATTGCTTAGATTACACTCATATTTAATACCTGTGTCCACACACAGGAAATGTTCTGCTCTGAACATTGACTGGTCTCCACTCCCTTGGTTTTGAAGAGATGTTTAGTTTTGCACATGGGAGGTGGGGAGCTGCTGGTGTGTGCTCTGCACCCCCCCCCCCAATTTTTCCCAGTGGGTGCTCTAGAATCAGTGCCCAGAGCACCCCCGGAGTCAGTGCCTGTACTCCCTGCACAGCTCCGCTCTCTCTGGGCTGCTTTTCTGGTCCAGCTCTGCTCCCCAGCTCAGCTCGGGTCCCTGCTCTCTCCTTAACTCTGCCCCACTCTGTCTGACCCCGGCAATTCCAGCTCACAGGGAGGACGGGACCCACCCTGTCCTCCTGACTCCTTGATTAGCCTGCCCACCCTGTCAATCAGGCTGACCCGGAGCGTTGGCCTCTCCCCATTGCTCCTGGGGACTGTCAGTCTCAAGG
The DNA here is from genome assembly GCA_032164245.1 of Sternotherus odoratus. Taxonomy (NCBI): domain Eukaryota; kingdom Metazoa; phylum Chordata; order Testudines; family Kinosternidae; genus Sternotherus; species Sternotherus odoratus. The sequence goes on along the minus strand of JAVMKO010000019.1, from coordinate 15,604,371 downwards.
TCCTGATTTCCCATCAACCCCGCCCCCTTTTGGTCCTGGGAGCTGGAACCAAAACACCCTGACAACAGCCCCCCTACACAAGAGACACACAATGGAGGCATTTGCTGTGGGGCAGCAACGTGGCCGGCACAGTGTCTTGAGTGCAGGTCAGGCTCCTTCTCTGTCCTGCTGCTCAGAGAGCAGTGAGCGCGCTGACCCCCCTGTTCTGCGCCCTCCGCTGCATTGACCCCTTCAGCTCCCACGAGTGCCCCTGCCCCTCGGGATACACCTCCGGGCAGGCAGGAGACTCTTCCAAGGGAAGGGACAGCTGCCTTCCCCTGCCCACTTGGGAGAGGAATGGTCAGAGTGAGGGGGGGCTGCGTGTTGGGAGTGAGGGGCACCGTCAGAGTGAGGGGGGGCTGCAGGTTGGGAGTAAGGGGCACCATCAGGGTGTGGGGCAATGTTCCCTCTAATTTTTGATAGGCCAGGAGCAAATGTTTGTGCGCGCAAGGTTGGCGCTCCAAAGACAGTTGTACATGGGGTCTGACTCCTCGGGCGTGACCCCCGTGCCAATGAGGTTTCTTTTAGCTTCTTAACCCCTTACAGGTAAGCAGGAATTCTAGGTACTTTATGCTTTATGCTTATGTCTCTGTGGTGCAATGGATCCACACCCTTGACTCTTCCCCCAAAAGATGGCACTTCAAGCCCACCTAGGGATGGGGATAAGCCCAGGCTACTTCTCTGGTCCTCAAGACCTGGTGGGAGCCTCAAATGCCACCTTTTGCTGCCTCAAAGTCGTTCCTCTGGGCCTGAGTGGTTTCTGCTGGTGGCCCAAAGTGTGGGCTGGATGTGACTCAGAAACCCAGCCGCGATGCCTTGGGGTGGGAGGGGGTAAATGCTTTCTGCTAGCTCAGTCAGGAGAGCATCAGGCTCTTACTTTGAGAGGCCAGGGTTCAAGTTCTGGTCCAAGTCCCCAGTTCTTAAGTTGCCTTGTGCACCAGGGGGCCAAATGATTCCTGAGCACAAAGGGGGGTCTGGTCTGGTCTGGTCTGGTCTCACTATTGTGACTCATTTTCTGGTTTATACACGACCCCATTGGAATTGGTTAGAGAAAGGATCTAAGATCTGAGTCCCCACTCCCCAGCATAGAGGCCTGCCTGACCCCGAGGACTTAGTCAAAAAGCAGTTCTTGTGATACACAGGAGGGCTGGGCTAGGCAGGAAGTCAGATCAGATGCTCTAATGGTCCCGTCTGGCCTTAAATCCACTAATGTATGAAAAATGGATGTTTCATGGTGTAGCCAGCTCCATCCCCAGACTCCACAGTCATTGAGTGCGGTGATGCAGGGGAAACAACTCAAATATCCAAAGAGGCTGCCTAGGGGCAGGACATTAGCTGTGAGGGGAAGGGTAGGGGGGGCAGTGACATCACAAAGGCCTTTTGCAGGAACTCAGCCTATTGGGCAAAGTTGGGTAGGAGGCGATGACCTCACAGAGAGACCCTGACATCAGCCAGGCGGGACAGAGGTGCAGGACCAGGTCAGTCTCTGAGACCCCCCCTTGGCTTTGCTGCCGCAAGTCGTCTTCTCGAGGTCTCTCCTGGGGGACGGAGAGAGAATTCGGATTCACGTCTGTGAGTGTGAGGAGGAACCTCTGTGGAGTTTTCTCCTGTCCTACCATTGACTGTGCTAGAGAACAAACGTCCCATTTACACGGTAAGAGGCTCAGAGAGGTTTGGAATCAGTTCAGTCTGATCCCCTGGGGTAGGCAGAGTTCTAGACATGGAAAACACTGGCTTAAGGTGGCAGAATTTGATTTCCTACTGAGGACTTTGACACTTGGAATCACCGGGGACACTGGGGTTTATCCTTTGGGGTTTCCCTTTTCCTCTCTCCTTTCTCCTCTTCTCTGGCTTCTTTCCCCCTTTTCCCTGCTTCCCTCCCTCTCCCAAGGAGAGGTGTGGGTGATGGAGTGGGGGTTGCTCTCATGGTGGGAGGTCCTCACTAAGAGGTGTGTCTGGATCTGAGACTGTTCCCCTCTGGTGGTGACCTGGGTCGTCCTTGAGACATCTGTGAGACCTCTCAGCCTCGCACCCCTCCGAGTCTCAATGCTGATTGGCCGAGCAGGGCTGTCGACAGTGAGGAGACTCAGGTGCTTTCGGTCTCTTTTCAAATAAGAGAAATAAGTCACAACCAATCCAGTGTCTGGGATTAATCTCGCTGCTTCTCTCCATTAATTGTTTCATTGCAGTTCACGATTTCCTCCCGTCTTCTAGGTCTTCTAAAATACCTGCTGATAATTACTATGAACATCTGTGGGTCTGTAGCTCACTTGAGAACACTTTATTCTGAAAGTCAGTGTGTGAAATTCAAGGTGGGGCAGACAGGTTGAAAGTCAGGAGCAGCGTTTCCTCTAATTTTTTATGTCTGCGTGTGGAATGAATTTTTTTCTGTGCCCCAGTATGGAGGTGAGCTGTGACCCATCACCTGTGCACTGGTACACATTACAAAATTCATTCTGCACATGGACAGTGTGTGGCGGGGGTGAGGTTGAAGGGTTTGGTGTGTGGGAGGGGGCTCAGGTGGGGCAGAGGGTTGGGGTGGGGGGAGGTCAGGAATGAGGGGCTCAGAGCTAGGGCAGAGGATTGGGGTGAAGGGTGTGAGGGCTCCTGGGGGTGTGGGATCTGGGGTGGAGTTGGAGATGAGGGGCTCAGGGCTGGAGCAGAGGGTTGGGGTGCAGGGGAGGGGAGGGCTCTGTTTGGGGTGGGGGGGACAGGATTTATTTTTCCTAAGTCAAAAGGGGGAAGGGAAGGAGTTATGCTTCATTTTTGACCTTATAAATGTAGGTCCTGTCTAATCTACAAGACGCTATGGCAATAAGACACCATGTCATATGGTGACATCACAAGAGACCTACAGCAACAGCGAGGAAAAGGGATTTAGAGTCAGATTGTTTCCAATGCTGCATTTGTTGGCTGACATTTAACAGCAACGCTTAGCTAACAGAGCGGAGAAAGGAAGTCTCTACTAAAGATTCAACATGCCCCTTGAGCAACTCCACACCTTTCCTGAGTGGAGTGTGCCCAGAACAACCTCCCCCAACCCAAACACACACACACACACACACACACACACACACACACAAACACCCCCCCACCCCCCCCACACAAACCCACACACCCAAACACACCCACCCACCCACACCCACCCACACCCACACCCACACCCACACACCCACACCCACACCCACCCCCACACCCACCACCCCCACACACTCACACACACACCCACACACCCCCCCCACACTCACACACACCCCCACAGACACCCCCACACACCCCCACACTCCCCCACACTCCCCACACACACACACACCCACCACCCCCACACACTCACACACACACACACAGCCACACCCCCCCCACACACACACACACCTCCACACACCCACACCCACACCCCCCCCACACATACACATACACCCACCCCCACACAGCCACACACACACACACACACACACACACCCCACACACACACCCTACACCCATACACACACACCCCACACACACCCACACACCCACCCACAAACACCCACACACACACACCCCCACACACACCCACACACCCACCCACAAACACCCACACACACACACCCCCACACACACACACCTACACACACACCCACCTACACACACACACACACACACTTCTGGATCCAATGTCCCCTCTGGCGCTCAAGTCACAACAGCTAGCAGGCAAAAGACCGGCTCCCGTGTCATTTGAAAGAGCAAGACAAAGCCTTGAAACTCCACCTGTGCTGAGCTATGGAGCTATGGGTCCCAAAGTGCCTCTGAGATCTGAGCTCAGCCTGCAGTATTCAGTGATTGGACGGTGCCCTTACACCATGGGACCAGATGGGGTCACAGTCTCCAGACACCTGTGACCCTCAGCTGGCAGCTTGTACTCTGCACTCCCAGCTTCTCTGCAGCTGCTCCCTCTCTCTCCCTCCCCCCTCTGCTGCTCTCTCCCTTCCCTTCGCTTTCTCAGCACCTGGCTCCACAGCGCTTCCCGCCAACCAGAGACTGGGCTTTCTGGGCCTGTTTCTGAAGATGTGGCTTGTATTCTGCTTCCTAAATTGTGGTAGAGAGAATACCTCCCCCCCCTCTGAACACTAGGGTAATGGGGGGGGGTCTCTCCTATGCAGACCTAAAACTTTAAGCTACTTTCCCAGCCTAAGTTAAACCTTTCCCCCCCCAAAACCCACACTTTACCAGTTAGGGATTGGGACCACGCCGCCACTCCCAATGCTATCAATCCAAACCCATGGACTGGGGCCCATTGGAACCCCCAACAAAACCCCTCCCTCTTTCTGAGAGATCGGGATGAACAGACACTGCTCCACCCTTTCCCTCTTTAGCCTAGGGAAGAGCAAACGCAGTCCACAGGCTCTCACTCTCTGTGAGCCTGCCTGATCCAAAGCCCAGATCACTTGAATGGAGTTACAGACAATTCTTATAGGTATAAAAAGTTTACTAAAGAAAAGAACAAAAGCATCCGCTAATCCAACTTCACAGATATAAAGCTTTCTAACCTGAATCTTCTTGCATAACCCAGCCCCTCCCCCGGGGATTTCTCTCTCTGCCAAACAGTACAGTTTAGAGACACCAAAGATCAAATGCAAAGCTTAGGTGCAATCCTACTTACAGTTGCTCTAACTTATGAATATAGGAAGGAAAAGAAGGAGGTTGCTCTTCATAGCTGAAGAGAAGAGATGGGTGATGCCCAAAGCCGGGACCGAAGGGAACTGAAACTAAACCTCCTCCTCTCTCCTGAGGGATGGGAGCTCTTACGTCACCTCCTCTCAGATTCAGTTAACCCCATGCAGGTGAGAAGCAACTCCAAAGCACTTCACACTTATGACATAAGTGCTCAGCAGGAAAAAGATCATCGCAGGAAATTGTCACGGCTTGTGGAAATCTGTGTGTGGTCTGGACTCGGCCAGGATTCGTTTGGTGACTGGCACAAACCGAGATTAGAAACCAACCACTATAACAAGGGCTCTAACACAGAACCACCCAGTTACAAGCCTCATGTTCTATCAAAGGTTTGCTGAAAGGATTCACCCTCCACCAGGAGTGCAAGAGGGCAGACAAAAGAGGAAAAAAGGTCCCAGCAACCCAATCTCTTTTTATTCACGGAGACTGACCCTCAGCTGGATTCTTCTTCCTCTCTCCTGTGCATCAGTGGGACTAAATCTCCCCACTTAGACTGCCGGTCCATCCACTGCACCCCAATCCCCCCTGCCTGAACCTCCCTGCCCAGTCCTGAACCTGGCTCCATAGAATTAAGTCTCACATCTCCCTGGAGCTCTTCTTCTGCCAGGGAGTCTCTGGCCCCGTCAGTAGACTCAAGAAACAGTGTCGCCTTTTCCAAAGAACTTGGAAAGACACTTCACATGTGACCACGTGGCCTAATGGATAAGGCGTCTGACTTCGGATCAGAAGATTGAGGGTGCGAGTCCCTTCGTGGTTGGATTTGTGCAGTTTTATCTTTGTGCTGAAAGTCCTGCTCACTTCAGCTCTGGAACCTCTTCTGGGCCCCTCAGGCCGATGTTCTGGCTTCAGCTAAAGCACCAGGAAGGAGTTGGAATTTGGGCATCACAAAGGTTTCCACTCTAACCTTTGCCATTCCTGACTTGCCACAGAAAATGGGCAGATGCCCAGGCTGGCATGTAGAGGAGTTTCCCTCTTCCAATGTGCGCCTGTCCCTGTTTTGAGGGGGATGGTAAATGGCACCTTTGGAGCCTGGGTGTTTCTCTGCTTCTCCCCAGCTTGAGAAAAGCCTCTTGGGGAAAAATCTCCTGCTACCTTGCAAAAGTGACACCTTGAGTGGGACTGGCCCTGCTTTCCTACTGTCTTCTGGCGTTGGCCTCAGAGTATCAGCAGCCGTCCTGCATGTTGGTCTGTGGGAGGCCTTCAGTGGGGTTTGGCATGGCAGGGAACAGGCCGGCTGGGTGACTTGTGAGTCTCTGCTCCCCTCCTCTTGCCCCACCCTCAATTGCTCTGGGGTTTTTAAGGCTTCCCTTGGAGCTGTCAGCACCAGCCACCTCTGCTGTAGGTGCCCAGAGGAGGAGAGGTGAGCTGGGCTCCAGCCTGGGACTCTTCCTCCCTTCTGACTAGCCCTGAATATAAAGCTGGGCCCTGGGACTCCTTCCTTTAAATGCCATGTGGGGAAGAGGAAAAACCTGACAGCTGCAGGGACCAAAGCTGTGGAGATCAGATGAAGCAACAAGAAACCCAACAACCAGGTCAACCCACAGGAATCTCTAGCCAGACTGTCACATTCTAGGACACCAACCTAGAGTGGCCATCCTCTTGAACCAAAGACCAATCTCCAGTGGGCATCAGTCACCAGCAGGGGAGGGAAGACATTCCTCTGGTTCACCCAGATCGAGAGGAGCTAAAGAGATGAAGTTCCAGGGCTTCACAGCAGACAGCCATAGCTCCGGGAGACCCCACCGAGATTTGAACTGAGGTCACGGGATTCAGAGTCCTGAGTGCTGATCATCACACCATGGGACCTGCTACTGTTCCCTTTTCTGGACCCCTGTGACTCTCAGCTGGCTGGCTCGCACTCTGCTCTTACTGCTTCCCACCAGCGGTTTCCTCAGGCTGGATTCTCTCTCCTCCTCCCTCCACTATAGTCCTGCTCTACTGGATCTGCGAGTCCCACCCTGAGTCCCCACATCCACTAGCTTGGTCTCTGTTCCCTGCAGGCCTCAGAAATGTCTGGGGGGTCACCCCCCTTCACTAAGTGCCCCACTCATATCAGCCAGCTGCAGACTCATCTCCCAGAGCTCAGCCAGCTGTCACTTGATCTGGTCATACAGTCACATATTGACTGGCTGCCCTGCCTGCATGGTCTTGTGGAAATCCCACAGGCTGCACTGTAGGACTTGGCCCCCTTGGGTTCTTTAATGTCGTGGTGTTTCCCTGGATCCTGGAACAAAGATGCCGACTCCTCCCTCACCGACTCCCACCAATCCCCCTGGTTGCCATAGAACCCTCTGATCCTTTCCCATTCTGCCAAAACCGCCAGGCCTCACTCCTTTATCCTGCAACCTCTGGATCCCCAGCATCCAATATCTTCTGCCCTGGGTCAGGGACTTGCCACATTGAGCAGACAGTGAGAGTCGCATGATCCGAACAGTCCACTGGCACCACCCTGCACTGGGCTGTCCCCGTGCTCTCTGCCACGTCAATCCGATCAATGTGACTCCTGGCCTAGCCCTGCAGAAAAGTGAACCGGTCTGCGGCTGGTGTGGGCTCGGGTGAGAGGAATTGAAAGCTGTCGCCCGCCCGTCAAAGGTTCAGCTCTGGAGAAACAAGTCCTCTAAGCCGCCCTTGCTACAGACCTGCGCCAGGTAGTGCTCATGGTGAAAACGTTTCCTCTGATGGTCGGGAAACGGGACCCGCAGGCCTCAGTCCGGCTGATCGAATTAAAATCCCCCCCAGCAGCCAACGCCGTGTGGTCTAGAGGAAGGGAGCCAGTTCCGTCCATTGATCTTTCCGCTTGCGCCTTAACTGGGGACCAGACACATTAATATCGGGGTACCCAGTGCAAAGGAGAACAACGTCCCCCAGTAATGCCCTCCCTAGTCAGAGCCCCACCACCTTCTGTACTCGCACCGCGAATGGGAAGAAAAGACTCCAACCCCATCATTCCCCCCTGGCCTGGGGGACCAGAGAGACGGGCCCTTCCGCCAATCACCCTCTGCCCATTGAGCTCCCCGAAAGTCATTAACCTGCATTTCCTGGACACCCACCATGTCCAAGTGCAGCTGCTCCAAAGCACCGAACATCAAGTGCCACCTCCTGGGCCCCAAATCCCCATCAGATTCCACATGGACACGTTCACAGATGCCCCTTCCCCAGTCCTGCCCTCGCTCAACTGTGCAGAGCAGATTTCTTCCCCAGTCCCTGCCCCCATCTCCCAGGGCTGCCCCGCCTCTCTCCTCCTGCCATATTGGGTCAAAGAAGTCATGTGGGTAAGACTAGAGGCAGAAGCCCAGGCTCTATAGTCCTGCTGAAGATCTCAAATCAGACACTCCCCTCAGGTAAAGGTGCTCCTAGGCTCTCAGACAACAGGCTGTCACTGCACAGAGAAGGATGAACAGGCCAGTTAAAGTCTGGGATTGAACCAGACACCTTCAGATCTTCAGTCTAACGCTCTCGCCACTGAGCTACCTTGGCAGGGAAAAAAGACACCCCTGGGAATGGGCCCTGAAGACAAGACTCACTTTCTCCTGCCTCGCTCAGCTTGACTCGCTCTTCACCCCATTCCTGCCTGAGATCCCGGGTTGACCTGGTGGCGGGAGGGGACTGGGGGCCAGTGGCGCAGGGAGGAAGTTGAGCTGGTCCCTGGGCTAGACTAGACCCTGGTGGAGAGAGTCTGGCTGCCACTTGCCGCCCCACCCTGTTGTCCTGGCTTCCCCACTGGACGTCACTGGGAGAGGGAAGTGGGGTTCTGCTTCCCGGAAGTGGGGTTCTGCGGCGGGTGGGGGTGAAGAGGAGATCGGCAGGTGGGGGAGGGTGAAGAGGTGAGCAGTGGGTGGGGGGGGTGAAAAAGTGAGCAATTTGCAGGGGGTGAGGAGCGGTAGGAGGGGGGGTGAAAAGGCGGCTGTTAGCGGTGAGCCAGCAGTGGGTGGGCAGGAGGGTGAGGAGTCAAGCAGTGGGCGGGAGGGTGAAGATACAAGTGGCGGGCCGGGAGGGTGAAGAGGTCAGAGCCGGGCTGGCGAGGGGGAAGGTGTCCTGGGAGCCAGCGGGGTTCTCAGCATGAGCAGGAGGGTTTCTGGCAGGGGAGTGAGGAGGTGAGGGGCAGGTGGGAGGAGGCGAGCAGTGGGTGGGGGACTGAGGATGGACTCAGCAAGCCAGTGTTAGGCCAGAGAGTGAGGAAGAATAGGTGGGGGGGCTGAGTTGGGAGGGGCGGGACCTGGGGTAGAGCGGGGGTGGAGTGGGGGTGGACTGGGGGTGGAGGCAACTGCACCTGAAAGTATCTGGATATTTTCCTGTTGTGATCTGGTCACCTGCCCCTGTGCGTTGGGAGCCAGGTTTACGGGGTGAATTCTGGATTTCAGCTGATGTCAAACCAGGGCCCTGTGATTATTTACTCATTTCTGTGACATAGAAAGATGAAGCACTCACAGCTGTGATGGCCGAGTGGTTAAGGTGTTGGAGTCGAAATCCAATAGGGTTCCCCTGCGCAGGTTCAAATCCTGCTCACAGCGAGGCCTGTATTTTAGCCAGTCTCTAAGCCAGACAATTCCCCTATACGACCCCTGAGACACTCTCCATTCTCTCCCCACCCCAAGGAAATCCTCCTCTGCTCCTTTCATAGAGATGCTGGGACAGAACCTCACACTGTGTCCCTGAGGTGTTGGGGAAATTCTCAGCACCTGAAGCCTCTGCTGCTTCTCTAGTGCCCCTAGATCAGCCCTAACCCCGGCTGCTGCTCCTCTTTACAATGTGAAAGTCCCCAGGTCAGTGCAGCCAGAGGCACTGGTCCCAGGGGTGCTATGGGGCTGCAGCACCAACAGAAAAAAATTGGTGCTCAGCACCCCGGCCCAGCACCTCCCACCTGCTAGCAAGCCAGGCTGACAGACTCATCCCCTTCACCCCCAGAGCCCACCACCCTGCCTGCCAGTGATCAGCTGTTCAGTGCTGTGCAAGAGGCACTGGGGTGGTGGGAGCTGAGACAGGAAGGGGTGGGGGAGGGAGAGGAATGGGGAAGGAAGGCTCAGGGCAGGGTGGGGTGGGGAGAGATGGAAGGGGATGGGGGTTGGTGGAACAGGTGGAGTGGGGGGCAGAGCCTGAGGTGGAGCAGGGGGGATGTTGCACTCTGTGTGATGTCATTTTTGTGTGCCAGGGCTGACAACAACACCCCAGACAGAGAAGCAGCAGAACTAGGAGTCACCAAATGAAATGAATGAAATGAAATGAATAGGCACCAAGGTTAAAACAAGTATTTCTTCACACGACACAGAGTCAACCTGTGGAACTCCTTGCCAGAGGATGTTGTGAAGATCAAGACTATTCCAGGGTTCCAAAAAACCCTGTTAGATAAGTACATAGAGGATGGATCAGTCAATGGGCTGCTCAGGGATGGTGTCTGGTGCTGCCAGAAGCAACAGGGGGTGGATCACTTATTCATCCTCTCCGGGGCACCTGGCACTGGCCACTGTTAGAGGACAGGATACTGCATTAAATGGACCTTCTGTGTGACCCACTAGGGCCATTCCTATGTTTTGACCCCCCTGTCCTCTTGCATGCTCTACTCTTTGCTTCTCTGCAGCTGTTCCCTCTCCTCAGCACCTGGCCCCACAGCACTTCCTGCCAGTCACAGACTGTGAATTCTAGGCCTGCTCCTCTGGTCATCTCCTCATTCCTAGGGACAGCTCAGGAGAAAGGGGCCTTTCCAGGAAACAGCCACAGATTCTGGGAATCCCTGTGGGGCTGTTGGCTCTGGACAGACCCAGGGGCCATTTGGAGTCACAAGGCAGCTTGTGACTCCAAAGCAGAGCACCCAGACAGGGACTCGACCCCTGGCCCCTCAGATTAAGAGCCGGGTGCTCTGGCAACTGAACTACCCAGGCTCATTAAAAGCCTCACCCAGCTGAAAAAGTGAGTGTCAGAGCCAGCAATGGTCTTTAGTTCTGTCTCTTGCTATCCCACAAGGGCTTTTCCTCCACCCCTTGAGGCAGGAATGACTCACTGATGATTCACCTGGCTACTCCTCCACCCAAAGCAGTCACCCTGCACCACAGACTATTGTCCCTTCCCCTGGCCCTTAGCCCAAAGAGCTCTGGACCTGGGCTCAGCAGGGTTTGGGGATGGGGCGGGATCTCAGCTGCAGTTCACGCCCTGCCTATGGGGTTGCAATGAGACTGCCCAGTCTGCACTTGTAGCGAGGTTCCCCCAAGGTGGCCGTGTAGAGGCTGCAGGAGATAGGCAGGTGACAGCGGGGGAAGGGGCGACACAGGAGCTCTCAGCAGCAGGGGGAGGGACGATGCCCTGGAGCAGGGAGGCAGAGTGACCAGAGCCAGCGGGGGGAGTGGGGGCAGCAGAAGCTGAGTTATCACTCAAGGCCTTCCCCTCCCCCACCCCAGGGTCTTTCCTGCCCAAGGGGGGTGGGGTTCGGTGGAAGGAGAGCGGAGGGTCTGTTAAAGGGACATTGCATTCGCCTATCACACCACAAGGTGAGAAACTGAGGTGAAGGGCCCTGCCCAGCGCTCTGGGGTTGGGATTTTCCTTACTATGTAGATTTGAATTTATGATCCTAGATCTGAGTTAACTGTGATTAATCAGCAGCCCTCATTTGTACTATATGAATTAAACCCAGAACTTTATTTCCTCCAGCCTAGACATTAATGTCCCTTCATTTTTCTCTCTCCTACCAAGAAGGAACTGAATTTTGTGACTCTCTGGAAATTGCAGTCAGATTTCATTTGGGGAATTCAGTCTCTGTGTCTGTGGGTTGATGTTTTCCTCACGCTGTTCATTGCAGGCACTGAACTCCAAAGGGAGAGCTAAGGGCTGAGAGACTCTGGACACTTACCTGGCAGAGCTACGTCTCTCTGGGTGTGAGAAATCCCCCTCAGAACCAGCGTAGTTCAGCTGATCTAAGCCCTGGTGTAGACAGCGCTTTGTGGATGGAAGATTTTTTTCTGTCAACCTGGCTACTACATGGATGGAGCCAGATGCAGGACTTTGGCAGGGAGGCTTAAGCCCGAGGGATTGGGGTGTGGCGGATGGACCAGCTGTCTAGGGGTGGTAATTCATTCACACTGAGGAATAAAAAGGAGGAGGAGGAGAAAGGCAGTGGCCCTGGAGAAAAAGAATAGGGGGACCTGGGACCTTTTTGCCTTGTGTTTGCTTGCCTGATTGTCTTGGGGCAGTAGGGGGGTAAAGGCTTCCAACATGCCTGGCTTGCTGAGTTGATAGACTATTAAGTTGTTAGTCTGATGCTCCGGGGTTTAAGCCCCTCCAAAGGCATTTAGCTTTTAAGTTGCCTTGTGTGCCAGGAGCCAAATGGTTCCTGTTGGTGCCCAGAGCCAGAGTCAAGGGGGGTCTGGTCCAGCTATTATGGCAACTTCCTGGCTTATATATGATCCCGTGGACTTGGCTAGAGAGAAGATCTGAGTCTCCACTCACCGACCCGGCTTAGAAAAGGTGGAGGCCAGACAAAGCTGTAACCTGATTTCAAGAACACTTCAGTTTCTTACATGCCCTATAGTTGTAGCCGAGAAATCCAGGCCATCAGAGAGACCAGGGAAGAGCTTGTATAATGGGCCAACTCCTGCTGGGAAAAGAGAGACGCTGGCATTTGGTTTCTCTTTCTCCCCACCAACAGCTGCTCCAATAGCAGAATGACCTCCCCTGCCTTGTCTCACCTCCCTTTCCCATCATTGTCAGGTGTTGTCTCCACTCAGACACTGGAAGGCCACTTGATGCCTTTGGGTCCCTGCCCAGTGAAGCTGAGCGCACAGGCAGACAGCGCTGGTTGAAGCTGGTCCCGTGTCTCAGGTTAGCTGCAGCTCAGTGAACCCCCAGGATTTGAGCAGCCGCAGATCAAGCAGCACTTACAAGGCCGGGGCCATGATATGCATGTACAGATTTGTGTGGGAGCAGATCATTGTGGGAGCGGGAGCAGCCTTCCTAGGCAGGGCCCAAATTGGCACCTGGGACTTGGAGTGGAGAAGAGTGGGGGCCCCAGGGCCAGGTCAGGCAGCTCCCAGCAGTGGGGGGCTGTTGTGGGCAGGGACGGCAGTCAGCATCCCCCACCATGGGCTGAGAGTGCTCGGGGAGTGAGGGTGGTCCTCTCACAGGGAGGGTTTCCCGTAACAGTATAAGTGTGCTTCCATCTGTGATTTTCTTCAATGGGGGAATTTCTGTAATAGTAGAAGATATGTTCATTTATTTTTTTGTGTGTGTGGTTATTTCTGTAATAGTAGAAAACTGTGTTCATCTCTTTTTGTCAGTCAAAAAAGAAAGAAAAAATATTAGAGAAGTACCTTTACAGCACTTTCTAGTTTTTCCTTAACCTATGTTGAAGCTGTGTCTTTGTGTGGTTATTTTCCTAGGACTTTATTACTCTTCTAGTCTGCATGTTGCTCTAGGAAGTCTTGACCCCTGTTTCTCTTTCTTGGCTCAAGATGAGCTGCCTGGCTTCTTTGTTCTCTTTTCTTTGTTTCTAGTCCTTGGTGTGTTTGGGCTTCCCACTGGCCATCCAACAAAGTTCATTTTGAGCCCCGTTATATTGTCCTTCATAGCATCCTCCGGCAAAGAGTTCCACAGGTTGATTGGGTGTTGTCTGAAGAAATACTTCCTTTTGTTTGTTTTAAATTTGCTGCCTATTCATTTCATTTGGTGACTGCTAGAGCTTGGGTTATGAGGAGAAGGAAACACCACTTGCTTATTTGCTTTCTCCGCACAGATCATATCCCCCTTTAGACCTCCCTTTCCCCAGATGAAAAGACCCAGCCTTATTAATCTTTTCTAATACCCAAGCTCCTCTGGACTCTCTCATGATTTTTGCTGCCCCTTTTCTGAATCTTTCCACTTCTAACACATCTGTTTTGAGACAAGGCAGTAAACAACCTGCTATTTAAAGGAAAACAAAAGGTTCCTAATAAATTAGAACAAGCTTTTCTTAGAAAGAAATCAAAGGCCTAAAAATTTCAGACTTTTCAAAAAGATTGGTTGGAAAACTTATCATCATACTACATTTTTTTCTGTTTTTTTTAAGCAGAAGATTCTCCCCCAAAGGAGATGCACCATTCCTGGAAACACTGCAATACCAGGTTGATGCCTGGGGTGGACAGAGCAAGCTCCCATACCACCACCACCCCTTTTCAAAAATCAAGTTAATATACAGTCCGTCAATTAAGGACATATCAGATATTACACTCATAAGACCAGAGTTAAAATTTTATTAAAGCTAATGTTCAACATGAAAACATACACAAATTGAGAAGTAAGGTATTGGACATCTGGAGTCAGGCTGGAGTTATGGGCGATTGTAGGTAGTAGCTACAGGTATTACAAGGCACATGCATATCACATATCCAGCTTAGCTCCAGATTGGGGTGTGGGAGTTTTTTAACGCATCAGTCTATAGATGTGTTCAGGTACGCCACCCATAGGGTGTAGTGATCTTAGCCAAAAGGCCGAGAAGCAATACCGCTAGTCTGTGAAACCCGCACACCTCTGCCCCCGCTGCTCTCTACCTCACTGTGACGAGCTCCCGGACACCTAACAAACACCATCACTAGGTAATGCTAAGTGAGGATCGCTTCCCCTAAACGACTCCAGTGAAAGAATTCAAAGGAAGAATCTGGAACCCACAATTCTGTTCCAAGCCAGTTCCCTGGACACTCCTAATTTGCACCTGTCATCAGCAATCTCTCCCTGTTAACTCTTACAGCAAAACCGAGCAAAGAAAGTCTAGGTAAGCTCTGTACTACAGCCCCAAAGCTCTTTTCTGCTCCTTCCCACAGAACTATCTCAAACAGAGACAATCACATCTGTTAGAAGTAGAAAGTAGCCTAGAAGTCCTGTTTACATGGAAGGGATTAAGAAGCTAAAGGAAACCTGGTTGGCACCTGACCAAAAGAACCAATGGGAACCGAAGATGCTTTCGAACCGGAGAGGAGGGAAAGTCCTCTGTTTTCTTAGTTCATGTGTTCAGGGCTATCAGGTGAATTGGACAGGTTTTTTGCTCTCCATCTATTTAGAACTTTTCTAAACAACAACAGTAAGTCAGTTAGCCAGGCAAGGCTATAGTTTCATATTTGAAATGTCTCCGGTTTTTAGGGAAATATTCCTGTGAGTAGTAATGGCTTCGATAGTTTTCATCACCATACAAATTTTGACAGGTTTCTGCGTCCTCCTTTCTGGTCCACCGAAGGTTGGCGCCATCACAACTGATGCTCAGCTCTCTCAGCGACCTGTTCAGTTGCCTCGGTGACAGGGGATGCAGACATTAATGTGAGGTGCATAAACCGGGGATTTGGCAGCCGAGTGAATAGGCGGCATGTGCAATCATGAGAGGGAATTTCCATCCTTCCTGGTTTTGCACTTCAGTGACCTAATGGCTAAGCCTCGGCATTGACTTCCCAAGGCAAAGATGGTGGGTTCAAATCCCATCTGAGGTGAAAAATTCCCCCCTTCCCCTCCATTACAAAGAAATGTCCGTCTTATTTTCACCCAGGGATGGGCGAGGAGATTGTACTTGTTCTTAGGAACAATCCCCCAGAGGAGTCATCTTCCACTCAGCTAATGCTTTCTAGACCCATCAGTGGCAACCAGTTAATCCTAGTGTTTGTCTGAGATTCGAGGGAAGGGCAGAAGATGCTGAGTGCTCCAAGGTCAGACCCAGAGGATGGTTTCAATCCACCAATTTCTCAGTTATGGGCCCTGCACGCTGCCGCTGGACTACTCTGGTGTGTTTTCAGCATCCGCTGCCAGCCTGTGGCATCCAAACGAGCACCTTGCAAGGGTCGTGCTGCCAGGCAGATATGCAGGATGTTAGGCAGAAGCCTTAAGCCCCTTAAATATGTGTCTCAGTGGCATAATGGGTCAGCGCGTTCGGCTGTTAACCGAAAGGTTGGTGGTTCGAGCCCACCCAGGGACGGTCATACCCCTCTGCTACTTCCTTCTTCCTAAAGCGGAATTTTGTAGAAATGCCACCCCACCTGCCTAACCCTCTGGGAGGAATTTTGGATGTTGGGGGGTATGGGCTGAAGGCTCTCATAGGGAGTTGGGGGATGGGAGGAGGTGCCAGATGTGTGAGGTAGTTGGGAGATGGGAGGGGACATAGAGGGAGGCAGTGAGGACTCTGGCAGGTGTTTGGGGGAGGGGTGGTAAAGGGGCCTGCAGGTTCTGGGATGAGTTTCAGGTGGTGGAAGCAGTGTGGGGAAAGGGTGGGGATCCCCTTACAGAAGTGCGACCTCTGACGGTCATGGATGTCCGGAGAAGGCAGCTGGTCCCACGGTGTAACAGTCAGGACTCTGAATCTTTTGTCTTGGGCTGAACTAATGCCCTGGAGTTCAAAGTGCTCAACTTCCCGGTCACCAGTAATGCAAGAGCAACTCTCTTCCCCGCTCAGGGTGGCCGCAGTGGGTTGGGGCTCTAGGACTTGCCACTCTGGCGGGTGATGCCGGCAGTCCTGTGGTCTGACCTGCTGGTCGGGATTCTCGCTGCTTCACCTGATGCCCACGAGCTTGGCCCTTGTGCTTGAAGACAGGAGAGCCAGGGCCAGGCTTCATAGTCAGGGCTAGGCAGGAGGAAGGAAGAGTCCCAGGCTGGAGCCCAGCTCACCTCTCCTCCTCTGGGCACCTGGAGCAGAGGGGGTTGGTGCTACAGCTCCGGGGGAACGATTAAAAGCCACAGAGCAACCAAGCGCAGGGCACAAAGACAGGTGGACCAGACCTATGCATGGCCAGCGGACATCCCTGCAGACGCCCAGCCAGCCAGATCCCTGGCAAGCAAAACACCTCCTGAAGGCCTCCCGCAGTCCAGCATGCAGGGCAGCTGCTGCTGCTCTGTGACCAACATCAGAAGCCTGTAGGAAAGCAGCATCAGTCCCCCTCTGGTGGGGCCGCTGACCATTCCCACTCAAGCTTCTCACCTGTGCGGGAAGTCAGGAGATTTTAGCCCCACAGGCTTTTTCCCACCACAAAGGAAAAATGGCACAGGCACAACCGTGAAGTGATTCGAAACCTCAATCTCCTGATTAGAAGTCAGACGCCTTATCCATTAGGCCACACGGTTGGGACATAGCTCCATAGAGAGCCCCCGCCCTTGGGACTGTCACCTGATATGCTGCGATTACCTCCGAGCCCACTTTCCCTGCCCACTTGGGACTCCACAACCCTGCCTTGTCGAGCCAGACAACACAGACCCAGGTCTGGTTCACACCCCCACAACTGCAGACGTAACTGAAAACAGCTTAGCAGGTAACCTATCCCCAGACACCCCTTTCCCAATGGGAGCCAAACCCCAAAGAAATCCAATTTTACTCAGTATAAAACTTACACAGTGTGAACTCATCAATTGTTCACCCTCCATAACACTGATAGAGTGACATGCACAGCAGTTTGCTCCCCCGGGTATTAATCACTTAGTCTGGATTAATTAATAAGCAAAAGTAATTTTATTAATTATAAAAAGTAGGATTTCAGTGGTTTCAGATAATAACAAAGAAAAAAGTAAGTGACCAAGCAAAACAAAGCAAAAATGTGCTCGTCTATGCCCAATACATTAATAAACTGACTACAGGTAAAATCTCCCTCTTAGAGATGTTCCAATGAGCTTTTTTCTCAGACTAGAAAACTAAGAAACTAAAGGACTAAAAATTTCAGACTTTTCAAAAAGATTGGTTAGAAAACTTATCATCATACTAAATTTTTTTCTGTTTTTTTAAACCAGAAGATTCTCCCCCAAAGGAGATGCACCATTCCTGGAAACACTGCAACACAAGGTTGATGCCTGGGGTGGACAGAGCAAGCTCCTATACCATCCCCCCTTTTCAAAAATCCACTTAATATACAGTCCTTCAATTAAGGACATATCAGATATTACACTGATAAGAACAGATACTACACTTGATCTTAGCCAAAAGGCCGAGAAGCGATACCGCTAGTCTGTGAAACCCGCACACCTCTGCCCCCGCTGCTCTCTACCTCACTGGGACGAGCTCCCGGACACCTAACAAACACCATCACTAGGTAATGCTAAGTGAGGATCGCTTCCCCTAAACGACTCCAGTGAAAGAATTCAAAGGAAGAATCTGGAACCCACAATTCTGTTCCAAGCCAGTTCCCTGGACACTCCTAATTTGCACCTGTCATCAGCAATCTCTCCCTGTTAACTCTTACAGCAAAACCGAGCAAAGAAAGTCTAGGTAAGCTCTGTACTACAGCCCCAAAGCTCTTTTCTGCTCCTTCCCACAGAGACAATCACATCTGTTAGAAGTAGAAAGTAGCCTAGAAGTCCTGTTTACATGGAAGGGATTAAGAAGCTAAAGGAAACCTGGTTGGCACCTGACCAAAAGAACCAATGGGAACCGAAGATGCTTTCGAACCGGAGAGGAGGGAAAGTCCTCTGTTTTCTTAGTTCATGTGTTCAGGGCTATCAGGTGAATTGGACAGGTTTTTTGCTCTCCATCTATTTAGAACTTTTCTAAACAACAACAGTAAGTCAGTTAGCCAGGCAAGGCTGTAGTTTCATATTTGAAATGTCTCCGGTTTTTAGGGAAATATTCCTGTGAGTAGTAATGGCTTCGATAGTTTTCATCACCATACAAATTTTGACAGGTTTCTGCGTCCTCCTTTCTGGTCCACCGAAGGTTGGCGCCATCACAACTGATGCTCAGCTCTCTCAGCGACCTGTTCAGTTGCCTCGGTGACAGGGGATGCAGACATTAATGTGAGGTGCATAAACCGGGGATTTGGCAGCCGAATGAATAGGCGGCATGTGCAATCATGAGAGGGAATTTCCATCCTTCCTGGTTTTGCACTTCAGTGACCTAATGGCTAAGCCTCGGCATTGACTTCCCAAGGCAAAGATGGTGGGTTCAAATCCCATCTGAGGTGAAAAATTCCCTCCTTCCCCTCCATTACAAAGAAATGTCCGTCTTATTTTCACCCAGGGATGTGCGAGGAGATTGTACTTGTTCTTAGGAACAATCCCCCCAGAGGAGTCATCTTCCACTCAGCTAATGCTTTCTAGACCCATCAGTGGCAACCAGTTAATCCTAGTGTTTGTTTGAGATTCGAGGGAAGGGCAGAAGATGCTGAGTGCTCCAAGGTCAGACCCAGAGGATGGTTTCAATCCACCAATTTCTCAGTTATGGGCCCTGCACGCTGCCGCTGGACCACTCTGGTGAGTTTTCAGCATCCGCTGCCAGCCTGTGGCATCCAAACGAGCACCTTGCAAGGGTCGTGCTGCCAGGCAGATATGCAGGATGTTAGGCAGCAGCCTTAAGCCCCTCAAATATGTGTCTCTGTGGCGCAATGGGTCAGCGCGTTCGGCTGTTAACCGAAAGGTTGGTGGTTCGAGCCCACCCAGGGACGGTGATACCCCTCTGCTACTTCCTTCTTCCTAAAGCGGAATTTTGTAGAAATGCCACCCCACCTGCCTAACCCTCTGGGAGGAATTTTGGATGTTGCGGGGTATGGGCTGAAGGCTCTCATAGGGAGTTGGGGGATGGGAGGAGGTGCCAGATGTGTGAGGTAGTTGGGAGATGGGAGGGGACATAGAGGGAGGCAGTGAGGACTCTGGCAGGTGTTTGGGGGAGGGGTGGTAAAGGGGCCTGCAGGTTCTGGGATGAGTTTCAGGTGGTGGAAGCAGTGTGGGGAAAGGGTGGGGATCCCCTTACAGAAGTGCGACCTCTGACGGTCATGGATGTCTGGAGAAGGCAGCTGGTCCCACGGTGTAACAGTCAGGACTCTGAATCTTTTGTCTTGGGCTGAACTAATGCCCTGGAGTTCAAAGTGCTCAACTTCCCGGTCACCAGTAATGCAAGAGCAACTCTCTTCCCTGCTCAGGGTGGCCGCAGTGGGTTGGGGCTCTAGGACTTGCCACTCTGGCGGGTGATGCCGGCAGTCCTGTGGTCTGACCTGCTGGTCGGGATTCTCGCTGCTTCACCTGATGCCCACAAGCTTGGCCCTTGTGCTTTCTCCCACACGTTTCTTCCCACGTGGCACTTGAAGACAGGAGAGCAGGAGGGAGGAAGAGTCCCAGGCTGGAGCCCAGCTCACCTCTCCTCCTCTGGGCACCTGGAGCAGAGGGGGTTGGTGCTACAGCTCCGGGGGAACGATTAAAAGCCACAGAGCAACCAAGCGCAGGGCACAAAGACAGGTGGACCAGACCTATGCATGGCGAGCGGACATCCCTGCAGACGCCCAGCCAGCCAGATCCCTGGCAAGCAAAAGACCTCCTGAAGGCCTCCCGCAGTCCAGCATGCAGGGCAGCTGCTGCTGCTCTGTGACCAACATCAGAAGCCTGTAGGAAAGCAGCATCAGTCCCCCTCTGGTGGGGCCGCTGACCATTCCCACTCAAGCTTCTCACCTGTGTGGGAAGTCAGGAGATTTTAGCCCCACAGGCTTTTTCCCACCACAAAGGAAAAATGGCACAGGCACAGCCGTGAAGGGATTCAAACCCTCAATCTCCTGATTAGAAGTCAGACGCCTTATCCATTAGGCCACACGGTTGGGACGTAGCTCCATAGAGAGCCCCCGCCCTTGGGACTGTCACCTGATATGCTGCGATTACCTCCGAGCCCACTTTCCCTGCCCACTTGGGACTCCACAACCCTGCCTTGTCGAGCCAGACAACACAGACCCAGGTCTGGTTCACACCCCCACAACTGCAGACGTAACTGAAAACAGCTTAGCAGGTAACCTATCCCCAGACACCCCTTTCCCAATGGGAGCCAAACCCCAAAGAAATCCAATTTTACTCAGTATAAAACTTACACAGTGTGAACTCATCAATTGTTCACCCTCCAGAACACTGATAGAGTGACATGCACAGCAGTTTGCTCCCCCGGGTATTAATCACTTAGTCTGGATTAATTAATAAGCAAAAGTAATTTTATTAATTATAAAAAGTAGGATTTCAGTGGTTTCAGATAATAACAAAGAAAAAAGTAAGTGACCAAGCAAAACAAAGCAAAAATGTGCTCGTCTATGCCCAATACATTAATAAACTGACTACAGGTAAAATCTCCCTCTTAGAGATGTTCCAATGAGCTTTTTTCTCAGACTAGACTCCTTCCTATAGTCTGGGCCCAATCCTTTCCCCTGATCCAGTCCTTGTTAGTTCCAGCAGGCATCTTAGGTGCAAAGCAGGGGTGTTCTCATGACACCCCTGCTTCCCACTGGCCATCCAACAAAGTTCATTTTGAGCCCCGTTATAGTCTTGTCCTTCATAGCATCCTCCGGCAAAGAGTTCCACAGGTTGATTGGGTGCTGTCTGAAGAAATACTTCCTTTTCTTTGTTTTAAATTTGCTGCCTATTCATTTCATTTGGTGACTGCTAGATCTTGGGTTCTGAGGAGAAGTAAACACCACTTGCTTATTTGCTTTCTCCGCACAGGTCATATCCCCCTTTAGTCCTCCCTTTCCCCAGATGAAAAGTCCCAACCTTATTAATCTTTTCTAATACCCAAGCTCCTCTGGACTCTCTCATGATTTTTGCTGCCCCTTTTCTGAATTTTTCCACTTCTAATCAATCTCTTTTGAGACAGGGGAGTAAACAACCTGCTATTTAAAGGAAAACAAAAGGTTTCTAACAAATTATAACAAGCTTTCCTTATAAAGAAACTAAAGGGCTAAAAATTTCAGACTTTTCAAAAAGATTGGTTGGAAAACTTATCATCAGACTAAATTTTTTTCTGTTTTTTTAAACCAGAAGATTCTGCCCCAAAGGAGATGCACCATTCCTGGAAACACTGCAATACCAGGTTGATGCCTGGGGTGGACAGAGCAAGCTCCTATACCATCCCCCCTTTTCAAAAATCCAGTTAATATACAGTCCTTCAATTAAGGACATATCAGATATTACACTGATAAGAACAGAGTTAAAATTTTTATTAAAGCTAATGTTCAACATGAAAACATACACAGATTGAGAGGTAAGGTATTGGACATCTGGAGTCAGGCTGGAGTTATGGGCGATTGTAGGTAGTAGCTACAGGTATTACAAGGCACATGCATATCACATATCCAGCTTAGCTCCAGATTGGCGTGTGGGAGTTTTTTAAGGCATCAGTCTATAGGTGTGTTCGGGTGCCATCCATGGGGTGTAGTGAAGGTCCGAGTCAGTGGTGGTGCAGGCAATAAGTACATGGGTGGGTGGGCCCCTCTGTTTGTTAGGGAAGGGGGGGTGAGTTGTTTCCCTGGTCAGCGGTCTCTGCTACTCGACCTGGTACTGGCGATGTCCCGTGATGTGTTCCGTGTATATGTCTCTGGACCACCTGATGGTATCAGACACCATGAGCTGTCTCATGAGCCGGGCGTAGCGCCGACCGATGCCGCACGCTCTCAGAACCGGCTCGTTGCAGGGGTCCCATGCACCCAGGGCTCCTACGATCAGGGCGTGGAGCTGCACCTCATAGCCCTGCGCTCTCAGGGTGTCCGCCAGCGGGGTGTACTTCAACGCCTTCCGAGCTCGGGCCTCGTGGAAGGCCGGTGACCGGTTTTCAAATGGCACCGTGATGTCCACTATGAGGACCTTCTTCATCTCTGCCTTGGTCACGACGATGTCGGGTCGCAGTCGGCTGTCTGTTCCGGGGATGGCGGAGTTGACGGAGATCTTCCCCAGGGACGGTGGGACGGCTTTCACCAGCCGGTTCTGGATGGCATTGTGGCGGTGCTGCCAGGCTCCGGAGTGCGGCTTGCATCCACACAGGACGTGGGGCAAGGTCTCGTTGGCGTAGCCGCACTTCCTGCAGCGCTTGTCCCGATTGCCATGGCGATTGCCAGGATCTCCGCGATGGTGTCTTCGGGGGTCTGTCGGACGCGGACTCCTGTGGGTGTCCCCAGGTGTTGGTATACCTCTCCCTCATTGAGGGAGGTCATGGGCTCGCCCTGGATCAGGAGTTGTGAAGCTTGGACCAGAGCCTTGGCATTGCCTGTCACGTGGAGGGAGGCACATTTTTTGGGGTTGAAGCGGAGGCCCATCCACTGGGCGGCTTGGCTGGCAACGTCGAGCATCCCCTGGAGGCTTTCTGAGCTGTCGGCAATCAGGGCCAGATCGTCGGCGTAGGCCAGGATGCTGATTCTTTTGCCGTGGAGGTCGAAGCCGGCTGAGCCGCTGGAGACAGCTCGGATGAGCGGTTCCATGGCCAGGTTGAAGATGATGGGGCTGAGGGGGCAGCCCTGTTTCACGCCGCAGCGGGTGTTGATGGCGTCCGTCTCTCCGTCCGTGGTGCGGATGGTGGTGGTGCAGTCCTCGTAGAGATCCCGGAGGGTCTGGAGGAAGGTTTCCGGCATCCCGAACTCTCTCAGGGTGGCGAAGATGTGGTGGTGGGGTATGGACCCGAAGGCGTTGGTCAGGTCAAGCCATGCTATGGCGCACTGCCTCCTGGATCTCCTGGCCTCCTGGATTGCCGTCTGAAGGAGGAAGTTGTGCTCATAGCACCCTTCACAGGACATGAAGCCCTTTTGTGCTGAGCTGACTGCGCCCCCGCAGACCGACCAGTCCGTGATCCTTGCCGCGAGGCAGCTGGCATACAGCTTGTAGATGGTGGAGCAGAGGGAGATGGGCCTCCAGTTGCCGGGGTCGTCTCGTTCACCTTTTTTGTGGATGAGAACGGTCATGGACTTTTTCCAGGAGCGGGGGGTGCGGTGGAACTGCTTGCATTTGTTGAAGATGGCAGAAAGCACCAGACAGCCGGGGTCTCGTTTCTTCAGCATGTAGTAGCGGATGCCATCTTTACCAGGGGCGGTGTTTTTGGTCCTTGCAAGCCTCGCTAGCACCTCCTCTGGGGAGAAGTCTCGCTCCAGGTCCTCAGTGGGGTCGATCTGGGGTAGCGGGGGGAGGCACTCCGGGCGTCGTGCATCAGTCTGGGCTTCACGATCGAATACGTCCCTGAAGTATGAGTAGAGTCTCTGGGGCTGGATGGTGCAGTAGGGGGAGGTCTCATTGAGGATTTCCCTCATGGCTTTTGGGCGGTTTCTCCTGTATAGCTTCTGGATACGGGATGCAGCTGCCGGGTCGAAGCAGCAGCTGGCGATCCCTCTCCTGCCCTGTCTGGTGTTACGGCTCGGTGCGGGGAATCTGGTAGTGGTCCGTGTGCCTTCCTGGGGTTCCGTTCTTCCGGTTGTGGTTTCTGCTGACAGTTCTGTGGTCAGTCTGTCCATCATGGTGTTGAAGTCCTCAAAGTTATCAGCCTTCACCAGCTCCTCTATCCAGGTGGATTGCCACGGTGTGGCGATCCTCACCCATGGCTGTCGCTCCTCCCGTTGTGTTGTCTCCACAGGATCGGTTGCTATGGGGGCAGTCTGTGGCCTGGTCTCTCGGGCTGGGGGAGGATGGAGAGGTGAGTCTTGGGGTGTGCGTCCTGTGTGGGCATCTCTCAGTGTTTCGGGTGCAGTGCTGCCATCTCCGGGAGGGAGTGGGGTTCTGGAAGCACCGGTGCTGGATGTTCGGGGGGCACTCTCGTGTCTGGAAGCGCTGGGTATGGTCCTGGTTCTCCTGCAGGTGGTATCCGGCTGAGGGGTCCTCAGTGGAGCATGGGATTTTTGGCGATCAGAGTCTTTCTGGGCAGCCTTGGAGGAGGTGCTGGGTGGTGTGGGGGTGGGGTCCAGCCGTGTGACCTGGGGGCTGCGGGTGGCTTCTTTGGCTGGGTATCGCTGGGTGAGGTGGGGAGTGGTGTTCGTGGCTCCTATGGTAGGTCGGTGTGAGGTTATCTGCGGTGGAGCACTGCCTCGTCTCATATCTGTGTCGTGCCGGACGGACTTTATGAAGTCGCTGAGGCGTCTGGTGAGGTTGCTGACTTGTGAGGTGGCGGGAATCCCCCTCCCGGCAGGGTCCCGCATGGGGATTCTGGAGACAGGGCTGGGTTTTTTGGTGGTGTCATCTTGTCGGTCAGATCTCGAGATGGGGGTCGTATTTCCCTCAGTTGGCCGTTGGTCCCCAATTAGGTGCTCTGGGGACGCTGGCTGGGGTGTTGGAGCTGGAGCATCGGTGGAAGTCAGGGTTGAAGCCTGCGGGGTGTCAGTGGGATTGTCCTTCGCTGCCATGAGGGATCCTTTGCATGTGCTTTGATGGTGCTTGCATCTCTTTTGTGTCTCAAAAGGTAGGTCACAGCGGCTGCATCGGAAGGCGATCCGTTTGTTGTGGGTCTTCCGAGTGTGTTTGCTGAAGGCCCCGAGGGTCCGGACTCCACGGAACGGGCAGCAGAAGGGACAGAGGAGGAGGCCAGTAGGGATCGGGTACTGGAGATAGATGCAGTCCTCCTCCCCCTCCTCATTCCCTGTGGGGAGCGTTCCTCTTGGAGCGGCCTTCCTCTGGGCAGCGGGATGGGCTGTAGCTTCAGGGTCCCGCATCGTCATGGGGGCTCCTTGGGTAGAAGCCTCCTGGTCCCGCGTCATCGGGGGGGCTCCTCGGGCGGCAACCTCCTGGTCCCGCGTCGTCGGGGGGGCTCCTCGGGCGACGGCCTCCTGGTCCCGCGTCGTCGGGGGGCTCCTCGGGCGGCGGCCTCCTGGTCCCGCGTCGTCGGGGGGGCTCCTCGGGCGGCGGCCTCCTGGTCCCGCGTCGTCGGGGGGGCTCCTCGGGCGGTGGCCTCCTGGTCCCGCGTCGTCGGGGGGGCTCCTCGGGTGGTTTTCTCCTGGTCCCGCGTCATCTGGGGGGCTCCTCGGGTGGCGGCGTTCTGGTCCCGCGTCATTGGGGGGGCTCCTCGGGCGGCGGCCTCCTGGTCCCGCGTCGTTGGGGGGGCTCCTCGGGTGGTGGTCTCCTGGTTCCGCGTCGTTGGGGGGGCTCCTCGGGTGGTGGTCTCCTGGTCCCGCGTCGTCGGGGGGGCTCCTCGGGCGGCGGCCTCCTGGTCCCGCGTCGTCGGGGGGGCTCCTCGGGTGGCGGCGTTCTGGTCCCGCGTTGCCGGGGGGGCTCCTCGGGAGGCGGTCTCCTGGTTCCGCGTCGTTGGGGGGGCTCCTCGGGTGGTGGTCTCCTGGTCCGGGGTCGTCAGGGGGGCTCCTCGGGTGGCAGCATTCTGGTCCCGCGTCGTCGGGGGGGCTCCCTTTTTAGCAGTCTTCGCAGCAGGGCAGTGATCAGCCTTCTGAGCAGTAGGAGCTGTTCTCAGGGATTCCTCTTCCTGAGGAGCTGATGAAGTGTTGTGGCTCCTGGATGTGAGGTCCCGAAGAGCCATCCTTGTGGGGATGGGTCTTGTAAAGATGTCCCTGGGATTTTTCGACATCCAAGTGCGGAGTTTTTCATTCTTGCTGGTGGTCCTGGTGACAGGCTTTTGCTGGGCTCTCCTAGAAACAGAAAAAGGAGGAAAAGCAGCAGCAGCTGAAGTTGAGATTGGAGGTCTTTCTGGAGCAGGTGGAGAGTCCGGTTTTGGATCACAGTTTTCCTCCACAGGAGCAGAGGTAGAGTAGATCTTCAGAGCAGCATCAATTTTTTCAAAAATATCAGCTAGAGAATCCATCTTGAGATCAAGTGTTGAAGCATCAGTCAAATCAGATTAAACTGATAAGAACAGATACTACACTTGATCTTAGCCAAAAGGCCGAGAAGCGATACTGCTAGTCTGTGAAACCCGCACACCTCTGTCCCCGCTGCTCTCTACCTCACTGGGACGAGCTCCCGGACACCTAACAAACACCATCACTAGGTAATGCTAAGTGAGGATCGCTTCCCCTAAACGACTCCAGTGAAAGAATTCAAAGGAAGAATCTGGAACCCACAATTCTGTTCCAAGCCAGTTCCCTGGACACTCCTAATTTGCACCTGTCATCAGCAATCTCTCCCTGTTAACTCTTACAGCAAAACCGAGCAAAGAAAGTCTAGGTAAGCTCTGTACTACAGCCCCAAAGCTCTTTTCTGCTCCTTCCCACAGAACTATCTCAAACAGAGACAATCACATCTGTTAGAAGTAGAAAGTAGCCTAGAAGTCCTGTTTACATGGAAGGGATTAAGAAGCTAAAGGAAACCTGGTTGGCACCTGACCAAAAGAACCAATGGGAACCGAAGATGCTTTTGAACCGGAGAGGAGGGAAAGTCCTCTGTTTTCTTAGTTCATGTGTTCAGGGCTATCAGGTGAATCGGACAGGTTTTTTGCTCTCCATCTATTTATAACTTTTCTAAACAACAATAAACAGTAAGTCAGTTAGCCAGGCAAGGCTATAGTTTCATATTTGCGTTATCTCACTCATGAATGTCTCAGGTTTTTAGGGGCCCGATCCTTTCCCCTGATCCAGTCCTTGTTAGTTCCAGCAGGCATCTTAGGTGCAAAGCAGGGGTGTTCTCATGACTGCCCGCCTCTTTTCTTCTCCTCCACCCCCTTTGATAGCTTTGGCACAAGGCAGGAATCTTTTCTCTCTCTCAATCCCCACCCCGCCCCTTCTACATGGAAGTACCAGGTGACGTGGTCACATAGCATCACATAAGATCTCATTCTTCATTACCCACGGGCTGGCCACAGGTACACAGGAATGCTGGCAGATAAATAAACCATCCACATCCAACTGTCCTAGTCAATGGGAGACATCGAGATTCTCAGCCACCATTAGTGGCCAACCTTTGGCAGACTCACCATAGGACTCAAGAGTTCTACTTCACATTTCTAGCTTCAGATACAAGACTGGCACATGGATACAACTAGGCTGAGCACACTCAATAGATTACAGGCTGTGTGTGTTATTTGGGTCATCTACTGAGGCGGGCAGAGACTCTCTGGGGACAAGAAGTAGAGTTCCCAGTGAGATGTGAGATGTAATCTTATGGAGCCAGATGCAGGACTTTGGCAGGGAGGCTTAAGCACGAGGGATTGGGGTGTGGCGGATGGACCAGCTGTCTAGGGGTGGTAATTCATTCACACTGAGGAATAAAAAGGAGGAGGAGGAGGAAGGCAGTGGCCCTGGAGAAAAAGAATAGGGGGTCCTGGGACTTTTTTGCCTCGTGTTTGCCTGCCTGATTGTCTTGGGGTGGTAGGGGGGTAAAGGCTTCCAACATGCCTGGCTTGCTGAGTTGATAGAATATTAAGTTGTTAGTCTGATGGTCCGGGGTTTAAGCCCCTCCAAAGGCATTTAGCTTTTAAGTTGCCTTGTGTGCCAGGAGCCAAATGGTTCCTGTTGGTTCCCAGAGCCAGAGTCAAGGGGGGTCTGGTCCAGCTATTATGGCACCTTCCTGGCTTATATATGATCCTGTGGACTTGGCTAGAGAGAAGATCTGAGTCTCCACTCACCGACCCAGCTTAGAAAAGGTGGAGGCCAGACAAAGCTGTAACCTGATTTCAAGAACACTTCAGTTTCTTACATGCCCTATAGTTGTAGCCGAGAAATCCAGGCCATCAGAGAGACCAGGGAAGAGCTTGTATAATGGGCCAACTCCTGCTGGGAAAAGAGAGACGCTGGCATTTGGTTTCTCTTTCTCCCCACCAACAGCTGCTCCAATAGCAGAATGACCTCCCCTGCCTTGTCTCACCTCCCTTTCCCGTCATTGTCAGGTGTTGTCTCTGTTGCGAATTACACTCACAAGTCACTCACAGCCCAAGGGCTGTTGCGAATTACACCTACAGGTCACATACACGGTTCAAGAGAACCGCTATGAATTACACCTTCGGGTCATGTACAGCTCGAAAACTGCTGCGAATTACACTTATAAGCCACATAGCTCGAAAACTGTTACGAATTATACCCACCAGTCACGCAGAGTTCGAGTCTAGGCTGAGGCACAGGAAATATTCCAATAAAATGCAGAAAAAGAAAAAACCCAGTTTATTACACAGCTGTGTGGTACTCTTGCTAAGCAAGAAGGACCCCGAAATACAGACAAAGGATAGATGATATACTCTACAGCAGGACATGTACCCCTCGTGCAGCGGGCCTTCTAGCCTATGGTAAGGCAATTTTCTTATCTCCCACCTATCCCTTCTGCATTGAGCTCATGGACACAGGCTGATGTTCACGTGAAGCTCCTATCTTGTCCTAGCGGTTTCGAGGCTGCCCCTTCCTTTGTTAGAGGTACTTGAAACCGGTGGTGCCCAGAGCCCCCCTCTCTCTGGTATGCGCTGGGTTGGCCTCAAGATAAGGGCTGAGAAGAACTTCAAAATGGAGTTACATAAGCTAACTTTCTCTAACACATACAACACAAGATTGCTTGTGGCATTCACATACATGCTCTCCAACATGGAACGCTGCTTTGGGGCTCGGGAAACAAGCACTGAGTGGTGGGATCACCTCATCATGCAAGTCTGGGATGATGAGCAGTGGCTGCAGAACTTTCAGATGAGAAAAGCCACTTTCATAGGACTGTGTGCGGCGCAAGGACACAACATTGAGAGCTGTCCTGCTAGTGGAAAAGCGGGTGGCTCCTCCAGACAGCTACCGATCGGTCGCTATCCAGTTTGGAGTGGGACAGTCGATCACTAGAATCATGTCGATGCAAGTTTTCAGGGCCATTGCTCGCATCCTGCTCAGAAGAACCGTGACTCTCTGTAACATGAACGACATTGTGGCTGGCTTTGCACAAATGGCTTTCCCTAACTGCAGAGGGGTGACAGATGGGACACACATCTTTTCTGGCTCTAACCCACCTAGCCTCTGAGTACATAAATCGCAAGGGGTATTTCTCGATGGTTCTCCAGCAGCTTGTGGATCACCAGGGCATTTCATTGACATTAACGCAGGCTGCCCCGGAAAGGTGCATGGTGCACATGTAACCCTTCTGCCAGGCAGAGCTGACAGCAACAAGGGTTGGGTTCAATACATAGGGGTTCCCTTTCAACGATACAATGCAAAACCAGCTCGAGCCCTCACTCAGTGACCCAAGGCGCCTCAAGGAGGCAATACTTCCCCTCTCGCAAGCAGGGAGTCCTGGTGTAGCAAAAATCCTTTAATAACAGGAAATAAACAATTCAGCCATTAAATTATGAACCCTCGTTTTGTTTTTTCCCCAAACAAAAACCATGAACCAGAAAACCCACCTCTGATCAGACTGGGCTGTGTCCTTCCCTTTGGTTCTTGAGTCCAGCAACCCAAACGTCACCCCAACCACAGTTTCTGTCCTTGGTTAGTGCAGCTCCAGAGTTCAGAAGTTCATCTGCAGAGTTCACCTCCCCGCCTGGGTGGAAGGGGGGGGAGGTATGGAGGCAGCTTGTATACATGCTCAGGTTGACCACCGATTGCCATACCTGTCTATGCGGATCTGCTGCAGTCTTCATCGCCACCTGTGCCTCTCCGCTAGCCACCCAGTAGCCTCACCTCTGTGTTAGCCGCTCACCAGTATGTCTCCAGCCCCCTCCTCCACGCTTAACACAGCTCTCAGTAACTTCACCTCTTAGCAGGGGAGCCTCAGTGCTCATGTACCTGGATAGTTCTTGCATCAGAACCACTAGCCCAAATTAGATCTATTGCTTAGATTACACTCATATTTAATACCTGTGTCCACACACAGGAAATGTTCTGCTCTGAACATTGACTGGTCTCCACTCCCTTGGTTTTGAAGAGATGTTTAGTTTTGCACATGGGAGGTGGGGAGCTGCTGGTGTGTGCTCTGCACCCCCCCCCCCAATTTTTCCCACTGGGTGCTCTAGAATCAGTGCCCAGAGCACCCCCGGAGTCAGTGCCTGTACTCCCTGCACAGCTCCGCTCTCTCTGGGCTGCTTTTCTGGTCCAGCTCTGCTCCCCAGCTCAGCTCGCGTCCCTGTTCTCTCCTTAGCTCGGTCCCACTCTGTCTGACCCAGGCAATTCCAGCTCACAGGGAGGACGGGACCCACCCTGGCCTCCTGACTCCTTGATTAGCCTGCCCGCCCTGTCAATCAGGCTGACCCGGAGTGTTGGCCTCTCCCCATTGCTCCTGGGGACTGTCAGTCTCAGGGTCCTGATTTCCCATCAACCCCTCCCCCTTTTGGTCCTGGGAGCTGGGAACCAAAACACCCTGACAACAGCCCCCCTACACAAGAGACACACAATGGAGGCATTTGCTGTGGGGCAGCAACGTGGCCGGCACAGTGTCTTGAGTGCAGGTCAGGCTCCTTCTCTGTCCTGCTGCTCAGAGAGCAGTGAGCGCGCTGACCCCCCTGTTCTGCGCCCTCCGCTGCATTGACCCCTTCAGCTCCCACGAGTGCCCCTGCCCCTCGGGATACACCTCCGGGCAGGCAGGAGACTCTTCCAAGGGAAGGGACAGCTGCCTTCCCTTGCCCACTTGGGAGAGGAATGGTCAGAGTGAGTGGGGGCTGCATGTTGGGAGTAAGGGGCACCATCAGGGTGTGGGGCAATGTTCCCTCTAATTTTTGATAGGCCATGAGGAAATGTTTGTGTGCTCAAGGTTGGCGCTCCAAGGACAGTTGTACTTGTCCTGAGCACAAAGGGGGGTCTGGTCTGGTCTCACTATTGTGACTAATTTTCTGGTTTATACACGACCCCATTGGAATTGGTTAGAGAAAGGATCTAAGATCTGAGTCCCCACTCCCCAGCATAGAGGCCTGCCTGACCCCGAGGACTTAGTCAAAAAGCAGTTCTTGTGATACACAGGACGACTGGGATAGGCAGGAAGTCAGATCAGATGCTCTAATGGTCCCGTCTGGCCTTAAATCCACTAATGTATGAAAAATGGATGTTTCATGGTGTAGCCAGCTCCATCCCCAGACTCCACAGTCATTGAGTGCGGTGATGCAGGGGAAACAACTCAAATATCCAAAGAGGCTGGCAGGGGCAGGACATCAGCTGTGAGGGGAGGGGTGGGGGTGGCAGTGACATCACAAAGGCCTTTTGCAGGAACTCAGCCTATTGGGCAAAGTTGGGTAGGAGGCGATGACCTCACAGAGAGACCCTGACATCAGCCAGGCGGGACAGAGGTGCAGGACCAGGTCAGTCTCTGAGACCCCCCCTTGGCTTTGCTGCCGCAAGTCGTCTTCTCGAGGTCTCTCCTGGGGGACGGAGAGAGAATTCGGATTCACGTCTGTGAGTGTGAGGAGGAACCTCTGTGGAGTTTTCTCCTGTTCTACCATTGACTGTGCTAGATAACAAACGTCCCATTTACACGGTAAGAGGCTCAGAGAGGTTTGGAATCGGTTCAGTCTGATCCCCTGGGGTAGGCAGAGTTCTAGACACGGAAAACACTGGCTTAAGGTGGCAGAATTTGATTTCCTACTGAGGACTTTGACACTTGGAATCACCGGGGACACTGGGGTTTATCCTTTGGGGTTTCCCTTTTCCTCTCTCCTTTCTCCTCTTCTCTGGCTTCTTTCCCCCTTTTCCCTGCTTCCCTCCCTCTCCCAAGGAGAGGTGTGGGTGATGGAGTGGGGGTTGCTCTCATGGTGGGAGGTCCTCACAAAGAGGTGGGTCTGGATCTGAGACTGATCCCCTCTGGTGGTGACCTGGGTCGTCCTTGAGACATCTGTGAGATCTCTCAGCCTCGCACCCCTCCGAGTCTCAATGCTGATTGGCCGAGCAGGGCTGTCGACAGTGAGGAGACTCAGGTGCTTTCGGTCTCTTTTCAAATAAGAGAAATAAGTCACAACCAATCCAGTGTCTGGGATTAATCTCGCTGCTTCTCTCCATTAATTGTTTCATTGCAGTTCACAATTTCCTCCCGTCTTCTAGATCTTCTAAAATACCTGCTGATAATTACTATGAACATCTGTGGGTCTGTAGCTCACTTGAGAACACTTTATTCTGAAAGTCAGTGTGTGAAATTCAAGGTGGGACAGACAGGTTGAAAGTCAGGAGCAGCGTTTCCTCTAATTTTTTATGTCTGCATGTGGAATGAATTTTGTTCTGTGCCCCAGTACGGAGGTGAGCTGTGACCCATCACCTGTGCATTGGTGCACATTACAAAATTCATTCTGCACATGGACAGTGTGTGGCAGGGGTGAGGTTGAAGGGTTCGGTGTGTGGGAGTGGGCTCAGGTGGGGCAGAGGGTTGGGGGTCTGGGGTGAGGCCAGGAATGAGGGGCCCAGTGCTGAAGCAGAGACTTGGGGTGCAGAGGAGGTGAGGG
This sequence comes from Sternotherus odoratus, assembly GCA_032164245.1. Classification (NCBI taxonomy): domain Eukaryota; kingdom Metazoa; phylum Chordata; order Testudines; family Kinosternidae; genus Sternotherus; species Sternotherus odoratus. The sequence continues at coordinate 15,571,670 of JAVMKO010000019.1, read as the reverse complement.
CTCTGATTAGGGATGCAGAGGGGAGGGGACAGGATTTATTTTCCTAAATCAAAAGGGGGAAGGGAAGGAGTTATGCTTCATTTTTTACCTTATAAATGTAGGTCCTTTCTAATCTACAAGACGCTATGACAATGAGACACCATGTCATGTGGTGACATCACAAGAGCAGAGGGTGTGAGACCTACAGCAACAATGAGGACAAGAGATTTAGAGTCAGATTGTTTCAAATGCTTCATTTGTCAGCTGACATTTAACAGCAATGCTTAGCTAACATAATGGAGAAAGGAAGTCTCTGCTAAAGATTCAACATGCCCCTTTGGCCAACTCCACCCCTTCCCTGAGAGGAATGTGCCCAGAACAACCCCCTCACACAAACAAACACACATAAGCCCACAGCTTGGTGCCTTCCTTGGCTTGTTTTACTTTTCACTTTGCCAAAGTTTTTTAAAAGGCATTTCCTTCCTCTGTTCCCCATAGTAAGGAAGCAGGTGAGTGTGGGTAAAGGAACCTGAGAGTGGGGGAGCCAGGAAGGTGATGAGAGGCAGAGGGAGGGGAGTGTGGGGAGTGAAGAGTCAGTTGGGCGGGAGGGAGACTAAAGGGGTCAGGTGGGATAGCTGGGTGAAGGGTTTGGGGGGAGGCTGAAGGAGGCAGTTGGGTGTAGGGGGGAGGATTGAAAGGGCAGTTGGGGAGGAGCCTGTGGGGCAGGAGGAAGGTGAGGGGGTGATGAGAGGAAGGGGACCGGGGCAGTTGGGGGAGGCTGAGGGGAGTGATGGGGAGGAATTGTGGGAAGCTGAAGAGGACCAGGGTGGTGAGGGGAAGGGGACAGTTGGGGCAGCTGAAGGGGGAGATGAGGGAGGGGGACCAGAGGCAGTGAGAGGAATGGGACCATTTGGGGAGGCTGAAGGGGGAGATGGGGGAAGGGGACCAGGGGCAATGAGAGGAATGGGACCATTTGGGGAGGCTGAAGGGGACGATGGGGTGAAGGGGACCAGAGGCAGTTGCGGGGGGGGGGCTGCTCATCCCCATTGGACGGGAGGAGGAAGAGGAGCTGCCCTTGTATCAGAAGCTGCTTCCTACTGGAACTTGCTCCTTCCTTGTTCCCGAGCAGGGTCCTGTGATGAGAAGGTTCAAAGGGGAATGAGATGGATTCCTGGAGGGTGGGTCCATCAATAGCTATTAGCCAGGCTGGGTAGGGACGGGGTCTCTAGTCTAGATGCTGGGAATTGGGTGAGAGGGGATGGGTCACTGGATGATTCCTGTCTCTTCCTTCCCTCCGGGGCACCCTTAGCAGGGATCTAGCCCAGGGCTTCCCACACTTGTCCTGTGGCTGGTTCAGCGTCAGCCCCGGGCTGGCCTCAGCCCCCAGTTGCTGTGGTTCTCCATTCCCAGCCCATGGGAGCTGCAGGAAGCAACGCTGGCCAGGCCACTGCTTCCTACGGGACGGCAGGGGGCGGGGTCCCCAGGGCGAGGGGCAGCGGTAAAACCCTGACAGTGCCCCTCACTCCTGAATTGCAGCCCCCCCCGCACTATGACAGTGCCCCTCACTCACAATCCACAGCCCCCCCAACAGAGGGACTTACTCCCAATCCAGAGCCCCCCCATCATCCTGATGGTGCCCCTCACTCCTCACCCACAGGCCCCCATGCACCCTGATGGTCCCTTCATTTCTGACCCACAGCCCTGACCCCCCAACCTTGACAGTGCCCCCATTCTGCCAGTGCCCCTCACTCCTGACCTGCAGCCCCCCACACCCAGACAGTGCCCCTCACTGCCGACATGCAGCCCCCAGGCACCCTGACAGTCTCCCACACTGTGACCCCCTCAGCCCCCCCCCACACCCTGCAGATGCCCCTCACCCCCACCCCACAGCTTCCCTCTCCCTCCCTTATTTTTTTCTCTCTGTCTCTTGTGTCTTGGCCAACACTCACTCCCTGTCTGTCCATCTCTCCTTTTTTTGCTTTCTCCCATCATAGGACACGGGCAGACGTGCTAGGTTTGCATCCCCACAGGATGTGTCTCTGGAGCTATGAACAAGGAGGAGGGGATGAAAATCATAGGTGGCAGTGGGCGTAGCATGGAGTGGTGACCATGACTGTTGAGTGTCTCTGGCTGGGTGGGGCTGATGTAGATGGGATGGGAGAAGGAGGCAGAGATGAGGGCCGGATTTCATGCACCAATAGAGCTCTGTGGGGTGACGGCTCATGCCTGGCTTTTGCAGCTGCTCTTCCAGAGGAATTGTCCAGGAGTCCTACCTGGAGGAGCGATCATCAAAAGTGGATCTGATCAACCTGAACAGCCTTGTAAGCTTCTGGTATAACAGGCTGTAAATTTCTTCACAGGCCGCGTGCTTCGCCCTTGGGTGCGGGGCTCTGTGGGATTCAGGCTGGGATGGGACCAGAGTCACAGCTGTGAATTTTCACGGGGTAAATAATCTCTATGACTTTCACAATAAACCAAAAATCAGACTAATCCCATTTCCCCTGGCTGGCCACCTAGTGTCAGTGTAAGTACCCAGAACATTCCCCTCCTCTGCTACAGTGACGCTGGGTGGCCACTAATTGTAATTACACAGAACATTTCCCCCAGGGAGCAGCAGTGACACTCCATGTTGCTCCATGAAGGAAATTCTCGGTGCATCCTGCCAAGTGTCACTGTTGCTCCCCAAGGAAATGTTCCGTGTAATTACCCTCCGTGGCCACCCAGTGTCACTGTTGCGCCCTGAGGAAAATGTTCTGTGTAATTACCCCACCTGGCCAGCCATGTTGCATCCGACGAAGTGGGTATTAGCCCACGAAAGCTTAGGGAACATCTCCTGTGGGTGTGAGCAAAGCAGCAGCATAGAAAAAGCACTTGGAGATACCAGGGATTGAACCGAGGGCCTCATATATGAGGCACAAGTGCTCTACCACTGAGCTACATCCCCAGATACAGTAGCTTGGCTGTGGGCTACACTCTGAGCCCTCCTGTCTCCAGAGCATCCAGTGGCCTAACAGCCACATGGGGGACACATTCCCTGCTCTGAGGACCAAACCTGCTGTCCTGGAGGTTGTTGTTTCTTAGGGGTCACTTTGCAGCAGGGCCAGAGTCTGTGTGGGGCAGAGACAGTGCGTGCCCTGGACTCAGGGGGCAGAGAAACACTCAGCCCCCAGGCTCCATTGGGTGGATGGTGTTGCCACCCCTGCTGGAAGGTAATAGTAGGGGAGGGGCGCTGTGAGCAGTTCAACACCTGGTGGCAGAAGTGGGGTGGGGAGCTCCTAGTGTTTTTAGGATCTGCTATTTCCACCTGCCTGTACAGTCCAGCTTTCCCAGCACTTTCACTGGGTGCAATTGGGTCACTGTTCTATGACTGAACAGCAAAGAATCTCCCCCAATTTCCCTTCTACCTGCAGCATGATCAGCCTGTGTCGGTGGTCAATGAGGAGGATCTAGCTGTAGATTGTTCTTCATTCCCCACCTTGGCAATTCACACAGTCCCCTTCCTGCTCAAATCCCAGCACCTGAGGGTCCCGAGCCAGGGGTTGGGTTTTCCCTGAGGCCCTGAGATTTTCAGGGTCTTTTTCTCCTCCCCCAGGCCCTACCCCAACTCCACCCCTTCCCCCAAGTCCCCACCCCATCTCTCCCAGCCCCTGATCCACCTCTTTCCAACTTCCATCCTCTCCCGCGAGCAACGCCCGGAGCCTGTCTGAAGAGGTAATTGATACAGATGGACACCAGGCAGGGTTGTTTGGAAACCGAAGACTTGACACCATTGTCAAGCTTTAGCAAATTAGGACAAGTGAGAACACCCTTAGGTATCAGTAACTGCACCCCCCCTTTCGCACACAACCCCCTGTCCCCAAACTCCCTTCCAGAGCCTGCACCCCCCTCTTCCCACACACCTCTCCCACCCCAAAACCTGCTCCCAGAGCCACCACCCCTCCCACTTCCTACACACCCCTCCTATCCCAAAACCCCCTTCCAGAGCCGGCAGCCCTCCCCCTTCTCCCCCCCCCAAAACTCCCTCCTAGAGCCTGCACCCCCAGCCTGGAACCAAAGTTCATCTCAAAACCTGAACCCCCTCCCATCCCCAAACTGCCTTCCAGAGTCTGCATCCCAAACCCAGAGCCTGCGCCACTCAGCCCCGCTGCTTCCCCAACCCCCTTCCCCAGCCTGGAGCCTGCACCAAGCACCCAAACTCCATCCCAGAGCCTAAACCCGGCACCCCAATCCCCTGCCCCAGCACCCCAGACCTTCCCGCTACCCAAACTCCCTCCCAGAGCCTTAGGCAGGTGCAGGAGGGTAGAGTTTGGGGTGGGGGCTCTGGGCACAGCAAAATGTCTACACACCTGCCATGGTGGGACTGAACAACCCTCTTCTCCACTAACAGCCAAACACATGGACCCCTTGTGCCACAGAAATACAAGTCTGGGGGTACTGAGGCTCCTTCATAGCAACCTGCACATCTGCCTGCCAGTGCTAGAGCGTTCATGGCACTAGTGCGGATGCTGGGAGTTGGGTACACTGTGTAAGGAAGACGCAGAGTGGTGCAGTGTAAGTGGGCTGAGCCCAGAGGTTGATGGATCCAAACCATTCTCCGCTAGGCAGGTGCTTGTTTCTTTTCCCTCGTGTCCTTCAAACGAGGCCACAACCAGCAGAGCACCAAGATCTCAGGCCATGAGGCAAGACGTAGCTGAAGTGGCAGCCCCCAGGGAGCTCCCGGCACCTCTGGCTGCCTGGGCTGATGGCAAGAGACAGGCCTGTGTGTGGTGAGGGTCTCCTACCCCGGCCTGAGGCAGCCGTGCTTCCTCGTCCCCTTCTCCCACCTGCACCGGCCGGCGGCTGCTGCGGGAGAACACGAGGGAGGCTCTCGGGACACTAGGCAGCTCTGTGTGGCTGTCGGGGGAAGAGCCGAGGCTCCCGACTCCACCTGCCATTGACTCGCCTGGCTCTGTGCTCCCTCAGCTGGGACGGGCCAGGCTATGGACGTGACTCAGGCTTGGGCAGCCTGGCCGCACTTCCCTGAGGAGCCACGAGGGAGGCCAAGAGCTGAAGGTTTTGTGCTCGGCCTGCAGGATTAAGGCTGCTGGGACGTGGGGTTCTGAGTCGCATCCAGCACGTTCTTCAGGCCTCCAGCTGAAATCACTGAGGCCAAGAGGGACGGTTTTGAGGTTGCAAACGGGGCCTTTGAGGCTCCCAGCAGGTCTTGAGGAGAAAAGCAGTAACACAGGATTAGCACCATCCCCAGGTGGGCTCTACCCCCCAGCCTTTAACAGCTGAACCCCCTGACCCATTGCACCACAGAGACACAAACCCAGCTCTCCTTTTACCCACACAGCCGCCGAGCAGTCGGGCATCTCACGCAGTGTGTTGTGGGGCGGGAGCAGGTGGAGGGTGGAGGCTCTGGGGGAAATTTGGGTGAAGAAGGGGGCTGGGGCAGAGTGTCGGGGTGTCAGGGGCTTTGTGGGGTCTGGGAGGCAGCTCTGGGTTGGGGTGAAGGCTCCAGCTGAGAGGTGCTCACCACAGGCAGTTCCGGGTCAGCGGCTGGCTGCCGACACATCAGTGCATCCCCCTGGGAGAGAGGGGCAGCGGGTCTCTGTGCACTGCCTGCACCTGAAACCACCACCCCGCCAGCTCCCATTGGCTGGAAATCATCCAATGGGAGCTGCAGGGACAGTTCTGGGGCGGGGCTGGTATGTGGAGCTGCCTCCCCGATCGCTTGCCCCACAAGCAGCAAAGCTGCTCTGCTAGACTCACAGCTGTGATGGCCGAGTGGTTAAGGCGTTGGACTTGAAATCCAATAGAGTTCCCCTGCGCAGGTTCAAATCCTGCTCACAGCGAGGCCTGTGTTTTAGTCCGTCTCTACCCTAGGACACGGCCTCACAGCGAGTCCCTGAGGTGTCAGGGAAATTCTCAGCCCCTGAAGTCTCTGCTACTCCCCCAGATCAGCCATAACTGGGGCTGCTGCTCCTCTCTCTGGAGTGAAAGGAGCCGAGTCAGGGAATCCAGGGGTGCTACGGGGCTGCTGCACCAACAGAAAAAAATCAGTTCTCAGCATCCACTGGCCGCCAACTCCCCCCTCCCCACCTGCTATTGGGCCTGTCAACAAGCTGCTCCCCTTCCCCTTCAGCTCCTCCCCCTGCCAGTGTTCAGGGCAGGAGGATGGGGGACAGGAAGAAGTGGGGGAGGGAGAGGAATGGGGCAGGAAGATGTAGTGTGGGAAGAAAGGGGACAGGAGTGGGGGCTTGGAGGACCCGGGGGAGTGGGGACAGGGCTTGAGGTAGAGCGGACAGGGCTTGAGGTAGAGCGGACTAGCTGGGCATCTCTGGGGAGAGCTCCCTGGGCTGCTTCTCTGGCTCTTGCTGCTGCAGCTCGGCTCCCAGCACAGATCTGCTCTGGGTCTCTCTGGCTGGCCCAGCTCTGCTCCCGGCTCTTCTTGGGCTCCTGCTCTCTCCTTAACTCTGCCCCACTCTGGCCCAGGTAGCGCCAGCTCACATGGAGGATGTGACCTGCCAGCCTGTGATTCCCTCATTACACGGCCTGCCCTGTCAGTCCAGCTAACCTGGAGCTTTGTCCTCTCCCCATTGCCCCTAGGGACTGTCAGTCTCAGAGTCCTGATTTCCCATTGGCCCTTCCCCCTGCTATTGGTATTTGGAACTAGCCAACCAAAAACCCCACTAACCTTTATTAAGGGGCCAACAGTCCCCTTGGAGAAACCACCCCAAGAGGGTCATCGATGTCCTGGACACAAGCTGGTCCCATGGTGTAATGGTCCCATCTCAGGACTCTGAATCCTGCAATCTGAGTTCAAATCTCAGTGGGACCTTCTGGTGAAGCCCTGGAGTGCAAAGTGCTCCTCTTCCCTATCTCCAGCTGTGCCAGAGTGAGATGTTTCTGTTCTGCTGCCTGCCTTGAGCTGAGTCTTCAGTTAGGGGCTGGTCTTCACTACCCACCGGATCGGCGGGTGGCACTTGATTTCTCGCATCTTGTGAAGACGCAAGAAATCAATCGCCCACAGCTCCCCCGTTGACTCGAACTCCAGCTTGACGGGAAGCGCAAGCTGGAGTCGACGGGCGAGTGTGCTGCCGACTGCCACCCCCGTGAGGACGGCAGGTAAGTCGTCTGCAGATACACAAACTTCAGCTACGTGAATCTGCCATCGATTTCCCCCCCGGTACTGAAGACCAGTCCTGTGGTTTGAACTGATTGTTGGGTTTTTTGCTGCTTCACCTGATGCCCAGGAGTTTGGCCCCTGTGCTTTCTGCCACACTTCTCCTCTTGCCCACATGGTGTTTGAAGCAAAGAAAAGGCGCACATTGGAAGAGGGAAACGCCTCCATACGCTAGCCCAGGCTTTCGCCGATTTTCTTTGGCAAGTCAGGAATGGCAAAGACTAGACTGGAAAAACCTGGGACTCAGGCCCTGGCCTTTGTGACACCCAAACCCCAACTCCTTCCTGGAGCTTTAGCTGAAGACAGAACATCGGCCTGAGTGGCCAGGAAGAGGTTCCAGCCCTGAAGACAGCAGGACTTTCAGCACAAAGATAAAACTGCACAAATCTGAAGTCAGATGCCTTATCTGTCAGGCCACGTGGTCTCTTCAGAAAAGCCTTTCCTAGCACTTCTTTGGAGAAGGCGACACTGTGTTTCTTGGGTCAACTACTGAGGGGGACAGAGACTCCCTGGGGAGAAGAAGAGCTCCAGGGAGATGTGAGACTTAATTCTATGGAGCTAGGTGCAGGACTGTGGCACAGACCAGCTGTCTAGGTGGGGAGCTTTAGTCCCACTGATGCACAGGAGGGAGGAAGAAGAATCCAGCTGAGGGGCAGTAGCCATGAAGAAAGAGAGATTGGGTTCCTGGAGCTTCTTTTGTCTGCACTCCTGGTGGAGGGTGAATCCTTCTGCAAACCTTTGATAGAACATGAGGCTTTTAACTGGGTGGTCCTGTGCTAGAGCCCTTGTTTTAACGGTTGGTTTCTAATCTACTGTGTGTGCCAGTCACCAAACACATCCCCTTCGAGTCCAGAGCCCCACACGGATTCCCACAAGCCATGACACTAGCCTGTAAAGGCCCCTTTCTCTTGCTGAGTGCTTAGGAAGCAGGATACAAGCCACATCTGCAGGAGTGGGACCAGAAAGCCCAGTCTCTGGTTGGTGGGAAGGGCTGTGGGGCTACTGTGCTGAGAAAGCCAAGGGAAGGGAGAAGGGAGCAGAGAGGGGGGAGGGAGAGAGAGGGAGCAGCTGCAGAGAAGCTGGGAGTGCAGAGTACAAGCTGCCAGCTGAGGGTCACAGGTGTCTGGAGACTGTGACCCCATCTGGTCCCATGGTGTAAGGGGAACTGTCAGATCACTGAATACTGCAGGCTGAGCTCAGATCTCAGGGGGACTTTGGGACCCATAGCTCCATAGCTCAGCACAGGTGGAGTTTCAAGGCTTTGTCTTACTCATACAAATGACCCGGGAGTCAGTATTTTGCCTGCCAGCTGTTGTGACTTTGAGCGCCAGAGGGGATGTCAGATCAAGGAGCCTGGTCTTGCCTGGAGCCCTATAGGGAGGGGTGGGATCTGGATTTACTCCGGGTCCTGGGGAATCAGTCCTATTGGTTGACCTACTGGCCCAAAGTCACTTGGGCGGGGTTGGTCTTTACCCAGGAATGGTGAAGGGGGGAGGGGCTTGAGGGAGGGAGACTTAATAAACCTCCCTGTTAGTCAGGGCTGAAGAGGAGGGTTGTAAGTGTGGCCAGGTTGGTGAGCTGGGCCTTCTAGGGTTCGGGGAGGTTGGAGTTGACTGGGGTCTGTGGCTGGCAAAGTGCTTCATGGTTCTGGGAGGGAAGAGCTGGCCAGGGCTAGGGCTGGGAAGAGAGAGAGCAGCAGGTTTCCTCTATTGTTTCCTCCTTTCTCTTTTTCTTGACTAGTTTCTCTTCAGCATGAATTTGCTCTTTTGCTTGGTGAGCCTGGCTAGCTCAGTTGGTAAAGCATCAGCCTTTTGATCGGAGGCTCCAGGCTTTAAGTCCTGGGCCAGATAATGAGCTACCTCTCTAAACCTAAAAAAATCTCTGTCTTCTACAATCATTTCCTGTTCTGGATTTTGTCTTTCCTCAAAAGGGCCTTTTGTGTGTGAGGTTGATGGGGAAACTTCCTGACGTCCCCTCTGTCCTCTCAGGCTGGAGGAATAAAGGCCTCTGGGCCTCCCAGATGGCTGCATTCTCACCTGGTGGAGGTGGAAGCTCTGTCTCCTGACCTCTGTTTCTGCCTTCCCGTGGCTGTGCTGATCGGGCTGTCCTGGCTGAGACAGGGTGTGAGGAATGGTTGGAGCTTTTACTTCCTATTGAGGGCTCCCTCCTACCCCAGAGCAACGTGGGATCTGTGGAGAGCCTGAAAGAATTGCACCATCAGTGTTAGGTGCTCACCCAGCAATTGTACCTGGAGGAGCTTGAGTGGTCTGCGAGAGGAGTGGAGTTGGGGGAGGATCACACGTCTGCAGTGTTGGTGCTGAATAGTCAGAAGACCAGGGGGAGGAGAGGGTAGAATTGGGGGAGGTGGGGAGTGGAGAACCTGGAGCTCTTGTGGGGACTGAGCTCTCTGGGTTGGGGTTACTGATGGGATGAAAGGGGATGGGGAACAAGTCGGGTGAGCCCTGAGCTCCCCAGTCACTGCTCTGCTAGTGCCCCTCACTCTTGACCCTCAGCCCCTGCTGTTCCAGCCCTGGGCTCCCCCCACAGCTCTGCCAGGGCCCCTCAATCCTAGCCAAAGCCCCACATATCCCACACCTACCCCCCAGTTTTGCCAGTGCCCCCCAATCCCGACCCACAGCCCCTTCTATCACAGCTCTGCCCCCCAGTTCTTGTATTTCCCCTCAATCTGGACCTGCCACCGCTGCTATCCCAGCCCTGGGCTCCCCCCACAGCTCTGCCAGGGCCCCTCCCTCCCATGTGCAGCACCTGCTATGCCAGCCCTTCCCCCTCCATTTCTGCTGGGGATCCTCAATCCCCTGCAGAGCCCCGGATGGAGGAGTAGGATTTTATGTTTCTATTTTGTATAAACCTTATAAAAGCTAAACTCCTGAATTGTCGGCCCTCGATAACACAGAGAGAGACGCAGCTGCTTGCTCCCCCGGGTATTCATCTCTTACTCTGGCTTTGTTAATAAGCAAAAGTAATTTTATTATGTACAAAAAGTAGGATTTAAGGTGTTTCAAGTAACAGTCAGAACAAAGTTACCAAGCAAAATAAACCAAAACACTCAAGTCTTCAGTAAAAAAAGTCTTCAAGTCTTCAGTAAAAAAAAAAAAAGGCTTCAGTAAAACAGTGTAAAATCTCATAGCTCCACAGACAATGTTGGTTCATTCATTTCAACAGGACAATGATCTTCAGTAGATTATGAGTTTTCAAATGATGCCTCACAAAGCCTACTTTGTACAAACTAGATCATAACCATGTAACAGTGGTGAATGGGGAGTTCAGGGCATTACTTGGGGTACACTGTATCACAATGAGGGGATAGGATCTGATTTCAACTGAGGGACAGGTTTTCTTGGTTTTTAGACATTATACAGCCCCTCCCCCAGTCAGTGGAACTGCTGAACACAGAGGAGATGGATATAAAAATATATTTCCATGAAAAAATAAAAATTAATTCCTAGGGGCATCTGAGCCTTCAGCCTCCCGGCCTCTCACCAGCCTGCAGTGATTCTCAGCCAGCGCAACACAGACGTGTTTATTGTACGTCTGGAGCACAGCACAAGTCGTTCTCGGGGGCATCCATCTGGGTCTGTCCCCATCCAGCTGGGCTCAGGCTGTTCTTTGTTCCCAGTCCTGAAGTGACTCATCCTTTCTGTGGCCCACCCTAGATCACCTCCACGGTCCCGCCTCCATCTTCGTCGTCTTTCCCAGGCAGACAGATCTCCTGGCGACTCTCTTCAGCTCTTTGTTCTCTCCGCTGCCCACAACTGCCTGGCTCCAAGTTGGGCTGGGCCTTCAGGTCAATCAGTCGCTAAGTTACAAAGTGTCCAGGCCATGGTCTGGGGTCCAGGGTGCTAGAATGGGTCACACCTGGTCCTCTGCAGCAATAGACACCTCCTCCCACCTCGGTTAGACATGAAGCACATGGGGGAAACTGAGGCATGCACTGTCTACATACGCAACATTAGGAAAATATCCCACTTCATCACACAGGTTGCCTAGAGGGGATGTGGAATCCCCATCACTGGAGGTTTATAAGAACAGTTTAGATAAACCCCTGTCAGGGATGGGCTAGGTTTACTTGGTGTTACCTGATATCGGGGCTAGACTTGATGTCTTGAGGTCCGTTCTAGCCCAGCATTTCTATGGCTCTATGAATAGTGAAAAGGAAATTAGGGGCACTTATAAACTAAACGCAGACACTTCTTCCTGGCCAACAGACTCCCTCAGGCTGACGACGGCAACAGCGCTACCAGCTGTGAGTAGACCCGGCCATTTACCATGTTATAATCCTGAAATTCTACAGGAAAAAATACGTCCCCCACCAAGCAGTTACCGCTCACGTCTAGTGTACCAGACAGGGTGTGCGAACAGCACTGCACAGAGCACGGAGTGCACACACTAAATGCAGAAATACTAAAATCTTACTCAGTTTTAACCATTGAAATTTTGGACATTATTTTGTGCAAATGAAACATTATTCCAGAAATCTATTACATATGACAGGACTCAGAGAGGTAGCCGTGTTAGTCTGGAATAGCAGAGGTAACAAAGTCCTGTGGCACCTTAAAGACTAACTATAAAGTTTTGAAGCATAAGCTTTTGTGGGCTAATACCCACTTCGTCGGATGCAGCAGTGGAAGTGTCCAGGGGCAGGTATAGATAAGTAGGCAAGAACCAGGTAGGAGGTAACAAAGGTTAGTCCAATCAGGCTGAACCAGCTTGTTATCTCAAATCAGGGAGGGTGGGGTATTCTTCTAGCAGTTGAATTGGAGGTGTGAACTCAGAGACAGGAGAAGCTGTTTTTGTAATTAGCAAACCATTCAAGATCCTTGTTCAATCCTAGATTGATTGTATCAAACTTGCAAATGAATTGCAGCTCTGCAGTTTCTCTTTGCAGTCTGGTCTTGAAGTTTTTTTGCTGCAGTATGGTGACTTTTAAATCTGTAATTGTGTGTCCAGGCAGGTTGAAGTGTTCTCCTACAGGTTTTTGTGTATTGCCATTCCTGATATCTGATTTGTGTCCATTTATCCTTTTTCGTAGGGACTGTCCAGTTTGGCCGATGTACATAGCAGAGGGACATTGCTGGCACATGATGGCATATATGACATTGGTAGATGTGCAGGTGAATGAACCAGTGATGGTGTAGCTGATCTGGTTAGGTCCTGTGATGGTGTTGCTGGTGTAGATATGTGGGCAGAGTTGGCATCGAGGTTTGTTGCATGGATTGGTTCCTGAGTTGGAGTTATTGTGGTGCAGTGTGCTGTTGCTGGTGAGAATCTGCTTAAGGTTGGTGGGTTGTCTGTGGGCCAGGACTGGCCTTCCTCCCAAGGCCTGTGAAAGTGAGGGATTGTTGTCCAGGATGGGTTGTAGATCACTGATGATGCGTTGGAGAGGTTTTAACTGAGGACTGTAGGTGATGGCCACTGGTGTTCTGTTGTTTTCTTTCTTGGGCTTGTCTTGCAGCAGCAGGCTTCTGGGTACATGTCTGGCTCTGTTGATCTGTGTCCTTATTTCCTTGTGTGGGTATTGTAGTTTTGAGAAAGCTTGGTGAAGATCTTGTAGGTGTTGGTCTCTGAGGGGTTGGAGCAAATATGATTATACCTCAGTGCTTGGCTGTGGACAATGGATCGTGTGGTATGTCTGGGATGGAAGCTGGTGGCATGAAGGTAGGCATAGCTTCAAAACTTTATAGTTAGTCTTTAAGGTGCCACAGGACTCTTTGTTACATCTGAACAGGAAAGAGTGGTTCAGTCAGCAGATCGAGGAGGCCAGAAATCCCCCCAGGACACTGCAAGTCCCAGAGAAAAGCTGGGAGAGGTTGATTGGTTCTTGTAGGGAGACAGAGCTGAGCTCATCTATCTTCCTCTCTGGGATCCCCTCAGGTTGTGGCCCAGACTCCAGCAGGCTCTGTTAAGCTGCAGAAATTAAACACAGGCAACGTCTATTAAGGAAACCCCCATAATGTTGGGCAATGACAGTGCACTCTGCTGTGGGACGGTCCCCCTAGCGGCTGCAGTGTGCAGTGCACAAAATCCCGAACCCCACCGACAGAGCTTCTAGCTCAAGTGTCAGAGACCCGGGTTCCTGAGCCTGAGGCGCTGGGCTCTGTCCCTCCTGCTTCCTCCGCACAGGTTCACTGGAGACTGTTCTCTGAACAGCTGGATTTATCGTTACAAAAGCCGATCTCAGCCCATGCTGTGTCAGCAGTCACAGGGAAATCCCTCCCACCAGAGTCTTTCACACCTACATGCATCGCAGAGAAAACAGGGGGGATTTGGCTGCAAACCTGTTCCTGCACCCGCAGTGTGAATACAAGGGAAATACGAGATCCAGAACTCCCCTGTTCTGCTCCTTGGGGCTGGTTTGCTAGAGGGGATGGGCCAGTGGGACTCGGGGGCCAATGACTTGAACTAGGTGTCTCTCTCCAGAGGCCCCAGTGAGAGCAGTGAACCCCCAGGCTATAGCCCCCCCACTTACCATTGGCAGCCACGTCAGAGCCACTCGATCCTTGGTCACCTGCTGTGCAGAGAAGGAGAAGGGAGAGTCTATTAGCACCTCTCACAGGGCAGGGTTTCAGTGGAGTTAGTGGATACGGGAACTCTTATCCACAGGGAACAGTCATCACTTACTCTTCCCGAGCGGTGAGTGGTTGGTGCACAGATCAGTCTACAGTGCAGCTGCCCTGGATTGCCATTATTCACATGCAAACAACGTTACCACTGGAGGGGATCAGCCCGGACTTGTGCTCTTCGTGCCTCGTGAGAATGGGAGCACTGAATACTCAACATTCAAAGACTAGCAAAGCAGGACATGCTGGGCTAAGGATACTCCTGCCAAATGACCTCAACTCCACCCCTTCAGTCTGTGCCCAGAGGGGTCCCTTAAGCAGACCACAGACTTCACCCTCACCCCTGCCAATCAACAGCAATTCCCACCTTAATCAATGGCGCTGCACAGAGCAATGTGGACGGTATGAAGAGGAACGCTGATTTGGGGTGGCACCGGGCACACAGACAAGGGCACGTTTGGTTTGCAGAGGTACTGGTCTATTCACTGTTCCTATTCCCAGACCCACTGGGGCAGAGTTCGAGTTGTGTGGGAAGCATCGTTCTACCTCAGCATATCCTGGCTTGCAACCTTTGAATTCTGGGAATTAAACACTCTGTAGCAAAGGGGCATGGGCTCAATCAGAGACCGAGAGTGACACCCCCCTACACACTTCCACACACCCATTCTGAAAGGACACAGGGATCCCAGGGCAGGGCTGGGCACCTACAGCCTTAACTCCATGGAAACAAAGTACTTGCATGTGAATTTCTGTTGTTCTGGAGTAAGGGGGGGAGGAGAGGGAAGCACGGCTGAGGGTCAACTGTAGGAGGAAGGGTGGTGCTGGGAGGAGGTTTTGTTGGCACTTCTCAAACACCCTCCATGACCTGCTGGAGGCACCCCAGAGAGGGTGAAGAGAAAGCTGGACTCCTGCACCCTAGCATGGCCTGGCAGATCTGGGCACTTTATACCAGCTCTTGGTACCAGCCATTAGATGGCTTCAGACACAGTGTATCATTCATGTAAATATCTCCCATGAGGGGATTTGAACTCTTGGTCATCGAGGTGACAGTGGTGTGATCTGAAGTCAATGGAAAGACTCCCGGACTTAAGGGGGGGCCCCTTAAGTCCGGGGCCCATAGTCCCACCCTTGTCACCGGGCCTGTCTCCGCGGGCTGGGCGCGAGCGGCGCTCATGCCAGGATGGTTTATTGCCACCGCCCGTGGCTGAGGTTAGGGGCACGGGGGGGAGCCAGGAGCAGCTGCCTTGCCAGAGCCTGGGAAAACCCCTCCCCCGGTGCGCTGGGGCGGGAGCTGGGCTGGGTCCCTCCCACCGCGGCCGGGTCCCTCCGACCACGGCCGGCAGGGTCGGGGGCCCATCCAGGGTGCAGCGGGGCGGCCCTAGCGCGTCCCAGGGTAGCCCCGGCGGGAGACCGTCCCCACGCCCACCCCGCCTGCAGCAGGCGGGGCGGCTGGCCGCTGGCAGGAGCCTCCCGGGAAGTGTGGGGCGCTGCCTGCCCAGCTGCTGCCGTGGGGCAGACACATGGTGAGCGGCCGGTCTGCTGGGGCGGTGGCCGTGGCGGGGCCGGATAGGCCGTGGGGACGCTTCCCCCGGGGCGGCCCCCCACCATGGGTCTGCTATCAGAGTAGGGGGCCCCCAACAATCAGAGTAGGGGGGCCCAAAATTTCTGTCGCCAGCCCTGACGCTGAGTGGGGGCGAGGATCTCCTGTCAGTGGCTCCAGGCTAAAATCCACAAGCAAATACTGATGGCTGTTCAGAGATGGCCACTTGAGAAGAGGCGACGGGTCTTGTCACTTACCCTGAGCTACAGCGTAGCCGTCTCCCTCCCTCCCTGCAGAGAGAAGACAAAATTCAGTGAATGCAGCTCCCAAGGCAGGAACTGACTCCGATCTGTGTCCACAGCTCAGAAACAGGGTCCCTGGCCCAGCACAGCCCCTGGTGCCCAGTAATGGACTCAGGGCCCCAAGTGCTCACGATCATCAGGAGAGAACGAGACAATGAGACAGTTTCCAAAGACCTCGGTGCGCTGGATGCTGAGCTCTTTGGAAAACCTCACCCCATGTAAACTGTAACCCGCAGTCAGGTTCTGGGTCTGGCCCTCCAGCAGCTCCCCTTGGGGGTCATTAGCTCAGTCCCGCAGTGGGGCAGTTACACCGTACGGACACTGGCTCCTGTACTGCTGTTGTCCTGAGGGGTATGTGCAGGAACCAGCAAATCCAGGAAGTCCCCCATCCCAAGATCTTTACCTGGGTGTTTCTTCTTCCAGACGACTACTCCGATGAGAACACCGATCAGGACACCTGCAGCGATAACTCCAGACACAACGGGAATCAGACTGTTATTTGGTTCTGAAATGGAATGAAGAGAACGATCAATGGGGAAAAATCCACCCCCTAAAACCCCCCTTTCATCCCACTGCAGGGATCAGTCAGCTCCCCAGATAAGGGCTGAGTCCTGCAACCCTCCACCCCTCCCAGTGCAGTCACCATGTACCCATCATGCATTGCATCACACCACAGAAAGTCCTGGACACTAGACCCAGCCTCAACCACTTCAATCCATAATGAATATTTAGCACTGAAAATAGATTTTTATAACATTAATCAATCTTCATCCACCTAACTATGGGAGAGCATGGATGTCAGTATTGTCCCTAAATGGGAAAGGGGGAAAACTTGCTGAAGATCACAGTGCAGAGCCAGGAATAGACCCGGAATCCTGACTTCCAGGCCCTCCTGCTCTAACCCAGTAGCCCCCATTCCTCTTCCAGGGACAGAACCCAGGAGTCCTGGCTCCCAGACCCCCTGCTCTAACCTATGAGTCCCCACTCCCCTTCTAGAGCCAGGGATAGAAACCAGGAATCCTGGCTCCCAGCCCCTAACCCCCCTTGACAATGCTGACTTTCGTGACTAATGGGGCATAGTCCCACTGTGGGAGTCTGGTGGCAAACTGGAAACCGTCCTCAAAGCTCTGGATTCCCCCGCCATGAATGGAGTTAGAGATATTTTAATACTGTTCTTGGTTTATATAAACCTGTTAAACCCTGAGTTCTGTTCACACTTTCAGGTTCACTAATCTGCTTCTCCTGTTGTCTGAAAGAGGCACATAATAATACAGCAAAAAGAAAAATATTTCTAAGAGAATAAGGAAGTGTGATTTATGACACAAAAATTGGCAGGGGACATGGAGCAGGATTATGATGTGAAACGCTCTGTTGATGAGATCTCCAGTGCAGGCTGCTCTTTTAGAAATTGTTTACACTTCCAAATGCTGCATTTGTCCAAATCCCAATTAAACAAGGAAAAAGACGGCTGGAAGGCAGCTCCATGTGTAATAAATTCTTCATCAGCTTCCTTGTGCTAGGACAATCTCCTGCGCTGATGCAGGGCTCCAGTCTGCCTCCTGGCTCCATTCCAAGGCCACACCCACTCTTCCAGTATCACTACACACAGAAACAAGCTGCACCCAACATTAAACATCAACCTCTGGGCACATGGGCAAGAACGAAGAGCCCCCAGAGTTGTGGCTGAGAACCTGCAGAAGTTGAGAATAGACTGGAGGCTGAAGCAAGACAAATTCTGCCTGGAAATATGGGGCAGATTTGAGCTTCCCCTGGGACACGGTAAGTTCTCCATCCCTTGGAGAGCAGGAGGGGCTGGAAGTCAGGATTCCTGGGGTCTATTCCTGGCTTTACACTGACTCACTGTGATCTTCAGCAAGTTCTTCCCCTTCCCCGTTTAGGGATGATACTGGAATGGGCATCTCTATCTGAAGGATCAGATTTAATTTGCCCACAGGCTATGAGGTTGGTCCCTGGTATGATTCCCTGCCCTGAGTTCTGCAGGAGCTCAGACTGCTCTCTTCTAGCTTTAGTCTCCTTGTTAATCTTCTCGCCCCAGAGACCCTGTATTGCTGAGATGTGTCCAACAGCCCCAGAGGCAGCAAACTGGAGAGCAAGATGTGAGCCACAGGCACTGCAGGTCCCAACTCTAGCCCAAGAACTTGACTGCAGAGGGCCAGGGCCAAAGGGGACAGGGCCTCACAGACCCTGAGGAAACTTCACCTTCAGCCTAGAAATCCAAATGAGAATTATTCAGGATTAATGGATTCCCCCTCGCCCACTAGGAGAACAAACACACAGACTCCTTACCCCAGGAGACAGAGAGCGGCTCTAACAGGCTTTCATGCTCCACCTGACATGAATAATGGGCTCTGACCTGGGGATCAATCTCCATTGTCACCCAGGTCTGGTAGGTCCCGTCCCCACTGGGGAGGATGCCTTCAGAGTAGGTCTCCTGCTGTCTGCTCTCCCCATTTCTCAGCCAGGTCACGGCGATGTCCCGGGGGTAGAACCCACTGACCTTACAGGAGAGGGTGGTGAGGCCGTGGTGAGATGACCGGTCGCTCACTCGAGCTGTTGGGCGCTCTGGGGAAAAGGAGAAACTGAAGTTAGTTATTTTCAAGCTCTAGCCCAGGCAGCCTTTGCTGGAGCTTTGCAGCATGAAATTCTGAGAGCCCAGCAGTGGGGGAGGAGGAGAGTCCATGAGACGGAATCCCTCTGACGAGAGAGAACGACCATGTTAGAGGATTTCTGTGCCGAATTCACAGCATCAGCAACGGTGAATCCTGAATCCAGGTCCCTGAACTGGCCTCTGCTCCCAACCACAGTGACACCAGAACCTTGACGGGCTTCACTAAGCTCCAGATACAGGTGTCACAGAGGACAATCCTTAATCACACGCTACATTTGTGCTCATCTCCTCTCAGTCCCTGGATTGGAAAGAGAAGAATCCTGCCCTGGGCAGGGAGCAAAATATGAGAGATGGAAAGGGCCCATTTAACAAAAAGTGCTAAACTGCCCCACTGATATTTATTGGTTACTTTCTTGTAGGTTGTCACCAAATCTATTTACCCCAATATTATGGATTTCAAAAAGAATTACGGTAATGTTGAAAAATCAGTTTCCCAGCCCCTTGGCACTGAAGTACACTTTACACTGCCATGAATGGCTTTTTCTAGTTGGCATTTGTAAAAAGGGCAAAGGACAAGATAAAGTTTTGCTGAGGTTTGAGAGAGAAATAAGCAACAAGTATGTTGAAAAACCTGGGAACACATTTCAAATAACCATGAACAGCCAGCACAAATTGGGAAGGGAAAGATCAGGGTGTGTAATGATGCTAACTAATCTGGGAAATTTGTGTCCATGGTAACAGACAAGCCACATACATGGGTAATAGTGAGTTAACATTTTGAAGCAGACTACATTGCAACTGTTCTGCTGGGATGGAGTGTTAAAGCATTTAACCTCTTCCCTTCTATGTTTGTGCTGATTAATCTTTAACTAAGGAGCTTTGGTAATAAATTTGAGTGTGATTATCTGATGTCTTATTGATAAAAGAATCAAGAAGTAAGTATGGTAGAACAGAGAGTAATGGTCTGAAGTTGCAGTAGGGGAGATTTAGGTTGGATATTAGGAAAAACTTTTTAACTAGGAGGGTGGTGAAGTACTGGAATGGGTTACACCTAGGGAGGTGGTGGAATCTCCTTCTGTAGAGGTTAAGGTCAGGGCTGATAAAGCCCTGGCTGGGATGATTTAGTTGGGGATTGGTCCTGCTTTGAGCAAGAGGTTGGACTAGATACCTCCTGAGGTCCCTTCCAACCCTGATATTCTATGAATCTATGAAAGTGTTGCAGCAAAGGTAGGTCTGGAGGGGGGAAAATTTAAGGACAAGGGAATCCTTCTTCCAGGTTAGTATGGGGAGGACAATTCCATATGTAGGGGAGGGCATGGAAGAAAGCACATCGATGACTGTGGGAGAAGTTGGGACAAAGAGGCAACAAGGACAAAACTACCGTCATGGTGGAACACAGGGGCTGAGGGTAACAATAAATATAATGATGCAGACAATGAACGAGGAAGAATTGCATAGTGTCCATAGAAGTAGTGGCACTTGCTTAATTAAGCTCGAGTGACACTTCCATAATTAAGCAAAGTGCTCTAAAATGCATATGTCAGAGTGTGGGGGAGCAAGGCCCTACACCCCCGCACTTCCTATGATGCACGATGACACTCAGCCAGCCAGTAAAACAGAAGGTTTATTAGACGATAGGAACTCTGTCCAAAACAGAGCTTGTAGGTACAGAGAACAGGACCCCCTCAATCAGGTCCATCTTGGGGGGCAGGGAGCCCAGATCCCAGTCTGGGCTTCCATTCTTTTCCCCAGCCAGCTCCAAACTGAAGCTCCCTCCTCTGGCCTTTGTCTCTCTCCCAGGCTAGGAGGCCACCTGATCCCTTTTTTCTCCAACCCCTTCAGTTGGCATCTTTGCAGGGGAGTGGCCCAGGCTATCAGTTGCCAGGAGACAGGGTTTTGGCCATTCTCTGTGCAGACACCATCACACTCGCCCTCTAGGACTCTGCAACAATCACATCCTTACCCCACCACCTAGATACTTAAGAAATGCACAGAGGAAACTGAGGCACCCACGTAGTGTCGAGAGAAAACATTAAGAACATTCCCACTTTGTTACAACATGCATAGGTAGATTGTCCTGTGTCACACTACTGGAAAAAGTAGAATCTGTGCTGCAAATTTGGGCTCATTTGGTCAGCTTTTAACATTTTCAATTTTTTATCTTTTTCCCCCCATCAGAGCTGGGGGCAGGGAAGGAGTTGTTTCCCTACCCATCCCTGGTGCAAGGTTTGCTGGATGGCTCCCTACCCCCTGCTCCATTTTGGAACTGGGGCTGAGGAATGGAGATTAACCAATAGTGACCTCCTGGCTGGGGCTTGTCCCCGTCTTACCTTTTCTCTGCAGAGTCTCCTTCCCGTACTCCAGAGCATTTCTTAGCCAGGGAATACATTCCTCTTCCAGGTAGTATTTCCACCGCTGATTGTCAAATACTTCAGCATCCCATCTCCTCTTGGTGATCTGAGCCCCAATATCTGCTGCTACCCATGTCATGGTCTCCTTATCGAAGGTAAGAAAGTCTCGTTCGTCATACGAATCTTGATAAAACCCCTGAATGATGCCGTCTTCCCGCAGATCACAGCCGTATATCGTCTGGATAATGTGAAATCCTGAAACACAGCTGAGGATCACCAGAAGTCTCTCTCTGAAAATCTCACCAAGACCCCCCCTGCAGGTAGCCCAGTGGGTCCTCCCCTTGCTATGCCTCTCCCTCCCCTGAGATATGGAATTCCCACTTATGCTGTTGGGTCCTACATCTTCCCAGTCCTTTCAGGTGGGAACCTATCCTGCAGGGGCGCCCTTTCCACCTGTTGGGTCTTTGTACATTAAAGACCCCCCCCCCCCCCAGTGCAGAGAGCTCACCCCCTTCAAGGAGCACCTCACCGCTGCTGGTTCTTGTATGTTCCCTGCAGGAGGTGCAGGGCACCACAACCCCAAAGGGAGTGCTCTGGATATTGCAGGGGTCTATCCCTCCAGCTCTCTTCTGCTCTCTCAGGATCACCCCAGTTCTGGTAGTCAGGGTCACTCGGGAGAAGAGTCCATACCCCACTCTCTCCTGCTCTGGTTGTATTCATTTTATAGGGTCCTCCTCCATTCACAGCACCCCCATGTCCCTGTGGAGAGGAGGTACAGGTCTGTCCCCCACACTAACCTCTGCTCTGGTTTAATGACCTCACACAATCCCCAGGGTCACTCTGTTTCCCTGCCCCATCTTCCCCGGGCCCCAAACTCAACCTAGGAATTGCAAAGAACCAACTCCAAATGCTTTGCCTCTTGTTCACATGGCCACTGTCTCAAGGGGATTCCCTGTAAGGATCAGGCCATTGATGACCCTTAGTTCAACTGGCCGCCATTTTCCTACAGTCAGGCTCATCGTCACAGCAACGGCCGCCATCTCGCACACACCCAAGGGCAGACTCAGTTAATACAACTTTCAGGAAGCAGGGAGGGAGACTGGGGGATGGGGACAGGAAGGAGAATTTAGGGGAGAGAGAAGGAGGCTGTGGCAAACAGAGAACGCGGTGAGGATCACGAGGAAGATTGAGGAGTGTGGGGAAAGATCAGACCCCAGCCTGGCAAACAGGGCAGAATGAAGGGACACAAAAATAACCCACACAAGGCACCAAATATTTTCATCCCTCCCTCACCATGCACTAGATCAGAGGTTCTCAAAGTGGAGGGGTCGCGGGCCACTTTTGTGGGGGTCGCGGGCCCCTACCGCAGCAACTCCCTGCTGCGGGATCCCCGGGGAGCCGCACTCAGGGGCACCGGCTCAAGCCGCGCTCCCCCGGGCGGCAGCTGGAGCCCCGAGCCCCGGATGGATCCCCCGGCGGCAGCTGGAGCCCCGGGGAGTGCGGCGGGGCGGCGGCTTGAGCCGTGCTCCCGGGGCAGCGGCTGCAGCCCCGGGCAGCGGCTGGATCGCTGGGTGGCGCCGCGCTCCCGGGGTGGCGGCTGGAGCCCCGGCCGCCAGCGGGGACCGGGGACGGGGCTCAGCCAGGAGCCCGCCCACGGCGGGGACTGGGGCCGGGGGGTCCTGGCATGGCTTTAAAAAAATATATATATATATCAGCGGCTTTTCGCGGAGGGGTCGTGCCCCCCCCCACCGGAGCACAAAAAGGGGTCGCGGTCTCAACAAGTTTGAGAACCGCTGCACTAGATACATTGAGGTAAATGCCTAGTTTTCAGCAATCACTAGTGATTCTGGGTGCCCAACTGAGACCTTTTAAAGGGACCTGATCAGAAAGTGGGACACTCAGCCTTTGAATATCAGACACCCACAAATCACTGATCACTTCTGGAAAAATGTAGGCCAAGGGATTAAAATATAATTTGGTGTCATCGCCACAGGTCCCACTAAGCTGTGTCCCTGAACTATGCCCCAGGTTTGGACAAAAACCAGTTACTAACCTGCCTGTAACGGCTGTTCTTAGAGATGTGATGCACATGTCCAGCCCTCATTAGTTTTGCATGCCCTGCACACAGTCACAGGACACTTTTCCCTCGGTGATACCCCTCAGGCCAGCTCTCGTGCCCTCTGGTACCATGCGCTCATGGCACCGTATGAGGGGACCGGTCAACCCCACACTTTCTCAGCTCCTTATCAGCAACTCTGATGGAAGAGTGGGAATGGTGGCTCATGGAATGGACACATCGCAAAGAATGACAGTTACAGAAAGGTTAGTAACTATTTTTTCTTCTTCAATGGCTTGCACATATTCATTCCATGTTTGGTGACTCTCACACAGCACTGTAAGAGGTTGGCTCGGAGTTCATGGACATGTGAATTACAACACTGCCCAACCAAACCCAGTGTCATCTCTAGCTTGCTGGGTGATAGCATCTTTGGAATAAAAATTTTGTACTGATGCCCAGGTCGCTGCTCTGCTAATGTCCTGGATCAGCCTGGGCCATGAACACCACCGAGGAAGCTGGTGCTCTCACAGAATGGGCCACCAGGAAGGCAGGTGGTGAGATACCTGCCTGCTTGTAGCACACATGAATGCACAACGTGATTCAGAATGGAATTCTCTGAGCCTTTCATCCTATCAGCTACTGCCACAAAGAGCTGTATAGATTTACAGATTGACTTTCTATACAGTCCTTTCTATACAGAACACTAGGGCGTGCCTAACATCCAGAATATGGAGATGTGATTCCTCCCTATTCTTGTGCGGCTTCCAGAAGAAAAGGGGCAGAAAAATAGCCTGATTACTGTGAAACTCCAAGACTACCTTTGGGAGGAACACGGGGTGGGGGTGACGTTGTACCTTGTCGTTAAAGAACACTGTATACGGAGGTTTTGACCTCCGTATCTGAGATATCTAATATCTGAGACCCTCCTGAGGTAATTGCTTCCAGGAAAGGTACAACAGAAGGCACAATGCCAGTGGCTCAAAGGGAGGCCCATGGGCTCTGACAGGACCAGGTTTAAGTCTCCCAGGAGAATGGGATCCCTGATTTCCAGGTATAGCCTTTCAAGGCCCTTGAGGAAGTGAATGGACATTTCATGTGAAAAAAAACTGACCGACCACCCAGCAGGGGTAGAATGCCGAGTTCACTGCTAGGTTACCATCCAGATGAAATCACTGGATCTTGCTGTTTCCAGACTCTTCTGGAGTTTCTGCTTCATCTGAAAGATGACTCAGTGGGTGAGAGGCAGGGGTGCCAGAACAGGGAACCAAGGGGCCATGACCCTGCCACTTTATCAGCAAGTGTTAGTACTTGAAATCACTTAAATCCTACTTTTTATGCTTAATAAAATCACTTTTGTTTATTAATAAACCCAGAGTAAGTGATTAATACCTGGGGGAGCAAACAGCTGTACAGACCTCTCTATCGGTGTTATAGGGGGTGGACAATTTATGAATTTACCCTGTATGAGCATTATACAGAATAAAACAGATTTATTTGGGGGTTGGATCCCATTGGGAACTGGGTGTCTGAGTGCTGGAGGCAGGTTACCTGCTAAGCAGTTTTCAGCTAAGCTTGCAGCTTTGGAGTGTGGCCTAGTCCCTGGATCTGTGCAAACAGGTGAGGGTGTCTGGCTCAACAACACATGGTTCTGGAATTCACAAGCTGGCAGGGAAAACTGGCTCAAAGATTATTTCAGCATATCAGTGACAGTCCCAAGGGGATCTCTGTGACCATCACAGAAATAATGGGAGAGAAACCCTTTCCCTCTTAAGTTCTGAGGCCCCTCCTGCACGGCTCCGACCTGGAGTAGACCTTGCACCTCCTGGGCTGAAGGTTGCTCATGAGACGGGTCCCTGAAAAGGGACAAAGTTGGGGGGTAGGAAGGAGGCATGGAAATTAACTGGCAGCCCCACCCACTCATTCAGCAGCACCAGGCACTGGGCGGGTATGGATCATCCCTGTGCGAAGTGAGACAGCCCAACCCAGGGGCCTGGCCAGATGGCTCCAGCCCCGCACACCAGGGACCGAGCGGGAAGAACGGCTCTGGACACGTCTATCGATAGTGTGCAGAGGAACCCGCCTGACCCGGGGGCGCCAGCCGGGGACACATGCTGGGTTTGGGCTGCCAGGAGTAAGGCAGCCCGGGAGCCTCTGCACGTTGCAGGGGCTGATTCTCTCAATAACTCTCCAGCCCAAGCCGATGTCAGACCCTCGCCCTGAGGAGTGAAGAGGAATCTGACCGGAGATAAACTCACTCTGGAAATGAGACAAAATGGACAACGAAGGAGGCTCACCAGTGAGCAGCTTCTCCCCAGGGTGGGGGAAAGGCAGCACTGCCTGCCTTTGTGACTTGACTGCGTCTCATGATAGCGGGTGGTTTTATTAAATCCCCAGTTCCTGGACTCATGGGATTAGGGGAGAGTCTCAGCTCTCTTTTCTTACAGCGGCAACTTCTCATCCTTCTAGCAGGAGGGAAAACCCTGGAAATTGTCCCCTAGAGGCTCAAACCAGAGGGCAAATAAAAATAACCTCCAATATTATCCCCAAAATACCCACAACATTTAATCCAAACTCAGGGGTTTGGGGGCCTGACCCATGATGTCTGAACACTTGGGGCTGTCGATATTGGGATTCCCCATCACTCGGTGTCTGGGAATTGAGACAAGACATCTCATAGCCCTGCTCTAGCTCTAGGGTCTGACAGAGTCACTGCCATAGCCAGGAGGAACAAACCCCTTCGTGCAGGAGTCACTGGCTGTGATGCTTTGGCCTGGGTGACCAGGAGGTCAGACTAGCCGGGTCTGATGGGAACTTCTGGCTTTTGCACCTCTGCCAGGGAAATGACCACACACGAGGGGCAGGGGTCCCCTGAAGGGCAGCAGAGGCAGCTGCAAGTGGGACTGAGAGCAGAAATCTGGGGTGTTGGGGAGGGGACAGTACGAGAGTCACTCTTCGGAGAGTGTCAAAAAATGTCTTTCACATGGACCCTCCATCCTCTGGCCTCATCTCCCGCCCCATGTCACTTTGTCCTCCACATTCACACTGACTCCAGTGAGAAAATGCCCCTGAGGGATGTCCCCTCCCCCAATCCTCAACACGCATCTCTGAGTCCCTTCACCCTGTTTACATCAACCACGCCCGCCCCACACTCCATGTCCCTAGGTCGAGCTGTGTCCTTCACTCACCTTTGATCCGGTTGTAGAGTTGATTCAGGGTGTTCAGACTTGCATTGTACCATTTCTGGTAGCGCTGTGCGCACCAGGTCCTCTTGTCCCAGAATGCCGGGCCCTCGTTCTGTGCCATCCACACTGGGCGGGGCTCCGCCCTCTGCGTCTCGCTGGTGTAGACAAAGGTGATCTGATCATCCACGTACACAACACGGCTGAACCAGGGCAGCCCCAGGCCAAGCTCCGACACCACCGTGTCCAATACGCGCAAGGAGTGCAGGCCTACGGGGGAAGGCAGAGATTGGGAGAAGGGGGAGTCAGACCCAACCAGACCCTGCCAGGGAGCCCCTGGCAATACAACAAGAGGTGGCACCAGCCCTCAGGACTGCTTCTGTGGGAGGAAACGGCTCACAGAATGGGCTCAATCAGGGAGAAAGAGATGGTGGGGTAGAAGGAGAAGGCTGGAGTGCAGTCTAGGGAAAAGGAAGGGGTGTTATAGGAGAAGGTGAGGCAGGAGGACTGGGGAACAGGAGATGTTTCACAACATACTCTAGCAAGGAGTTCCACTGGTTGATGGTATATTATGTGCAGGAATGCTTCCTTTTGTTTGTTTAGACCTGCTGCTTGGTGACCCCAAGTTCTTGTGTTATGTGAAGGGGTAAATAACACTTCAGTATTCACTTTCTCTGTACCAGTCATGATAAAGAATATGATTTTGTCATGGGTATTTTTAGTAAAAGTCCTGGACAGGTCACGGACAACAAAGAAAAGCTCACGGAAGCCTGTGACCCGTCTGTGACATTTATTAAAAATATCCATGGAAAACAGGGAGCTCAGCTGCGTCACCTACACACACTGCCTGCCAGATAAGGCAATTGCAGGCACTTCAGGGCTCTGGGGTCCTCCTGCTGCCCATGGCAACTGGGAGCAGTTAGTCGCCCAAAGGCCATAGAGGGGCCCTCCGCCACTCCCGGCTGCTACAGGTGTCAAGGGATCCCACAGTTTTCAGCTGCCGCCAGCGTTTGCTCGAAGTCACAGATTCCATGACTTCCGTGACCTCTGGGCAAAAAAAATCAAAGCTTTAGTCTTGATTTTAGGGCCTTTCATCAAATCCCCTTTAGTCAGCTCTTTTCCCAGCTGAAAAGTTCCAGTCTTATTCATCTCTCCTCATGTAGCAGCCATTCCAGACCCCGAATCATTTTTGTTGCCCTTTTCTGTACCTTTTCCAATTCCAATATTTATTTTTTTTCAGACAGGATGACCACAGCTGCATGCACTATTCAAGATGTGGGCGTACCATGGATTTATATAGACACAATAGAGTATTTTCTGTCGTATTATCAATTCTTTTCCTAATGATTCCCAACATTCTGTTAGCTTGAATGATTGTCACTGCGCATTGAAAAAACAAGGGGTCCTGTGGCACCTTAAAGACTAACACATTTAGTTGAGCATAAGCTTTCGTGTCTGCATCTGACCAAGTGGGTTCCACACCATGAAAGCTTATGCCCAAACACATGTGTTAGTCTTTAAGGTGTCAGGGCTCCTTGTTGTTTTGCTGAAACAAACTGACATGGCTATCCCTCTAAAACTGCACCTTGAAAGCATGTTTTCAGAGAACTATCCACAATGACTCCAAGATCTCTCTTGGATGGTAAAGTAACAGCTAATTTAGACCCCCCTCCCCCCATCACTTTATATGTATAGCTGGGATTATGTTTTCCAATGTGTATTAATCTGCATTTATCCACACTGATTTCACCTACCATTTTGTTGCCCAGTCACCCAGTTTTGTAAGATCATAAAATATCAGGGTTGGAAGGGACCTCAGGAGGTATCTAGTCCAACTGCCTGCTTAAAACCAAATCATCCCACCCAGGGCTTTGTCAACCCTGGCCTTAAAACCCTCTAAGGAAGGTGATTCTTCCATCTCCCCAGGTAACCCATTCCAATGCCTCACCACCCTCCTAGTGAAAACGTTTTTCCTAATATCCAACCTAAACCTTCCCCACTGCAACTTGAGACCATTACTCCTTGTTCTCTCATCTGCCACCACTGAGAACAGTCTAGATCAGGGGCGGGCAAACTTTTTGGCCGGAGGGCCACATGGGAGTTAAAAATTGTGTGGAGGGCAGGGTAGGGAAGGCCCCACCCCCATCCGACCTCCCACCCACTTCCCACCCCCAGACTGCTCCCCTCAGAATCCCTAACCCATCCAACCCCCGCTCCTTCTCCCCTGATCGCCCCCTTCAGAGATCCCCCACCCTAGCCTCCCCCACAGGATCCCACCCCCTATCTAAGTCTCTCTGTTCTTTGTTCCCTGACTGCCCCCTCCTGAGAACACACCACCCTCTGGAATCCTGCCCCCCGCCCTGCTTTGTTCCCTCACAACCGCCTCCCTAGATCCCCCCATGCTAACCACCACCCACCAGGACACCACCACCAAGCTCCTCCCCCCCATACTTATCCTATTCAGCCGGGGGTTCCGGCACTCGCTGCGCTGGCCTGGGCTACCAGGACGGGAGCGCGGGACCCCCTGGCACGCCGCACTCGGCTGGTCCCCAGGCTGGGAGGGCAGGGCCCTGTGGCACAGCACGCTCGCCTGGTCCCTGGGCCAGGAGCATGGGACCACTGGCCCCGCACCCCAGGCTTGCGCTCCAGGGCCAGATAAAATTGGCCAGCGGGTCAGATGTGGCCTGTGGGCTGTAATTTGCCCACCCCTGGTCTAGATCCATCCTCTTTGGAACCCCCTTTCAGGGAGTTGAAAGCAGCTATCAAATCCCCCCTCAGTCTGCTCTTCTGGACACCTCTGAAGGCAGAGCCAAGACTGCTCCGCCCCCGACACCCACCGCCCGCGACCTGCCCCCCCCCGTGTCCCCCCCGCTACTCACGGGCGTGGCCCCCCCGCAGGGCTACAGCCCCCAGCAGCAGCAGGCGCAGCGCCAGGGCCATCGCCGCTCTCAGTCCCGCAGCGCAGGAATCCCGCAGTCTTCAGGGATTGGCTGAGAGGGGAACAACCCGCCAATAGGGACACCCGGTCAGGCTGCATCACCGGTCGCTGGGCAGAACCCGCCTGGGCAAGTTTGCGAAGTGAAAGCGAAAGTCGGTGGGGGAAATGGGGGGGGGGGCGAGTTGGGCGCGGCTGACTCAGGACCCGGCCTCGGGCTCCGCCTCGCTCGAGTCTCGTTCCCCGTGTTCCCGGGCTGGGGCGGACCCTGCGCAGGGGCTGGACTCGGGGTGCCCCCCCCGCCTGGGAGGGGCTGGCATTAGATGAGGGGGGGTCACAGGTCGGGTCAGGGGCTCCCAGCCCCCCCCCGCCGTTCTAGCAGCGCCCCATGTTCCTCTATCTGACCCCCCCGGCCTGAGACCCTCCCCCCCCTCCTGGGACCCTCCCCCCCACTTATGTCTGGGGGTTATTCTTGTGGCAGAGGGGTAAATGTAACACACTGGCCTGGCTCAGTGGGTGAAGCATCTGGAGTTGAGGAAAAGGCGATGATTGTATTGAGAAGAAAGTTGCCTTGGCTGTAATTGCTGTGATAGGAGAGCCTGGATCTTTTTTCTTTTTTGGTAATTAAAATATCAGATCCAATAGAAAACCCTGTTATCCAAAGCACAATGAAATCCCCAACAGAAATGCCATTGGAAACACAAACAAAGGAATAATGCCGTCACTAGGAATGCACTTTCCAGGCCAATCCTGTGCACTGAATACCACTAAGAGCCCTGTGCGCTTATGAGAAACCTGGGGGAACTGATCCAGTGCCTGAACCCGAAACTCAGCTGCTCCCAGTTGCTGGTGGAAACCCCCTTCCTGCCTAGACACAAGGACCAGCAAGAGGGACTCAAGGTCCCAGAGCCCTCAACACCCACCTAACCCTGGGTAGCCACTGCTGCAGGGAACGGCCTTCGTGGCTGAACGTGCTCCTGACAGCGGCTCTGCCAAAGATGATCCAGTGCTGAGGCATTGATCAGGCGCAGTCTGCCCTGTGACACAGTCCACTCTACAGCAGTCCCTGCTGAGGGTGCCCTTGATTTAACTGCAGCTGGTCCTGCTGGGGCCTGTCACTTGCCCTTGTTCATCCAGGAACAAACCTTAGGCGAGCTGTAAATAATTCTGTCCAGCCAAGTCTGGCAAAAGCCATCATGTAGCCAGAAGTCCCCACACCTGATGGGTAGAAGAACAGGCCACCAGAAAGGGGTCCATAGACTCAAGTCTCCAGAACTGTTTGGGAAAGTGTTGGGGACAACTTCCTGGTGCAACCACCGGAGGAACCAACCAGGAACGTTCTCCTCTTCCCCTGCTGCTTAAAACAGGAAAAATTGGTAGGGGAGTAGAAGTGGGTGGCAACCTGGGCAGCAGTGACCATTAGTTGGTTGAATTCTGGATTCTCAAAAAAGGAAGAAAGTAGAGTAACAAAATATGTACCCTGGATTTCAGAAAAACAGAGTTTGGCCCCCTTCGGGCACTGATGGGCAGGATCCTCTGGGAGGCTAATATGCAGGGGAAAGGAGTCCAGGAAAGCTGGCTGTATTTTAAAGAAGCTTTATTAAGGGCTCAGGAATAAACCATCATAATGTGCAGAAAGAATAGCAAATATGGCAGGCGACCAGGTTGGCTTAACGGTGAAATGTTCGGTGATCTTAAACATGAAAAGGAAGCTTACAAGAAGTGAAAACTTGGACAGATGACTAGGAGGAGTATAAAAATATTGCTCAGGCATGCAGGGTTGTAATCAGGAAGGCCAAAGCACAACTGGATTTGCAATTAGCAAGGGATGTGAAGGGTAACAAGAAGGGTTTCTACAGGGATGTTAGCAATCAGAAAAGGGTCAGGGAAAGTGTAGGAAAGAATGGAGGAAGCAACCTAGTGCCAGAGGATGTGGAAAAAGCTAATGTACTCAATGCTTTTTTGCCTCCATCTTCACAGGCATGGTCAGCTCACAGACTGCTGCACTGGGCAGCACAGTAAGGGGTGGAGATGAGCAGCACTCCGTGATAAACGAACGGATTAAGGGCTGTTTAGAGAAGCTGGACGTGCACAAGTCCATGGCTCCAGATCTAAGGCATCCACAGGTGCTGAGGCAATTGGCTGATGTGATTGCAGAACCATTGGCCATTATCTTTGAAAACTTGTGGTGATTGGGGGAGGTCCCTCCAGTGCTGGAGGATTCTCCCTTCCCATCTACCCTTGTCCCAAACCGCACAGTGGGTGGGAATCTTAAAAGAACCCAGGTGACTTAGGAGCAGAAGCCCCCCCCAGACCTTAATGCACAATCAACTGAACAAGCCAGTCATGTTAGAGGCCTTTACCCCCCCTACCACCACAAGACAATCAGGCAGGCAAAAGCGGGGCAAAAAAGTCCCAGGAACCCCTAACCTTTTTCTCCAGGGCCACTGCCTGTGAACAGGATTCCTCCTCCTCCTCCTTTCTGTTCCTCAGTGTGAATGAATTACCACCCCTAGACAGCTGGTCCATCCGCCACACCCCAATCTCTCATGCTTAAGACTCCCTGCCAAAGTCCTGCACCTGGCTCCATAGAATTAGGTCTGACATCTCACTAAGAACTTGACTTCTTGTGCCCAGAGAGTCTCTACACCCTCAGTAGATGACCCCAAAACACACAAAGCCTGTAATCTACTGGGTGTGTTTGTCCTATTGGTATGCATGTGTCATTCTTATATCTGAAGCTAGAAATCACTTTCTTAATATATTAGGCTTAGACTGTGTGTTTTTGCTTTATTTTGCTTGGTGACATATTTTGTTCTGTGTGTTATTACCTGAAACCATTTTAATCCTCCAGCCTGGGACTCTTCCTCCCTCCTGTCTAGCCCTGACTATGAAGCCTGGCCCTGGCTCTCCTGTCTTCAAGTGCCACGTGGGAAGAGACGTGTGGGAGAAAGCACAAGGGCCAAGCTCGTGGGCATCAGGTGAAGCAGCGAGAATCCCGACCAGCAGGTCAGACCACAGGACTGCCGGCATCACCCGCCAGAGTGGCAAGTCCTAGAGCCCCAACCCACTGCGGCCACCCTGAGCAGGGAAGAGAGTTGCTCTTGCATTACTGGTGACCGGGAAGTTGAGCACTTTGAACTCCAGAGCATTAGTTCAGCCCAAGACAAAAGATTCAGAGTCCTGACTGTTACACCGTGGGACCAGCTGCCTTCTCCGGACATCCATGACCGTCAGAGGTCGCACTTCTGTAAGGGGATCCCCACCCTTTCCCCACACTGCTTCCACCACCTGAAACCCATCCCAGAACCTGCAGGCCCCTTTACCACCCCTCCCCCAAACTCCCTCCCACCCTCAAACACCTGCCAGAGTCCTCACTGCCTCCCTCTATGTCCCCTCCCATCTCCCAACTACCTCCCAGATCTGGCACCTCCTCCCATCCCCCAACTCCCTATCAGAGCCTTCAGCCGATACCCCCCAACATCCAAAATTCCTCCCAGAGCATTAGCCAAATTGCACTTTGGGCTGGAGGAAGAAGGAAGTAGCAGAGGGTTCCCACCATCCCTGGGTGGGCTCGAACCACCAACCTTTCGGTTAACAGCCGAACGCGCTGACCCATTGCGCCACAGAGACACTTATTTGAGGGTGCTTAAGTCTGCTGCCTAACATCCTGCATATCTGCCTGGCAGCACGACCCTTGCAAGGTGCTCGTTTGGATGCCACAGGCTGGCAGCGGTTGCTGAAAACTCACCAGAGTGGTCCAGCGGCAGCGTGCAGGGCCCATAACTGAGAAATTGATGGATTGAAACCATCCTCTGCTAGGCACGTGCTTCTTTCTTTTCACTCTGGGCCTCCAAGTGAGGTGGAACCAGCAAAGGGCCTAGGCCATGAGGCAAGAAGTGTCTGGGGCGGTGCCCTGCAGGGAGCTCCCTGGCACCTCTGGCTGCCTGGGCTGAAGGCAAGAGGAAGGTGTTTGTGCAGTGAGGGTCTCCTGTCTCTCCACGAGGCAGCAGGGCCCAACTGAAGGTTTCCCCTTGAATGAAGCCCAAGTCCCCGGCGTAGCTGTCCAGAGACGGGCTTTGTGGTACGGCCCCCACACTCTTCCAGCCGGCAGGTGAAGCCCCAGTGTCCAGAGGGACCCCTTCAAGACAGCAAAAGGGGAACTTCACGGCTCCCAACAGACCCTGAAGAGCCCATGAGGAGCCGCCTTCAGGGACATCCCTGGGGGAACAAAACCCCACCTCTTTTGATTGACAGCTGAGCTCACTGACCCACCATACCACAGAGACACCCACCAGCAGCTGGTTTGCCAGGGCCCCGCCCAGCTCCCTGCACCGCTTCCTGCTAGTGCCAGAGCTCACAAGGCACCAGCCTGGAGCCAGGGCCGCTGGGTGCTGCTGAAGACAGGCAGCAGAGGGACACAGTGGAAGCGCGCTGGGCCCATAACACGGACATAGATTAATCAAAACCCTCTTCTGCTAGCACCGGGCCCCTTCTCCTCCACTGGGCCTTCAAGCGAGGGGGCGGCTTGCACAGCACCAAGAGTCACCTGTGAGGCAGGAGGCGTCTGACACCCTCAGCCTGCTGGGGAGCTCCCAGAAGATATTAAGGGACAGAGTCCTAAGTGCCCCTGGGGACAAGGGTTTGGGGTTCACCGAGGCCAGTAAGGGGGTCACTGTGTCTGCCTTGTAACTCTGGGTGTCAGGTCACGGTGCAGCTTTGATCTAGAGCTCTGATCCCCACCACTGACCAGCAGCCACAGCCTCACCCTGGGTCTTCCCCACCTGGTTACTCCTCACAGGCTGACCCGACCCCCTTCCAGCCCCAGATTCACCCCTAATCATCCCACTGCCACTCAGGGCCACAGACGTGGAGGTGCTGGCGGAGGGAGCTGTGACTCTAGGATGGGTTCTTCTCTGAAGATGGCTGACAGGAAGGTGGCGCTCAGCTCATTCAGGGTGCTGCTCAGTTTCCTCTCTGACGGGGGATGCAGAAATTTCTGTGAGGCGGATAAATTGGGTATTTGGCTTCCAAGCTAATGTGAGCAATGTCCATTCAGGAGAAGGACTATCCGTCCCTCCGACAAATCTATGTGAGCTCCAGTGGCTGGATGGATAAAACATGGGCTTCCTAACCTAGAGATTGTGCGGTTGAGTCCCATCTGGGGTAAAAAGGTGTGTATTGCAAGAAAACCTTTCTCTTCTTTTCACCAAGGAAGATGGGAGATGTTGGAACACAAAGTACTGGATCTTGGGAACTAACCCCCAGAAATGTCACCTTCCACTCAATGGAGTTAACCCTAGTGTTTGGCTGAGGGTGTGGCTTCACCACCTGTCAGACTAGCGGGTAGCGATTGACTTCTCGTGTATCATTAAGACATGAGAAATCGATTGCCAGTGGCGCCTCTGTTGACTCTGTAACTCCAGCTTGCCATGAGGTGCTAGCTGGAGTCGATGGGGGAGCATTCCACCGACCGCCGCCTCCATGAGGACGGCAGGTAAGCTGGCCGAAGATACGCAGACTTCAGCTGTTATTCACGGAGCTGAAGTTGCGTATCTTCAGTCGATCCCCCAGTGAAGACCAGCCCTAAGAATGTCCTATTCACCCCCTTCACAGAGCAAGTCTCTGAGCGTGACCCCCCCCCCCCAGGGTGGAACAGGTGGAGTGGGGGCAGAGCCTGAGGTGGAGCAGGGGGTGATGTTGCACTCTGTGTGACGTCCTTTTTGTGCACCAGGGCTGACAACACCATCCCAGAGAGAGACGCAGCAGA
This sequence comes from Sternotherus odoratus, assembly GCA_032164245.1. Classification (NCBI taxonomy): domain Eukaryota; kingdom Metazoa; phylum Chordata; order Testudines; family Kinosternidae; genus Sternotherus; species Sternotherus odoratus. The sequence continues at coordinate 15,537,180 of JAVMKO010000019.1, read as the reverse complement.
GGGAAAAGACACACACTTCCGCCAGAGTAGCTCAGTGGGGAGAGCGTTAGACTGAAGATCTAAAGGTCCCTCATTTAATCCTTGGCTTTGACAGGCCCTTTCATTGGCCCTCATGCAGGGGTGGCTTGTTTTCGGGGAGCGCAGCAACACCTTTACCTGAGCAAGTCCCTGATTTTGAGCTCACAGCAGGACAACAGAACAGGGGCTTCTGCTCCTCATTGCCCCTCCTGACTTTTAACAATGAGAGACAGGAGCTGTTTGTCTCATACGACTTATCGGTTGACCCGATATGGCAGGAAGAGAGTGAGGCAGGACAGCCCTTGGAGATGGGGGCAGGGACTGGGGAGGAAAGCTCCTTGGCACAGCTAAGCGAGGGCAGTACCAGGGATGGGGCATCTGTAAAACTGCTTGATATTCAGTTCCATGGCACAACTGGACTTGGACATGGTGGATGTTCAGGAAATGCACATTAATCACTTTAGGGGAGCTCGATGGGCAGAGGGTGATTGGGGGAGGGGCCTGTCTCCCTGGTCCTCCAGGCCAGAGAGGAATGATGAGGTTGGAGTCTTGTTCTTCACATTCGTGGTGCGAGTACGGAAGGTGGTGGAGCTCTGCCTAGGGAGGGCATTACTGGTGGACTTTGTGCTCTGTGGCACTGGTTACCGCTGTGTGCGTAGGACCCAGCTAAGGTGTGAAAGGAAAGATCAATGGAAGGAACCGGCTCCTTACTCTGGACCACATGGTGATGGGGGGCATTTTTATTGTGTCAGTCAGATTGAGGACCACTGGTCCCATATTCCCAACTATCAGAGGAAACATTTTTACAATGAGCACTACCTGGTGCAGGTCTGTAGTGAGGTTGGCTTAGAGGACTTGTTTCTTCATGATCTAGGAAAAGGAGTAAACAGTAAGGTGGCAAAATTTGCAAATAATGCAAAACTACTCTAGATAGTTAAGTCCAAAACAGACTGTGAAGAGTTACAAAAAGAATCGCAAACAACTGGCTGACTGGGCAACAAAATGACATATGAAATGTAATGTTAATAAATGAAAGGAATGCATGTTGGAAAGCATAATCCCTACTCTGTATGTTAAATGACGGGGTCTAAATTACTTTTACCACTCAAGAAAGAGATCTTGGAGTCATTGTGGATATTTCTCTGAAAACTTCCACTCAGTGTGCAGCAGCAGTCAAAAAACTCAATGGAATGCTGGGAATAATTAAGAAAGAGAGAGATTATAGGACAGAAAATATCATGTTGCCTCTATATTAATCCGTGGCATGGCCTTATCTGGAATACTGTGTGCAAATATGGTGACCCCATAAAAAAAAAGATATATTGGAATTGTAAAAGGTTCAGAAAAGGGCAGCAAAAGTCATTGGGGTATGGAATGGCTTCTGTATGAGGAGAGACTAATAAGACAGGGAATTTTCAGCTTGGAAAAGAGGTGGCTAAGGGAGGATATACTTGAGGTCTATAAAACCATTAGTGGTGTAGAGAAAGTAGATCCTGTTTACTACGTCTCCTAGCACAAGAACTAGGGGTCACCAAATGAAATGAATGGGCAGCAGGTTGAAAACAAACCAACGGAAGTATTTCTTCCCAAAACACACAGTCAGCCTGTGGAACTTCTTGCCAGAGGATGTTGTGAAGACCAAGACTTTTCCAGAGTTCAAAAAGAACTAGATAAGTTCATGGAGGATGGGTCCATCAATAGCTGTTAGCCAGGATGGGCAGGGAGGGTTTCCCTAAACTCTGTTTGCCAGAAGCTTGGAATGAGCAACAGGGGAGGGATCTGGGGCCATGGCACTGGCCACTGTTGGAGGACAGGATACTGGGCTAATGGCCTTTTGGTCCGACCCAGTAGGGCCATTCTTATCTTTTTACCCCCTGTACCAGGGGTGGGCAAACTTTTTGGCCCGAGGGCCACATTGAGGATGAAAACTAGTATGGAGGTCCGGGTCTGAGAAGGCTGTGACCCCGCAAACAACCCAGCCACGCCCCCTATCTGACCCCCTCCCACTTCCCAGCCCCTGACTACCCCCTTAGAATCCCATTCAACCCCCCTGTCTCCCCGATTGCCCCTTCCCGACGCCCCCCACCCTAACCACCCCCCAGCACTCCACCCCCTATGTAATCCCCTCTGCTCCTTGTCCCTTGACTGTCCCCTCCAGAGACCCCCACAAACTAATTGCCCAGCAGGACCCTACCCCCTTCTCAACTCCCCATGATCCCTGTCTGCCCCACCTCTATCCATGCTGCTGCCTCCTGACAGACCCCCAACCCCGGAACTCCCATGCCCTCTGCACCCCCCACCCCATCCCCTTCCCCGATCGCTCCCTGCCCAGAACCTCCATCCCATCCAACAGTCCCTTCTCCCCCGACAGTCCCTGTCCCTTAACCAACCCCTCCCCCTGCTGTGCCCCCCCTACCACACTGATGGCCCTGCCGGCGTTGCACATGTTGCACAGCTCTCCCGGAGGAGTGGGCAGCCCTGCACGTCACGCTGAACTACAGGAGACCAGGGAAGAGGCTGGGAGCTACTAGCTTCTTCCTCCAGCCCAAAGCGCAATTTTGTAGAAACGCCACCCCACCTGCCTAACGCTCTGGGAGGAATTTTGTATGTTGGGGGGTATGGGCTGAAGGCTCTGATAGGGAGTTTGGGGATGGGAGGAGGTGCCAGATCTGTGAGGTAGTTGGGAGATGGGAGGGGACATAGAGGGAGGCAGTGAGGACTCTGGCAGGTGTTTGGGGGAGGGGTGGTAAAGGGGCCTGCAGGTTCTGGGATGAGTTTCAGGTGGTGGAAGCAGTGTGGGGAAAGGGTGGGGATCCCCTTACAGAAGTGCGACCTCTGGCGGTCATGGATGTCCGGAGAAGGCAGCTGGTCCCACGGTGTAACAGTCAGGACTCTGAATCTTTTGTCTTGGGCTGAACTAATGCCCTGGAGTTCAAAGTGCTCAACTTCCCGGTCACCAGTAATGCAAGAGCAACTCTCTTCCCCGCTCAGGGTGGCCGCAGTGGGTTGGGGCTCTAGGACTTGCCACTCTGGCGGGTGATGCCGGCAGTCCTGTGGTCTGACCTGCTGGTCGGGATTCTCGCTGCTTCACCTGATGCCCACAAGCTTGGCTCTTGTGCTTTCTCCCACACGTCTCTTCCCACGTGGCACTTGAAGACAGGAGAGCCAGGGCCAGGCTTCATAGTCAGGGCTAGGCAGGAGGGAGGAAGAGTCCCAGGCTGGAGCCCAGCTCACCTCTCCTCCTCTGGGCACCTGGAGCAGAGGGGGTTGGTTGTACAGCTCCAAGGGCAGGTCAAGAAGACAGGTGGACCAGACCTATGCATGGCCAGCGGACATCCCTAAAGACACCCAGCCAGCCAGCTCCCTGGCATGCAAAACACCTACTGAAGGCCTCCCACAGTCCAGCGTGCAGGTCAACTGCTGACACTGTGTGCCCAACATCAGAAGACTGGAGGAAAACAGGATCAGTCCCTCTGACCATCCCCACTCAAGCTTCTCGTTTTTGCCGGGAAGCAGGAGATTTTACTCCAAGAGGCTTTTCCCCAACACAAAGGAAAAACTGCACAAGCACAACCGAGAAAGGACTCGACCCCCCAGTCTCCTGATGAGAAGTCAGACACCTTATCCATTAGGCCACGTGGTTGTGAGGGGTTTAGTGAGACCTCCCCTCCCTGGGGACTGTCACCTGACATGTGATGACCTCGGAGCCCAGTTTCCCCACCCATTTGGGACTCCAGAACCCTGCCTCGTGAAGCCAGGCACGCTAGCCTGCTGCGACACAGACCCAGGGCTGGTTCATGCCCCCAAAGCTGCAGACTTAGTGGAAAACAACTTCACAGCTAAGCTGTCCCCAGACACCCAGTTCCCAATTGGATCCAAACCCCAAATAAATCCACTTTACTCAGTATAAAGCTTATACAGGGTAAACTCAAACTGTCCGCCCTTAATAACACTGATTGAGAGATATGGACAGCTGTTTGCTCTCTGGCTTACTTAATAAACTTACTCTGGCTTAACTAATTATAAAAAGTAGGATTTCAGTGGTTTCAGTTAATAACAGACAGAAAAAAGTAAGTGACCAAGCAAAATAAAGCAAAACCCCACAAGTCTAAGCCTAATATTTAAAGAAACTGATTAAAGGTAAAATCTCCCCTTAGAGATGTTCCAATGAGTTTTTTTTTTTTAGACTAGACTCCTTCCTAATCTGGGCCCGATCCTTTCCCCTGATCCAGTCCTTGTTAGTTCCAGCAGCCATCTTAGGTGGAAAGCAGGGGTGTTCTCATGACTGGCAGCCTCTTTTCTTCTCCTCCACCCCCTTTGATAGCTTTGGCACAAGGCAGGAATCTTTTCTCTCTCTGGATCCCCACCCCGCCCCTTCTACATGGAAGTACCAGGTGACAAGGTCATGTGTCACTGTAAGATCTCATTCTTCATTACCCACGGGCTGGCCCACAGGTACATGGGAATGCTGGCAGGTAAATAAACCATCCACAGGGTGTAAATTAAATCAAATTCACTTTTCAAGCTTAGCCAGCATTTGCTGTAAGACTGACAAAAGAAAAAGCAAGACAACTTTCAGTTTTCCAAAAGAATTCAGATTATCACACAATTAGTATCTTACTATTTAACCAATAACTTCACCTATAATTTCATTTTCACTGGTAACAACATATACAAAGATCACAAATTCTTGTCAGAGATGTTCGGTTTTTTTATCCCCATTGCCAACAACTGAACCTTGGCTCAAGTTGTGGTTTGTCCCAACGTAGGTCCAAACCACTTCTGAGAGTTCATCTCTCTCAGGATCTTCTGCCATGTGTGTTGGTGGAAGGGGTCTCCTATATGGGAATGTTTGAATCATGAGGAAAAATACCTCTCTTTTCACACTTTGTAATCTTTCCGAGTAGGAGGAGATAGAGGAGAAGTGATGTAAATGTTTAAAAACACAAGATCAATCTGTCTGGTCTACAATAAAGAAATTTATCAGTAAAAGTATATTGCTCAGGGGTGCTAAAAATCCACACCACTGAGCAACATAGTTACACAGCCCTAATCCCCTGTGTAGATAGTGCTACGTTGGCAGGAGAGCTTCTCCTTCCAACATAGCCACTGCTGCTTCCGAAAGCTGAACTAATAAAGTCCAATGGGACAGATCTCTCCAACTGGCTTAGAGTGTCTGTAATACCAGTTACACCAGCGCAGCTACACTGGTGAAGCTGTGCCAACATCAACTTCATTGTGTAGCCAAAGTGTCAGACACAAAACCATGGAACAAGGACTCAACATGTGTGTATCCTGGAGTCTGAAACTGAAGCCTGACACATTCATTGCCTCATTGGTTACCATCATTTCTACAGCCTGAAAGTCCTTGTTACCCAGTCAGGCAGTGGGTTGGGGATCTAGAGGGAAGGAATGTCCTATGAGGCACTCTCTCTTTGGATACAAAGGGTGAAGGATGATTGTTCTCAGTCTAACCCTGGTATCTTTGGGAACTGTAACCAGTGACACTGTACAAACAATTTTCCTTGGGTCATTGGTCACCCTAGCTTCTTTTACTAGGGTGGAAAGCAAGAACAGTGTGTACTCTTCCAACCCCAATTCTTTCCAAATCTTTGGCCTTGGTTAGGGTAGATTTACACTTCTCTGAAGTAGAATCCTTTACAAAACCACAGAAAGGCTTAACAGTGTTAGTGAGGAATGGCTTCCCGAAACATGACAAGCTTTCAGAATCTGTTAGTTACCAGAGCTGGGGAGACTGTTCAAAAATAGCTATTTTTCTTCGGCTATTAGATTTCCAAAACTATTTTCATTTTAAACAAAATTTTAACTCCCACCCAGAATAAATTCAACAAAAACCCCACTTTTGTTTCTCCAATATCAGTGTCACGAAGGGCAGCATCTCCCATAATATAGGATTAGTAAGGAGAGATCTTCTGTAGGGCCTGGGTTACATATGCCTAGTTCAAAATCACTTAATGGGGAATTCTCTCTCCAGGTGATCTGAGACAATATGGAATTAAACAATTTAACAGCACTGTGATCATATGCACTTCCCCAAATTAGTTGAGGTTCTGCTGCTGTTCACCATTTCCAAGTGGAGATTTTTAATCACTGCTGTTTCTTGCTAGCATGTCCAGTAAATTGGAGAGTTCTCCCCTGTTGACAGGAATGCACGTGAACTTTCTCCATGTCATCATGGAGGAATGGGGGAAAAGCAAAGCTGAAGTGAGAAATCATGAGTTTAGCAAATGGTGATGCATCTTCAATTCTCCAGTAACTCTGAGCTATATCCTACCAAACTGAACTAGTATCCAATTGGGTGACCAAACAACCTTCAGGAAAGACAGAAACCCACATCACAGAGAGCTAGAATACCTGACAATCAAAGTGTCAAGTGAAATCCTAGAGCAGGTGTAAGAGATTCCCTTCCCCCAGTCTAAACTCTAGGGTAAAAAGGTATGTGTGGGGGGGTCTCTTATATGACCACTTAACTTTAAGCTACTTTCCCAGCCTAAGGTAAATCTTTTGCCCCCAAAACCCAAACTGGTCCAGTTGGGCTTGGAATTCTGCTGCCACCATCAAAATGATTACCCCAAGACTATGGGGTGGGGCACCTTGACACCCCCCGAGAGTAACCCTCCTCTCCCCTCCCTTTCTACCTGGGATGATGGGAACACAGATACTTTGCTCTACCCCCCTCCTCTTTGCAGCCTAGGAGAGAGATTGAAACATACAGACACTGATCCCTTCAATACACTTAACAGACGATCCTTATATATAAAAGGTTTAATAAGGAAAAGAAACAAAGCATACAACTAATACAGACTTTACAGATATAAATCTTTCTATCCTGAGTCTCCTTGCATAAACCAGCCTCCTCCCCGCCAATTCCTCTCTCTGCTGAACTTTACAGTTTAAGGACACCAGAGATCAATTACAAAGCTTATACAATTACAGTTCTACTTACAGTTAGTCTAACTTAGAAACTTATGAAAGGGAAGGTAGGAAGATGAGTCATCCCCAAAGCTAGGGAGAGAAGATGGAGTCAGTCCAATAGCTCCGGTAAAAAAAGTGAGACTACCTGGTTTGTCTCTAGGTAGGCTACTCTGACATCACTCCCCTCTCCTGTTCAGTTAACCCCTTACAGGTAAAACAGTAATTCTAAGACACTTCATACTTATGACAGCAGGTTATATCTGATTATTCAGAATTGGGACAAAAGATTCTCCCATCACATTCTCCTCAGATCCATTCAAAACATACTTCACTCAGCACTGTCTCCATACTCAGTTATGTTATTTACAACATTTTAGTTTCCTAGCAACCAAATAATGGGGGACAAAACAGTCTCCTTGCCAGAAGAGGTTTTACCAATAGATGGAATGTGGGATTTAAACTCCAAATGATCTCAGTGTGTGTGGGATCTATTTGGATTCCCCTTCCAGGTCTTTGACACTTTCATCTTCAGTCATATTGACTCAGATATAGGATTAAAGAAGCCAAAGCATCATCTCTGAGCAAAGACAGATGAGAACTCTTCCTCACATGAGACTTCCAGAAGTGGATGGATAGAATGTGATCTAGATAAACTCTGCATGGCTCAGACACAAGGAAACATTTCTGCAGTGATGGGGAAGGAGGGTTGACTCAGAGATTCCCATCTCCTTCCAGTGTCACAGAGGCTGAAATTACACTTTTTTCCCGCTCCTGCTCCTCTTCACTTAAATATATTTTGAAAAGTCCCCAATATTACTGCTCTTCAGCACCACCCAGAACAATACAAGAACTGGCAATGATACCATCTGTATCATTGGTGACACTAACAATAACTTTGCAATAGGAGGAATGGTAGAAACATGATGCTCCCTGGATCCTGGTAGGAAGGGCACTCAAATTACTCATGGGAGAGTGGAGTTGATAGAAAAGACAAGTGGGTTCACCCCAAAAGAGGGCGAATGGGAAAAGGCAATAACAGGCCACTGATCTGGAGAAGCTGAGGGAAAATGGTGTGCCAAGAGTTCAAACAGTTTTAAAAGTTACTATGTGGGAATCACCAGAAGTATTAAAGAAAAAAAGGACTGATAGCCCTATAAGTTTGTAAGGTGTTGATCTCCCTTGCAGAGTCTCTGATGGTTAACATGGGCTGAGTGCAGAGAGGAGGTTTTCCCACACTCCCTGCATTCATAGGGCCTCTCCCCCACGTGGATTCTCTGATGTTCAGAAAGGGCTGAGTTGCAATTGAAGGTTTCCCCACACTAGGGTGACCAGACAGCAAATGTGAAAAATCGGGATGGGGGTTAAAGGAGTCTATATAAGAAAAAGACACAAAAATTGGGACTGTCCGTATAAAGTCAGGACATCTGGTCTCTCTTCCCCACACTCACTGCATTTAGGGCAGCGGTTCTCAAACTGGGGGGGTTGCGACCCCCAAGGGGGTTGTGGGCCCATTTCCAGGGGGTCACAAGCTCCCTGTGCGAATAGGATGCGTCTGCTTTTGGTGGCATTGTGGCAAAAAGAAGCTGAAGTGAATGTTTCTGGTTTTGGCAGCTTTTCAGAAGACGCTCTGAAGCACGCAGCACATTCACCGAAATGCAGCCGAAAGCGTTTGATTCTGCAGCATTTTGGGGGACACACATGGGTCACAGTGGCCCGTGGGGAACAGAAAAAAGGGCCGCCACACCAGAAAGTTTGAGAACCACCGATTTAGGGCCTCTTGCCCCTGTGGGTTCTCTGATGACTAATAACGTGCGAGCTGCGCCTGAAGGTTTTCCCACACTCACTGCATTTAAAGGGCTTCTCCCCTGTGTGGATTGTCTGATGCCTACTAAGGTGCGAGGTGCGATTGAAGGTTTTCCCACACTCACTGCATTCATAGGGCCTCTCCCCCGTGTGGATTCGCTGATGAGTAACAAGGCATGAGTTGCTAATGAAGCTTTTCCCACACTCACTGCATTCATAGGGGCTCTCCCCTGTGTGGATTCTCTGATGGTGAAAAAGGCCTCGTCTATGAGCGAAGTTTTTCCCACATTCACTGCATTCATAGGGTCTCTCGCCAGTGTGGATCCTCTGATGTCCAGAAAGGCCTGATCTCTTATGAAAGCATTTTCCACACTCACTGCATTCATAGGGCCTCTCCCCTCTGTGCATTCTCTGATGCTCACTAAAGCTTGAGTGATGAATGAACTTTTTCCCACACTCACTGCATTCATAGCGCCTCTCTCCTGTGTGGATCCTCTGATGTCTAGAAAGGTTTGAGCTGTAAATGAAGCATTTCCCACACTCACTGCATTCATAGCGCGTCTCTCCTGTGTGGATTCTCTGATGGTGAAAAAGGCCTGATCTCTGAGCAAATTTTTTCCCACATTTACTGCATTCATAGGGTCTCTCACCAGTGTGGATTCTCTGATGTTCAGAAAGGCCTGATCTTGTATGAAAGCATTTTCCACACTCACTGCATTCATAGGGCCTCTCCCCTCTGTGCATTTTCTGATGCTCAGTAAAGCTTGAGTGATGAATGAACTTTTTCCCACACTCACTGCATTCATAGCGCCTCTCTCCTGTGTGGATTCGCTGATGCTTTCTAAGGGCTGAGTAGTTACAGAAGTTTTTTCCACACTCAGTGCAAGTAATTTTTCTTTCCCCCCGCAGGGTTTCCTGCTGTGTTGTGGTTTCCTTGCGGTCCTTCGGAGTTCCTCGATGAGAAATACATTTACCCACTTTCTCCCCTGGCTGGTTTCCTTGCTCTCTTTCTGGTCTGTCCTGAATCTCACAGGATTTTCCCTGCTTGCGACTCCTGGATGCATTCCTTTCCGATCTTTGTGATAATGTTCTGTGTTTATCCACTTGCTTGATGTTTTCCTGCTGAGAATTCTGCTCCTCTTTCTCACGTACCATTGCATCACCTGCTGTGACAGAGACAGAAACCTCAAACAGGGCTGGAATGGGGAAGGCCAAATCAAAGTAAGCGCTGGAGAGAGGTCAAATACAGATCAAGAAGCCAACTCCCCCAAACTCTTCTCCCACACAGGAGAGAGGAGGGGATCAATGCGGCCTTCACATCCCATCCAAATTCAGAGGGGGAAGGGAGGAAGCTATGGTCTGGTGTCTGCTAGAATCTACAGGAACCCAGGAGCTATAGTTACTCTGAGGATATGACCTCTGGTAGCGACAATAATGAACTGAGAGACCTCCCAAGGGCTCTGTAGGGCATTCCAGATGTTTCCTTCAGGCACTTACAGATTCTGAGGTGGTTTAATGTTTCCTCACCTGTGCAGGGAGCTCTCAGCAGCTCTTTTGCCTCTGAACCCTGGAGGTCTGAGACCCATGACTCTTCCCCTTGTTCCAGCTGGGAGATCACCTCAGGTTTGGAAACTGGAAACCCTGCTCCTGTGACAGAAAACAAAGGAGTTCAGCGGATTTCATAAGACTTGGGCATAAAAAACCATTCTATGAATTTAAGTTCAGTACTTTGTGTGACCTGGTGTGCCTGGGGCAGTCCTCGCTGGAAATGCCAAGATCAGGGCAGGCTGGAAAAGGGAGAGCAGATGCTCCCCACACTAGTGGTTAACACTGAAGTAAAACTCACTGACCAGTCACAAACTGGGCTTCTGAAGCTGAAAAAAGAAATCTCACAGCTCCCTTTATTGCATTCCAGTTCTAGGACTCCCAGTCAGCACCTAGGTCCAGTACAGGGAGAGGTTCTTCAAAAACTCTCTGCACATAGACAAAATGTTCTTCTGACCCCAAGGGGTCAGCCACATCACCACATCAAGATAGGTCTGAATCTTACCCAAAATACCATGCTGCCAGCCAATCCTTTAGCACAGCGGTTCTCAACCTTGTGAGAACCGTGACCCTTTTTTCAGTAGCGGCTACTCGGCACGACCCTTGTGTGTCCGCCGAAAAGCCGCCGAATTGATTATTTCCGCATTCCGCGGTTTTCAATGGACATCCCGACTCTCTGCCGAACTGATTACTTCAGCTTTCGCAAGCGCTTCGGCGGAGAATCGGGAGAGTGGGTATGTCCGCCGAAAAGCCGCCGAATTCGGAAACCCCTCGCGACCCCTCGGGAAGCGCTCGGCAACCCCCAAAGGGGTCGCGACCCACAGGTTGAGAACCGCTGCTTTAGCAGCTAAACTAAAGGTTTATTATAACAGAAAGAAAGAAAGACAGAAAGAAAAAGTTGTGAAATGGGAAAGCAGTCAGATACATTCAGAAATTGATGTATGTGGTTCTTAGCAGTATTGTTGAGTTGCTGGCCTGAAAGTCCATCGGGAACACATCCCCATCATTCAGTCCTTTGTTCAAGGCCTCAATTTCTAGAGAAGTTGCTACAGAGGTAGGGAGATGGATTGAAGAGAAAATCCAGATGATGCACCTGATCGTTATACTCCTTTTGTCATGTGGCTTGTACTTCCTGTGTCCCAAACAGAAACTTCACAGCACATGACATTGAAAAGTCTTAGAGTTCTCAGTACACAGGCATAACCCTGCATGTCTTGTTGACTGAATAGGTGTATCCCCTTGGTCCTTTCCATGGGCTCATTGTACAGCTGATGACCCTGTATGGGCCATTGAATAGCTAGGCTGCACTGATGCCAATATGTCTGGGTGGGTCACAGAGAGACACTGCACAAGTCTGGAAATACAGATATACCCTATATATCGAACTCACAATACAAAGATGAAACAAAATGATCAGACTTGAAAAATGTTCATTCTTCTACAAAATTATGATCAATTTTGTACATAGTATGCGTGAGGGCTGAATTCCAACTCTTGTCATTTCGAGTGCAGATTCTAAAAATTCATACGTGTCATTCTAGACTTGTATTAAACCCCCAAGGTTACAGATTTTCTCTGACCTTGGCTTGGTAAATGCTGCCACCACCCAAATGCAAAGAAAACCCCTTGGACTCAGGAAGGAGCACTTGAGAATTTCTCCCTCTGGGGCACCCTCAAGCCCTTTCACCTCCCCTCTGAGAAAGAAAACAAAGGAAATTAGCTCTTGCTACCAGATATTCAAACAACCTTCACAAACCTCTTAGGACACCAAAAATGCAATCCTGTTCTTAAAGCAAATTTTATTAAAATAAAAAAGGAAAACAATACATTTGGAACTTAGGCTTTCTCCTAGATAGAAACAATTAATTTTTGTAAGCACCCAAAATAGCTGTCTTGGGGGTTCAGCTTAAAGGTTACAAGCAAACAAGAGCATCTGGGATAGCAGAGAAGAGATCCAAAGCCAAAATAAAAAATAAACCAGATTGTAACAAAGAGTCCTGTGGCACCTTAAAGACTAACTAAAGTATTGGAGCAGAAGTGGGTATTAGCCCACGAAAGCTTATGCTCCAATACTTTAATTAGTCTTTAAGGTGCCACAGGACTCTTTGTTACCTCTGCTATTCCAGACTAACACGGCTACCTCTCTGATTCTTGAAACCTGATTGTGTCTGTCTAACATTCCCTATCCAAACAATTTCTTCTAAGTATGGAGGATGAATTTTCATACCTGCTTCAAGCCATACGTAGCATTGCTACTCCGTGTTTCCTTCCGCAGAGAACAACAGACAACTGGAAAGTTTCTTTCCCATTTAAAAGGGCTCAAACCTTTCCACTGGCTCTTTTGGTCACATGCCAACTACTTTTCCTTTCCCTGTGGGCTTCTTAACTCTTTACAGACAAAGCACGTAGAGAACAGACACCAACCGGGAGTTTACAGCTAACTGGCTGGCTGGGTGTTTTCAAAAGGAAACGCCCTCCCCTCTCCTTCACTTCTCACAGTACGGCTTGTGAGATTTCATTTGAAAAGACGTAATTTACTGACTATTATCTTCCTGTTCAAATGGGAAGCGACACTGGATGTAAAGTGATGAGATTTTACCGTTACTGGAAAAGTTGTAACCCCAGCCCTAAATTCCTCAGCAAACAGCTGGTCAAAGAGCCATTCTCCAGCAGGGGGAAAGTGTGAAGGAGACATTTATATTCCATCACAGGGATCACTTGAAGCTCATATCTACAACAGACAGCCTGTCACTGGGACTCAGCTGAGAACCCCACATCCTCACCCCCACCCTGAGCATCAAATGGGGGCTCCCCCCATTCCCATCAACATCCCTCGCACCAAATGGGAGCTGCCCCAGGTAAGCACTCCACACCCCAACCACTTGTCCCAGCCCTGAGCCCCCCTCCTGCATCCTAACACCTGGCCAAACCCTGCACCCCAAACCCCAGCCTGCTCCTGCACTCTAATTCCCTCCCAGCCCCTGCACTCCCAGCCCTGACTCCTGCACCCATTCCCACACCCTTCGCTATTACTCCTTCACCCCTACCCCAACACACACTGCAGCCCAGACTCCTGCACCCCCTTCCACACCCCTCACTATTACTCCTTCACTCCTGCCCCCACACACCGCCCAGCCCGGACTCCTGCATCCTCATGCTCCCAGCTTCTTCTGACTATTGACCTCATGCCTCCAACCCCGACTCCTGACCCCCAACCTTCACACCTGTACCGCCTGACTCCTGACCCCCCCAAACCTCCAGCCCTTACTCCTTCCCCCCCTCACACACCCCAGTTCCCTGCCCTCCCTGACTCCTGCAACCACCCATAACCCCTTCCCCCACACACCCAAAGCCCCCTCTGACTCCAGCACCCCCTCACACTCCAAACCCTGCACCCCCATACAGCCCCCTGTGCATCCTGACTCCTGCCCCCTCACATCCCCCTGCATCCCTCGCATGAAACAAGAGCTGCCCCAGGTAAGTGCTCTGCACCTCAAACCCCTGCCCCAGAACTGAGCCCCTCCCACACCCTGACTCCTGGCCAGACCCTGCACCCCAACGTTTTTTATACCTTTTTTTAAAGGGCTCTTATCCAAGGCACTTCACAATAGTTAACTAACAGAACAAACAATACTTGGAAGGATCATTAAGTGATCTCCAGAGACTCTCAGCGATTTTCAAGTGGTCTGTGGAAAAATTAGTTTGACTACAAAACAATCAAGGTCCCTCACTTTGTTTCATTTATTTCCTATTACTTACAGGAAGAAGATGGAGAAAAAAAGAATGAAAAACGGGGGAATAAGAGAGAATGTTCTTTTCCTTGGATGGATCCCAAGGAGGGGCCCCAAAAATGAAGCTGAGCACAGGGTGCCACTAACCCTAAATCCACCATTGAGCTTCCTTCTCTGGATACCCCCAGCCAGCATTCAGGGGTGCACGGAGTGTCTGTGTGATAAGTAACCTTGGACCAGGAGCTCTGACTCCAGCAGCCTGCTTGGTACAACCCAGCACATTCTGGTCTGGGGGGAGTAGGCTCAGTGTTGGAGAGAAGGTCGGGGGAGGAAGCGTCTGTCAGTTATGCTGCACCTAACCCACGGTTTTACTACAGCACACAGGAGAGATTTCACACTGTGCGACACTGCTCCTGTGCTCTGCTCCCAAAGTGTTCTGTAGGAGGGGACGGTCTCCGGTAGTGTGTGTGTAACTGCCACATTGGGGTGACGCTGAACCAGGACAGAGTAGAGATGGTATTGTGGGGCTGGAGTAAACCTTCTCTCTTCATTTCACTTTCCAAGAACCGAGGGGACAGTGACCCTTACCCAGCGAGGTCACATTCTCATAGTTCTCCCGCATGACGTCTCTGTAGAGGAGTCTCTGAGCGGGGTCCAGCAGAGCCCACTCTTCCCTGGTGAAATACACAGCCACCTCCTCGAAGGTCACCGGCCCCTGAAAGAGCAAGAGTCCCACACTCAGGACCTGCTCCCCACTCACAGCCCCACTATTCATGGGGGAGAGGAGCCAATCAAAGGGAAGCTCCTTGGTAGGAAGCCCAACACCCTCCTCATTGTGAGGAGCTGGATAGGAAGGGAGGGGAATCGCCCCTAAGCCTGACTGGTGGGTGCCCCCTTCACATTGCACAGCAGCTGCTGGATAGTCAGATCGGGCTCCAGCACTGGGAGTCTGGTCAGTTTTCCCAGCCCCATGTAGCTGGGTTACTTTCTGTTTAGCAAATTAGAGCATTTCCACCTCCAAACCTCATGGGTCTGTTCCTAAAATTTAGGCCACTTATTAAACAATTCCCAGCAGGTTTGCTGCACCCTGTCCTCCACCCTGGGCATTTTCTACCCCGGTCCAACCTCCAAACCAGACTGTGCAAAACCTCCCCAACTCCGGCGTATTTTCTGTCCCTCTCCCTCCTGCAGGAACCCGCCAGCAACACCCCAATAATCCCCACCTGAACTGGCTCCTCTGCAGCCATTTCTCTCCCCTGTCCCATGGGAGGACGGGATGAACTGGAGCAAAACATGGACGTCATTCTGCAGCCTGCGAGGGTGAGAAGGTCAGTTGTGGAGGTTTCAGAACTGGCTTTAATTTCACATCATGATTCCCCCAGACTCTTTCCCTGCAGACAGACACCCTAGAGTCTGCTATGCTGAGAAAATGCTTCATCTCTTTATTACAGTGTAGACCTGGCCCCTCCTGCCAGGCAAAGCCCAGATAGACATTTTGAACCTCCCTTCTCTCTCCCCCATCCCGTAAGAGAGTCTTTGAACACAAGGCTAGAAAAAAGAAGAACCAAAGGAGTCACTGTGGAGGATTCCCTCGGACACTGACCCACGGCAGCCACACCCCAGCAGGAGGGATATGGAGTCAGGAACTGGCTTGTCCTCTCTCTCAGCCTCATCTTGTCCACAGGAAAGTGATTCTACCCGGGGTGCAGTAATACATCTATCTGGGCAGATAGATCTGAAAATCTCTCTTGAAACTCTTCTCTCCCACAGCCCCTTTCAGTCTCTCTTTCTACTTCTATCTCCTTCTCCCTGTTTCCTCTCCTTGCCCGTCTGGTAGGAAGGTCCCATTCCTGGATGGTTTCCTCCCCCAAGGCTGGATTTGCTCATGGGATGAAAAATGTGGGGGCAGGGTCAGTTTGTGGAGAGTCATTTTAAGGCCAGACCCACTGTCCATCTGGAGTCACTCCTTGTCTTTCCATGCAGTGACTCTGGATTAACAATGATCTCAAAGAAACCAGATTAGAGAAAGAACGAGTCCAGTATGCTGTGCAAGAAACCACTGTGTGGCAGTGCTAACCCCCTTCCCACTTCCCTCAACACCCCAGAGCTAGGACAAGGAACTGGGGCATGATTTTTCCTGAAGGAACCAGATATTCCTGCAGTTTTCAAAAGAGGAGAAAAGCAAAATCTGTGATTTCACCTCACGGTGTTTGATAAATGGACAGAAAGTTCTCACGGTGACTGGGCGTGGCTGGGGAATGCCGGGCAGTGCTTGGAGCCAGGATTCTGGTATAAGCTGATCAGGGAGAAGATTGAAGGCAGGAGCAGCCCCCAGTACTCAGACCCCAGACCCCTCGCCCCCCAGCCAGGGTCCCATCAGATATTCCCTGGGACCCAGGCACCAGAGTCCCTAGGCAGGGACCCCAGATACCGCTCAGAGCCCCACCGGTCAGAGAACCCCAACTAGACCTTTGCTGCCAGCCTGGAAATCTCAAAGGATTTCCACCCCAAAGAGCCCCCAGCAGCCAGGGACCCCCAAAGGGACCCCCCAACTGGGAACTGAGACCAACAGTGCCTCCCTGGGATTCCCCCACTGCCTGCCTAGGACCCCCACTTACCCTTGAGCTGGTTTCCTGGGACCCCCCTTCCGCCCAGCAGGACCCGTGATGCCTTACAGGGGGACCCTCACTCGACTTGCCTGGCATCCTCTGACCTATCTCTGGAGCTCCTCCCCCACTCAGTGCACTGGGCATGGCAATGATCCTAGGCGCTAGCGTGGGAAGCCCCTGGCACAGCACCAGGCACCCTCTAGCCACTGCTGCAGCTGCCAGAGAAATGCCCCCCCCCCCCATCCTGCAGCCAACAGGCCCCCAGCAATATCCATGTCCAGGACCCAGAGCCTTAGTGCCGGGCGTATCAGAACCACCCCTGAAACTCCAGAACCCACCAACCTGACCAGGGTACCCGCTACCCAGCCACCCAGAGCCTCCCCTACCCCAACGCCCCTTCAGCTCCCACCCCAATCTGCCCCCCTAGACATACCACCCCCCTCAGTGTCTGATAAGTGGATAGAAAGTTATCACCACCCCTGCTGGGCACTCCCACAGGCAGAGGGATCCCTGGGGGAGGCTTCTTTAACCAGTGAATGGAAGGCCTGGAGGGCCAAACTAGGGAAGACATTTCCATGCCCTGTCACTAGCAAATAAGGGCCACAATGGATCCACTCCACAGGTGGCTACATCTTAGCACTGTGGGGAGCACCCCTCATGGAGACCATTTGTCATGGGGTTTGGGACACTTCTGGACCCACGCTGCACTCAGAGTGACCTCCTCATCCCGCGCCAGCTGGAGAAAAGAAAAGGGCCCAGCCAAGTCTCCTGTTACCAGCTGGGAACCACTGATCCCCGAACAGGGGGAGACCCCTGGCTTCGATGGGTGTTAAATATGTGGCTGGTCTCTTTCATCGGTAAACATTTTTAACACGATAAAGAAGGGAACAAATGATTCTCAAAGGAGAATGGAAAGATGATCACTGGGCAATTTAACCCCTCGGGGCAAAAGGTTCCCTTCAAGGAAGGAGAAGTTGCTGGGACTTAGAAACATGGAGAACAGAGCCAACCCGAGAGGATTTTTAACTGACACTTGATAATGACATAGAAAGAGGGAAATCCTGAGATTTGGGATCAATGTTCAGAAATGAAAGAGAAAGGGTGGAAATCTGACAGTTTTTGGATCCATTTTTACAAGTTATAGAAAAGGGAAGTGGAAAATGAGAAGGATTTTCTATCAGTTATTGATGTGAGGTAAAATCTGAGTTTTTCACATCAATATTGTTAAACAACATTTGAAAGCATTTTATATCCATGTTCAAGAATCTTAGAAAAGATGCAAATGTGAGATTTTCTTAGTATTTTATAATTAATTAGAGAGATGGGAAAATCTCAGGGCATAGTCAATTAGAAACAGACAACTTCAGAGAAGTGGGGATTTGAGATTTGTTGAGAAAATGTGTCACAAATGATGCAATTAGTAACATGAGAGAAACACACCAAGATGTGAGAGGATTTTCTATTGCTCTTAAATAAGTAAAGGGGAAAGGGGTCTTTTCAACTGGATTTTATATGATTGTCTAAGACACAAACACAAAGTGATGGTTCCACCCACCATCCACCTGGGCAGCAGGGAGCCCTTTGAGGAACTGCTTTAGGAGGGAAGGGAGGGGGAGTTGGAGCTGGACGGCTCCCTGGATGAAGGGGGCAGCAGTGGGGGATGAGCAGGTGATTGAACTGAAGGCTGGGAGTAAGTGTGGGGGTAGTTAAGGGTCAGCAAGTGGGATGGGAAACCGGGGTCTGGGCAGTCCCCGTGGGGGACACATGCTCCCCCCTGGCAGAGAACGGGCCTCTCATCCCATCCCCACACCAGGGGGATCTAACCCCCCCCCCCCGTGAATATCCTGGCTGCACAGAGTGAGTTCAAACCCCCCCCCGCACCACAATGTCCCCCCCTTCCTGACACCTCCCCCCACACCAAAGGGGACCCCCTCCTCCAAAACCTCACCACGAGCTCAACTCCTGCTCCCCCATCCTACCTCCAGCTGCTTGACCCCCCCACAAGTCAACCCGCCCCCGTCCCACTGACCTTTCCCCAACTCCAGCACCGCCTCCCCCCACAGGGGACCCCCCGACCCCCACAGGGGACTCCCCGACCGACACCCCCTCCCCCCACAGGGGACCCCCACCCGACCCCCCCTCCCCCCACAGGGGACCCCTCCGACCCCCCCTCCCCCCACAGGGGACCCCCACCCGACACCCCCTCCCCCCACAGGGGACCCCCACCCGACACCCCCTCCCCCCACAGGGGACCCCTCCGACGCCCCCTCCCCCCACAGGGAACCCCCCGGCCCCAGTCTCTGCCCCGATCCCCGCGGGGTCGGATCCACGGGGGCTGAGGCAGCTCCGAGGTTTCTCCCGGTTCGCGGGGCCCAGAGTCACCCCCCCCCCCCCCGGGTCTCTCACTCACCGGGGTCGGGCCGGGCGCGGAGGGGTTAATTACGGGCTCCCCAGCACAGAGCGGGGAAGCAGCGGCTGAACTACGAGTGGGCGGGGCTCTAATAGAGCATGCGCAGTGACGGCGACTTAACCCTCCCCTAGGGGCCGGAGGAGGCGGCGGTGCCCCCGGGGCAGGCTGGGATATGTAGTTCCTGACTCTCCCGCCAGCGGAAGTGACGTTGGGAAGGGGGCGTGACCAGCCGGACTGCTCCCTGGCGCGGGGCGGAGGATCTGGGCGGGGGGGGGGCAGGGCCGGCGACAGAAATTTTGGGGCCCCCGCCCATTCTCCTCCCCCCCCCCGCCTGACCCGGGCCACCCAACCAAATCTCCTCCCCCCACTAACCTCCTCCCCTCCCCGCTGGTACCAGACATACCAGCCGGTGCTTCCCCCCCCCCCCCCCCGCCTGACTGGGGCAGTGCGAGCCTCGGAGCATCGCCACCGCCTGGGCGCTCGCCCTTCGCTGCGCTCTCGTGCCCGGCGGGGTCCTGCGGGAGCCGCGGCCCGAGAGAGCGAGAGCCCTGGAGCGGCGCGAGCCGCCCTTGCTGCTCTTCCCCCTCCCCCAGCTCCCGCGCACCCTTCGCCCCCCAGACCCACGTGAGACCCTGCGGCTGGCGATGGAGACACCGCCGCTATGACCAGCCGCAGGTGCGCGAGAGCCCGCACCAGGCCCGTCAACAAGGGGGGACGACTACGGGTACAGCTGTGTACCGGCCCCGGACTTTAGGGGGCCCCCCTTAAGTCCGGGGCCCGGTACAGCTCTACCCGTAGTACCCCCCCTTGCATTATTCCTTTCTTTTGCATTTCCAATGGCATTTCTGTCAGTGGTTTCACTGTGTTTTGTATAAGGGGGTTTTCTACTGGATCCGCTATTTTAATTAACAAAAAAGAGAAAAGACACAGGCTTCGTGTCACAGCAATTACAGCCAAGGCAGCCTCCTCACCAGTGCAAACACCTTTTCCTCAACGCCAGGCTGGTGATTTGATTCTTTCCAAAGCTCCTCTGCAAAGAAGCCTTTTCCTTACCAAGCAATTACTTGGATTGCTGACACTGGTCTCTTCTGTTTCCAGGAAAGACATCGAAACCTCTGAGCAGAGGAGACAAAAGGCACCAGTGGGAGTTGAACCCAGGATCTCCTGTTTACTACACAGGTGCTTTAGCCAGCTTAGCCATGGTGCCTTCCTTTGGAAGAGTTTTGCAACTGCTCCACTTGATGCTCCAATACAATACGTCCAATTTCAAAAGACTTTCCTGCAAGACCTGCTGACACTGAACTGCCTGGCTCGCTGTGCGCAGAAAGCCACAGCTGAGGGGAGAAAGGGTTTCAGTGTCACTCTTTGCCTGCTACCAGCCCTGACTGGATCATGGTTAGTTCATTGCATTGTGATCACAGCAACCTCGGCTCGACTCTGGGTGACAGTCGCCTTTTCATCAGCTCCAGACATGTCATTTGCCGCATTCCACGATATACCCAGCAGGAGGCGCTCTCTGTCTTGAACAAGCATTTACAGGGTTGCCCAGGAAGGTCTTTTCTGTTTAGAAGTCAGATACCAAAAAGGGAGCCCGACCAATAAACTCGGCTCCACCAGGAAAAACTGGCCGGCCAAGCCAGGAGCTCCTGGTTCCTAGAAAGGCTCTTCAGCCAGCTCTTCTGACAGGTCACTCCCTAGAGGCCTTGCAAGACCCACTGCCGATGATCATTGAGAAAGATGCCAAACCAGAGTTCTCCACGGCCTGCAGACTTGCAGCTATTAGGAGCTCTGGGCACGGAGAGGCCCCTGCTAGTGGAAAAAGGGTTTGGCAGTGAGACACTCTGGGCCTCAAAGCAGAACCCTGGACCCAGTAGAATCTTTTTTTTTCTTTTACTGGGGTATTTTCTTTCATCCCCATAACGAGTGGCACTGGTGGTGATAACTGGAAACGTGTGTCTAAGGAAATTGCTTGTGTGACTTATGGGTAGCCAGTGCGGTAAAAGCAAAGTCCTCTCTCTTTGGCTGGTTTGGTGCCTTTGGAGTAAAGGAAACCCAGCCTTGGGTTAGAACTGCCCTGCTCGACGCAATGTGTCCTGAACTGATACTCTCAGAAGTGTCCAACAAAGGCAGCATCGTTACAGCTGCACAAAGCTCTTGGTCTCCCTCATGGCTCGTCAGGGAAGCTCGGCCACGTCCGCAGCCTGGGCCACCCCGGCTGATGGAGCGCAGAGCCACGGGCCTCTCTTGAAGGCTCAGATCAAAAAGGAACGAGCTCCCGCCTAGCAGAGGATGTCTCTGCTCCAGCAATCTCTGGGTTATGGGTTCATCAGGCTTTCCACGTATATCACCCGGTCTCCAGCATCCACAGTAGCACCTTGTGAGCTCCAGCATTGGAGGCAGCTGCACAGGGTGCTAGGCAGCAGCCTTCGCATCCACAGGTCTGTGTCCCTCTGGTACAGGAGGTCAGTGCATTTGGCTATTAACGGAAAGACCGATGGGTCAAGTTCTCCTGGGGATGGTAGTAATCCCTGGCTTCTCCAGATGTGCTGAGACCCTCAACAGTCCCCTTCGGCTTCCTCAGAACTGTCCCTCTTGGCCTCAGTGTTTTCAGCTGTGCTGGATACATCTCGGAAAAGCCAGTGAAGTTGCCCCATGGAAACATGCTGGCTCGAAACCCTTAAATCCATGGATTAAAACCATCCTCTGCTAGGCTGTGCTTGTTCCTTTTTGCTCTGGGCCTTTGAGGAAGGCAACAGCCTTCCTGGGAGCGGCCCGGCACCTCGGGCTGCCTGGGCTGAGGACAAGAGTTACCATTTGAAAGTAAGAGCCAGGCATCTCTCGTCTGTTTTCCCCTTGCTGCTGGGGCCAGGTGGGAAGGGAGCGAAATGTGGCCACTGAATGTCCACTGAGAAGACCCCGGGGGGGGGGGGGTCCACTGAATGTCCACTGAGAAGACCCCCGGGGGGGGGTCCACTGAATGTCCACTGAGAAGACCCCGGGGGGGGGGGGGTCCACTGAATGTCCACTGAGAAGACCCCGGGGGGGGGGTCTTCGGGGCAGCGAACTGGGGACTTCAGTGGCATCCCGGGGGAGCATAAATCAGCCTCCTTTCAATTGACAGCTGAACTCACTGACCCACAATAGTACAGTGACACCTACCAGCAGCAGGGACACAGTGGAAGCGCGCTGGGCCCATAACACAGAGGTTGATCAATCAAAACCCTCTTCTGCTAGCACCGGGCCTCCCTCTTCCTCCACTGGGCCTTCAGGTGAGGGGGCGGCTTGTACAGCACCGAGAGTCTAACCTGTGAGGCAGGAAGTGGCTGAAACCCACAGCCTGCTGGGGAGCTCCCCGAAGTTATTAAGGGACAGAGACTCCTAAGTGCCCTTGGTGACAAGGGTTTGGGGTTCACCGAGGCCAGTAAGGGGGTCACTGTGTCTGCCTTGTAACTCTGGGTGTCAGGTCATGGTGCAGCTTTGATCTAGAGCTCTGATCCCATCAACCCACCAGCAGCCACAGCCTCACCCTGGGTCTGCTCCACCAGGTTACTCCTCACAGGCTGACCTGACCCCCTTCCAGCCCCAGATTCACCCCAATCATCCCACTGCTACTCAGAGCCACAGACATGGAGGTGCTGGCGGAGGGAGCTGTGACTCTAGGATGGGTTCTTCTCTGAAGATGGCTGACAGGAAGGTGGCGCTCAGCTCTGTCAGGGGTCTGCCCAGTTGCCTTGGTGACAGGCGATGCCGACATTTCTGTCAGGTGCATAAACAGGGAATTTGACTTCCAAGTGAATGTCAGAAATCTGCAATTACGGGAGAGAATTTCCACACTGCCTACAACCGTATTTCACTGGCCTAATGGATAAGGCATTCACTTTCTACACCAGAAATTGTGGGTTCAAGTCCCACCTGGGGTGAACAACTACTGTCTTCCTGTATATTGCAAGGGAGTGTAGGTCTTATTTTCACCAAGGAAGCTGGGGGATGTTCAAGCCTAGCAGAGGATCACAAAGAACGGGATCTTGGGAACAATCCCCCAGAGATGTCACCTTCCACTGGACAAATACTTTATAGACCCACCAATAGGAACCAGTTAATCCTAGTGTAGGGGGGAGATGCTGAAAGTGATGACTGAATTGGTGAAAGAAAAAATTCCAGTTAGCATGCCAAAGTGTCCAAGGAGATCGGGATCTCGAAGAACCCCACTGACGGATGAATGGGGAAGGTACATCTGTTACACTTGTGAAAGGCCAGGACATACTAGTTGAAAATGTCCACCGAGAAGGAGAGCAGAGTCCCAGGCACTCAAAATCAATGGGGCACCAGCTGCGAGTGGTCCATCTACAGTAGAAGGACAACCAGTGGCAGAATGATTCCTAGGCCTGACCTTGGTGGAAAATCACTCTGCACAGTGTTGAGAGGAACGTAGGCCATGCCTGCATATCTAGCCTTCAGTAAGCGAGCATCTGGAGACTGTCAGCTGACCCTTGCTTCAGCAGGGCTGATAGTTGGAATCCAGGAGCAGAGATACAGGCTGGGGCAGGGGGGATTTCATTTTAATTCTTATCTTTGGCTGACTATTCGGCCTTTTCTCCATAGGTCTGGGGTCAGATCCTCCCCTTCCCCTTCAATGCAGTGGGGAAAACAGGCCCATCTCTGGGCCAGGAAATACCCTCCCCCACTTATTAGAGGACTCTGTGTTTACGGGGAACGTTAGCCTGACCCATAGTTGAGAATTAGAGCTGTTCTGGCCATTGTAGAACAAATTTCACAATCGTTGGCATTTTCCTCAGGGTCCCAGCTCCTCGCGCAATGTGAGAATTTCAGCTTTAAAAAAAGTAAATTTCTAGCTCTCATAACTGAGGGAGACTCTTGACAATGTGATTGTCTGAGGCTCAAAACCCAGACGGGAAATCAACTCCCCCCTTTTGTTCAAAGTCTCATTCTGTGGGACTCTCTGGTCTGGTTTTTGGAGGGTAGAAGTGGCACATGCCATCCGCACACACCCCTAGCACCCCGATACAGCTCTTAAAATGCCCGCTGCCCTAGCAGTGTCCTCAGTAAGTAACCAAGGCCTTTCTGCATTGAACAGCGCCCCCTTCTGGAGTTGGATTAGTTAAAGGAAAGTTCAGCAGACCCAAGGCAGCCCTTCACCCAGCCCCTGGGCAGGGGGGCAGGCTGCATGTGAGTAGCGCCTGTAATGGGGGCCTCCCCCAGAGAGGGAAGAACTGGGACCTTGGGTCTCAAACCCGGAGCTCCACAGGGCTCCCAGGTGCCTAGGAAATCTCCACAGAACTGCTCACTGCCCATGGCGTTAGGATTTGTGTTACAATAGCACCTGGAGCCCCTTGTGCCAGGCCCCACACAGACCCCCACTGAGCTCAGCACCCCCATTGTGCCAGAGGCTGCACAGACCCTGAGCAAGACCAAACGCCCCATTCTGCTGGCTGCAGTACAGCCTCCCATTGAGATCAGGGCCCCATGAGCTGTGTGCTGTATGCACAGCGAGACAATTTCTTCCCCAACGAATGAGATTCTCAATAGCCAGAGGAAGGATTCGGATCCTCACTGTACAGAGGGGAAAACGGAGGGACACAGTGGCTCAGAGACCTGTCTAAAGTCGTACATACAGTCGGAGACAGAGCCAGGAACTGACCCAAGGTGTCCTGAGCCCCAGGCCAGTAGCTTCACCACAGACCATCCTGTCACTGCTCTGGGGTTACATTTCCAGACAGATGGCAGCTCTGTCAGCCGGGGGAGGGGGGGTGGGGAGCTGTAGAGGGGAGGGGGCATTATTAAGGGAGAGCAATACACAAGGATTTGGGGAGAGCTATAATTGAAAGGGAGTCATGCAGGGCTGGGCTGAGGCGAGCCCGGGGTCTGAGCCCAGACATCAGTTCCTGTCCGGCTGAGTCTAGCAATCCAAGGGAGAATGTTCCTGCTTAGCACTGACTTGCTGCTGGGGCAGGTCCCGTGCCCCTCCCCCAAGTTGCCCCACCCTGGGGCAGGCCCTGCAAGTGAGGGATAGCAGGAGTGGCCAGGCCAATGGCTCTCTCTCCCCACAGGTCTCCCCCTGCCAGGCACCTTGTACTGCCAGTGGTACCTCTGCAGACTGGGCATCAACCCCCCCGCCAGCCCCACCCTCGTGACAGCATTTCCCACCATTCTACACTGGCCAGCAGCAGGGCGACGGTGGGTGAACCAGGCCCCATTCGATGGCTGGGCAGGGATCAGGGACACAAGGCTCCCTGCCCCTCTTGCCAGGGAGTCTGACCATCAGCCCCTCCCTGGGCAAGGCGGGCTGGCCAGAGACAGTCCAGGAGATGCAAAGCAGGCTGCAGCATGGCTGGAAAGCAGCTACTGAGATGGGAAGAGCCCCATGAGAGGGCAGTGAGAGATTTGTGACCCTGACTTGTGTCAGCCACTACACAGTGGGGTTTGGGGGGCTCTGGGAGCCAGGACTCCTGGGTTCTGAGGTACAGCCGAGCCCTCTGTCTCACCAGTCTGGGATCCTCTTACACTGTGATATTGTGACAAGCTGCAAAGTCCTCCAAGCTTCACTCAACAACATCCACAGGCAGGGACCATGCCCAGCTATGTTCATGAAGGGTCCGGCCAGTCAATCGTGAACCCGCAATAGGCTACAGCCAAAATACCCCCAAGCTCCTCAGTCTAGGACCTCGGAGCTGTACCATCCTGCCCTCATCAAAACCCATCCAGTGTGAATTTATTAACCAGTTCACACTTCTACAAAGGAAAGTGGACATGAACCAATTCTTGTTCCTGTGCTGAGTTTTCCCTTTGAATTTCACACAACACACAGGGGTTTAGGTAAAATATAAAACAGATTTATTAACTACAGTAGATTTTAAGTGATAGCAAACAGACCAACGTAGATGACCTAGCAAATAAAGAAAGTTGCAAGGTAAGTTTTAGATGCTATGTAGGATTTCTATCAAACAGTGTCTTACTCAGTACAGGCAGGTCAGCTTCTGCACACACAGGCAGGCTTCCTCCTTCCCTGCCTCAGACCAGCATCTCCGCCCCAGTTCAGTCTTCTTCCTCCGGTCCTCCTAGGTGTGGTGTTGTGGGGGAAAGTGAGGTCAGTTGTGTGTGTCCTTCCCCCTTTTATATCATCTTCCAAGGAAAGTCTCTTCCTGTGTCCTGGGTCTTCCTCTCTGGGATCCCTTCAGGTCGTGGCCCAGACTCCAGCAGGCTCTGTTAAGATGCAGAAATTAAACACAGGCAACGTCTATTAATGGGAATCCCCATAATGTTGTGCAATGACAGTGCACATGACTGAGGTGCTGGGCTCTGTCCCTGCTGCTTCCTCCCTGCAGTTCACTGGAGACTGTTCTTTGAACAGCTGGATTTCTCATTACAAATCTCAGCCCATGCTGTGTCAGCAGCCACAGCGAAATCCCCCTCCCTAGTGTCTTTCACACCTACATTCATCACAGGGAAAACAGGGGGGATTTGCTGCAAACCTGTTCCTGCACCCCCCATGTGAATACAAGGGAAATACGAGATCCAGAACTCCCCTGTTCTGCTCCTCGGGGCTGGTTTGCTAGAGGGCCAGTGAGACTCAGGCTCCAATCTCTTGGACTAGGTCTCTCTCTCCAGAGGTCCCAGTGAGAGCAGTGAACCCCCAGGTTAGAGCCCCCCTCACTTACCCTTGGCAGATACATCAGAGCCACTCATCCTTGGTCATTTGCTGTGCAGAGGAGGAGGAGAAGAGAAAGTCTATTAGCACCTCTCACAGGGCAGGGTTTCAGTGGAGTTAGTGGATACGGGAACTCTTATCCACAGGGAACAGTCATCCCCTTACTATTCCCTAGCAGTGAGGTGGCTGGCGCACAGATCAGTCTACAGTGCAGCTGCCCTGGATTGCCATTATTCACATGCAAACAACGTTACCACTGTAGGGGATCAGCCCGGACTTGTGCTCTTCATGCCTCGTGAGAACGGGAACACTGAATACTCAACATTCAATGGCCAGCAAAGTAGGAGATGCTGGGCTAAGGATACATAAGAACATAAGAATGGCTGTACTGGGTCAGACCAAAAGTCCATCTGGCCCAGTCTCCTGTCTTATGACAGTGGCCAGTGCCAGGTGCCCCAGAGGGAATGAACAGAACAGGGAATCAACAAGTGATCCATCCCGTTTCCCATTCCCACTTCTGGCAAACAGAGGCTGGGGCACATCCCAGCCCACCCTGGCTAAGAGCCACTGATGGACTCACCCTCCATGAACTTATCTAGTTCACTTTTGAACCCTGTTACAGTCTTGGCCTTCACAACAGCCTCTGGCAACACCCCCCAGATACCCCTGACAAACCACCATAACTCTGCCCCCTTTGGTCTGTGCCCAGAGGTGTCCTTCAAGCACATCATAGATTCACCATCACCCCGTGTTCCCTCTAAGATGCGCTGTCACGTGGCCACCTAGACGTGAATTGAATGCCGCACACTTCATTAGCAGAGCTGTGCATGGCGGGGTGTGTTCAGGTGCCTCTCTCCTGCTGCTCTGCAGCCATGTTACTCCTGCCCTTTGTCTTGGAGCCCCTGGCCAGCAGCTCCTGGGACCCTACTCCCGGCTGTGCAGAACGGGGAGGAGAGGGGTGGTGCTGATGTCAGGATTCCCCCTCCCCCCCACCATGTGACCTATCTCCGCAGTGCAGGGCTGGGGGGTGCACAGAGCGCAGGAGAGCTCAGCTGCTGTGGTCTGAGCCTTCTGGTGTGAGTGCCTTAAAGTAGGGTGACCAGACGTCCCGATTTTTGTGTGTCTGTCCCGAGTCCCGATCAGACTCCCGTCGGGACGCGTCTTGTCCCGATTTTGGAGTTTGCAGATGATCCCTGCGTGCGCATGGCCCCGCCCACTGCCCCAGGCAGCCATGTGCTGCCTGCCTGAGCCCTGCCCAGGCAGGGCTCATCTCTAACGTCTGGAATTTGGATGGGGAGAGTGCTGCAGGCCCCGAGACAGATCGCAGCCTGCTCCTGTCCTTTCCCCCCCACCTCTCCGGCTGGCAGAGACTGGGGAGGACCCTCCCACACAACCAGGCAGCCCCCGGCCGGCCCCACGGGGGGGGGGGGGGAGGAGAGGGGTAGCAGGAGGTGGGCTGGCAGCAGCAAGCAATGGCCAGCCCAGGAGAGCTCTCTCTCTGCCCTGCCTGCCTCAGAAGCATGCTGCTTGCTGCCTGTAAGGAGGGGGGGGGGGGGAGAGCCCACTACTCTCTAACTCTCACCCTAGGAGCCAGAGACCTCCAGAGCTGGTGAGTGTGGCCAGGGAAGGGGGGCAGGGTCAAGTGTGGATGAGTGTTTGGGAGGTGTGGGGGGTGCTGGTCTATGAGGGTTGGTGTGGAGGATGTCTGGTGGAGGGCTCAAAATAAAAATAACAACAATATCAAGAAAATATTCATTTATTTTCATTAAATATATAAACTAAATGAAATTAATAACATTTCAAACCAAACATATATTCATTCTACTATACAATGCTACATTCATTTTAAAAAGTTTTAAAATAAGCAGTGCTCCATGAAAAGGGAATGGGGGGCAGGGTGAAGGCGCAAGGTAAAATTTTTGCCAAGTTCACTATCCTTGCCCCAGGAAGGAAGGGGTCCGTCCTCTGCAAGACACCTCACTTTTATAGCAGCTTCCCTCTCCTGCAAATCTGGGTCTGTGTCCATTGCTCATTTTTGCTGCTTCTCTCTGGTCTGGTGCTGCTGTTAACCCCTGAGGGTTATGTCTGCTCTTAGTCAGCCCACTTGACAAGTTTGATTGTCCTTGATTTGTCTCTCTTCCCCTCTCCAACCCTTGCACTGTCTGGAGGTGCCTGCCTTCCATGCCTCCTCATTCACATCTCATTCATTCAACAGGGCACTTGATTATAAAGTGGAGGGGAAGATCTTATTCTACTCCTAGCAGAGACATTTTTCTTTTACCTTAATTATACTACCTTAGGGGCTATAACAGATTACCAAAGTTCAATACAGAGTTTCTAAAACAAGATTATATGAAAAGGCATAATACAAAAGTCATATAAAAGTTAAACAAAAAT
This sequence comes from Sternotherus odoratus, assembly GCA_032164245.1. NCBI lineage: Eukaryota > Metazoa > Chordata > Testudines > Kinosternidae > Sternotherus > Sternotherus odoratus. The sequence goes on along the minus strand of JAVMKO010000019.1, from coordinate 15,508,065 downwards.
GCATAATGCAGAGATTTATCTACAGGCGGGGGAGCGTAGGAGGGGTGGTGTGAACAACACTGTGCATGTATTGGGGGGAAGTCTCTGGGCATAGGTAAGTGTCAGAGGCTGCATCCTCCTCCCCAGCAGAGTGTGTGCAGACCAGTCCACCTTGCTCATGGCAGAGCCAAGGAAAGGAGGCACCTGCTCTGCACATGCTGATTCTACTCAGAGCAGGCTGGGGCGGAGCACTGCTAAGCTGCTGCCCAGTTCACTCACCCACATTGTCAAGCAGGGATTGCACCTAGCCATGTACATCTGTTTGAGGTACTAATTGGGGCACCATTTGTCCCATATTCAGGTAAAATGTAAAAATTGGTAGTGACATAGAAAATTAGTTGATTGGGAATGTCCCATTAAACCTGATTGTGATCTATTGGAAATTTTGGTTTTTCAGGTTGTTTTCCAGTGTAATGCAAATTTACCAGAGGGATCTATAGTTTGCTTCAGCTGTCCGTGGCTGAAGCTGGGCTGAAGGCAGGACTATGGGCCTCCCCTCTGTGACTGCGGCTGGAGCCAGCATTAGAACTCGGACCCCTCACTCCCCTGCCCTGCAACTGGGTCTGACTTTGCAACCAGGATCCTGCGCCCATGTCTGTCCTGTCCTGCAGCTTTGGCCGGGGGGTGGAGCCGGAGCCCTGTGCCCCTGACCCCGTGCTTTCTATAGGCTTTTTTCAGCTTCCTAGGGCTGTGTGCCCCCTCTCATGGCTCCAATCAGGGCTCTGCACCTTTGCCTGTGGTGCCCCGCCCCCCCCACTCATGCCCCGCCCCCCGCTCGACTTCCCCAGCAACCAGTACATAAGCACACACTCACTCTCTCTCTCTCTCACACACACACACTGTGGGGACTCATACACAAATGGTTTCTCTCTCTCTCTCTCTCTTCATACCAGGCATTAGATGGCCTCCGAGACAGTCTGCAATTCATGTAAATCTTTCCCATCATTTTAGTCTTGGTCTGTTCCTGAAGCTAATTACAGGAGACAAGTGAGGAGGGGTTTTGAACTCTTGCTCATCGAGGTCACAGTGGTGCTGATCTGAAGTCAATGGAAAGACTCCCATTGGCTTCAACAGGGTTCAGGTTAGACCCAGATTTCATAATCATCGAAACCCAATTTCAGGTAAGTCAGAAGACGTGTAACATTAAAAGCAGCTCAGACCCCTCAGGGTCAAACTCAGGTACACACAGCACAGCCCTAGGGGGATAATAATTCAGCCCAACACCCCCCTATACATTCCTGACTATTGCACTTGGTCTGCACGAGCAAAAGTGGAACCCAGACCCACAAGCAACACAATTCCTCCAGTGATAGCAAAGGTGGAGCAATTGAGATGGGGTTCAGGTGTTTTTAACCACTGTATCATCTAGAACAGTGGTCTTTAAAAGTGGGGTGCGTAAGACCACCCATGGGGGTGCTCGAGACCCCAGCACCACTGCCGATCCTGCCCAGAAGACTGCCGAACTCGCAAGTGGTCTATTTTTGTCCCGCCGAAATGCCACAGAAAGTGGAAGCTTTATATTCGGCAGCATTTTGGTGGACATACCCCGGAGGCCACAAGTGGAGACGGGACCCAGGAAAGGGGCCGCTGCTGCAAAACTCTGAAGAACGCTGATCTAGACTTCCTCTGAGCAAGGTTACAGAACTTGTGTCTACAGCCACTTTACACTAATGAAGACCTCTGCTAGGAAAACAACACAGCAGGGCACAGATAATCCACCAAGTTCTTGGAATGTATTGGAGACCATTTTTCTTTCAGAATGTGGAGAAAGCTACTAGGGGAGAGGCCGTTCTAGATTTGGCTTTGACAAATAGGGAGGAATGGGTTGAGAATTTGAAAGTGGAAGGCAGCTTGGTGAAAGTGATCATGAAATGATAGAGTTTGTGATTCCAAGGAATGGAAGGAGGGAAAACACACAATAAAAGAATGGATTTCTAGAAGGCAGACTTTAGCAAACTCACGGAGTTGGTACGTAAGTTCCCATAGGAAACAAGTCTAAGCGGAAAAACAGTTCAGGAGAGTTGGAAAGTTCTCAAGGAGACATTATCAAGAGCACAAGTGTAAACTATCCCACTGCACAGGAAAGAAATGAAGGATGGCAAGAGACCACACTGGCTTAACCAGGAGATCTTCAATGATCTAAAAATCAAGTAAGAGTCCTACAAAGTGGAAACTAGGTCAAATTACAAAGGATAACTAAACAAAACACAAGCATGTAGGGGGAAAATTAAAAAGGCCAAGTTGCAAAACAAGATCAAACTAGCTAGAAATAAAAGGTAACAAGAAAACATCCTACAAATACATTAGAAGCAAGAGGAAGACCAAGGACAGGGTAGGCCGATTAGTCAATGAGGAAGCAAAGACAATAACAGAACATGTGAAAATGGGAAAAGGGCTAAAAGACTTTTTTGTTTCAGTTTTCACCAAAATGTTTCATAGCGACTGGACGTCTAACATAGTGAACACCAGTGAAATTGAGGTAGAATCTGAGGCTAAAATAGGGAAAGAACAACTTTAAAATGATTTAGACAAGTTAGATGTCTTCAAGTCACCAAGGCCTGATGAAATGCATCCTAAAATACTCAAGGAACTGACTGAAGAGATCTCTGAGCCAATATCTCTGAAAAAGTCATGGAAGATGGGAGAGAGGACTAGAATCTAGTGCCCATCTATAAACAGGGGATTAGGGACAACCTGAGGAATTACAGACCAATCAACTTCAATACTCAGAAAGATAATGGGGCAAATTATTAAGCAATCAATTTGCAAACACTTAGAAGATAATAAGATGATAAGGAACAGTCAGCATGGATTTGTCAAGAACAAATTGCATCAAACCAACCTGATAGCTTTCTTTGACAAGGTAAAAACAAACCTTGTGTATACGGTGAAATGGTAGACGTGGTATCTCTTGACTTTAGATATGGTCTCACAGGACCTTCTCATTAACAAACTAGGGAAATACAGCCTAGATGCTGCTAATATAAGATGGGTGCAAAACTGGTTGGAAAACCGCTCCCAGAGAGTCATTATGAATAGTTCACAGTCATACTGGAAGGGCATATTGCGTGGGCTCCCTCAGGGATCAGTTCTGGGTCTGGTTCTGCTCAACGTCTTCATCAATGGTTTAGATAATGGCTTAGAGAGTACACTTATCAAGGTTGTGGATGATACCAAGCTGAGCGGAGTTGCAAGTGCTTTGGAGGACAGGATTAAAATACAAAATGATCTGGATAAACTGGAGAAATGGTCTGAAGTAAATAGGATGAAATTCAATAAGGACAAATGTAAATCACCTCACTTCGGAAGAAACAATCAGTTGCACACATAAAAAATTGGGAAATGACTGTCCAGGAAGGAGTACGGCAGAAAGGGATCTAGGGGTCATAGTGGATCACAAGCTAAATATGAATCAGTCACGTTACACTGCTGCAAAAAAAAGCAAACATCATTCTGGGATGTATTAGCTGGAATGTCGTAAGCAAGACACGAGACGTAATTCTTCTGCTCTACTCTATGCTGATTAGGCCTCCGCTGCAGTATTGTGACCAGGAGGGATGTGGATAAACTGGAGAAAGTCCACGGGAGAGCAACAAGAATGATTAAAGATCTAGAAAACATGGACCTATGGGGCAAAAATGTAAAGAATTGGGTTTGTTTAGACACAGAAGAGAAGACTGAGGGGGAGACGTGATAACAGTTTTCGAGTACATAAAATGTTACGATCAGGAAAAAATTGTTTTCATCAACCAGGAAAGGACAAGAAGCAATGGGCTTAAACTGCAGCAAGGGAGGTTTAGGTTGGACATTAGGAAAAAGTCCTGTTAGGAGCACTGGAATGAATTGCCTAGAGAGGTTGTGGAATCTCCCTCATTGCTGGTTTTTAAGAGCAGGTTAGTCGGGGGTGGCTTAGATAATACCTAGTCCTCATGAGTGCAGGGAACTGGACTAGATGTCCTCTCAAGGTCCCTTCCAGTCCTACGACTCTCCGATTCTATGGTACTAAACTAGAGCAATAGTTGGAGGTTTCCCTAAAATCCTCCTTGTAGACAAGTCCTATGAGTGGGGGCGAGGATCTCCTGTCAGTGCCTCTAGGCTAAAATCCACAAGCAAATACTGATGGCTGTTCCGAGATGGCCACTTGAGAAGAGGCGACGGGTCTTGTCACTCACCCTGAGCTACAGCGTAGCCGTCTCCCTCCCTCCCTGCAGAGAAAAGGCAAATTTAGTGAATGCAGCTCCCAAGGCAGGAACTGACTCCAATCTGTGTCCACAGCTCACAAACAGGGTCCCTGGCCCAGCACAGCCCCCTGGTGCCCAGTAATGGACTCAAGGCCCCAAGCGCTCACGATCGGCAGGACAGTAAGACACAACGAGACAGTTTCCAAAGACCTCGGTGCACTGGCTGCTGAGCTCTTCCGAAACCTCACCCCATATAAACTGTAACCCGCAGTCAGGTTCTGGGTCTGGCCCTCCAGCAGCTCCCCTTGGGGGTCATTAGCTCAGTCCCGCAGTGGGGCAGTTACACCGTACGGACACTGGCTCCTGTACTGCTGTCCTGAGGGGTATGTGCAGGAACCAGCAAATCCAGGAAATCCCCCATCCCAGGCTCTTTACCTGGGTGTTTCTTCTTCCAGACGACTACTCCGATGAGAACACCGATCAGGACACCTGCAGCGATAACTCCAGACACAACGGGAATCAGACTGTTACTTGGTTCTGAAATGGAATGGAGAGAACGATCAATGGGGAAAAATCCACCCCCCATTAAAACCCCCCTTTCATCCCATTGCAGGGATCAGTCAATCTGCTCCCCAGATAAGGGCTGAGTCCTGAAACCCTCCACCCCCCCCAGTGCAGCTACCATGTACCCATCATGCATTGCATCCCACTATAGAAAGTCCTGGACACTAGACCCAGCCTTCCCCACTTCAATTCATAATGAATATTTAGCACTGGAAATAGAAGACTTTTATAACATTAGAGGTAACAAAGTCCTGTGGCACCTTAAAGACTAACTATAAAGTTTTGAAGCATGAGCTTTCGTGGGCTAATACCCACTTCGTCGGTATTAGCCCACGAAAGCTCATGCTTCAAAACTTTATAGTTAGTCTTTAAGGTGCCACAGGACTTTGTTACCTCTGCTATTCCAGACTAACACGGCTACCTCCCTGATTCTTTATAACATTAATCAATCTTCAGCCACCTAACCACGGGAGAGCATGGACGTCAGTATCATCCCTAAATGGGAAAGGGGGAAAACTTCTGAGGTTTACAGAGTGAGTCAGTGCAAGAGCCAGGAATAGACCCCAAGAATCCTGATGGCCAGCCCCTCCTGCTCTAACCCACTAGCCCCCACTCCTCTTCCAGGGACAGAACCCAGGAGTCCTGGCTCCCAGTCCTCCATTTGTCCACATCCCAATTAACCAAGGAAAAAGATGGCTGGAAGGCAGCTCCATGTGTAAAAAATTCTTCCTCCACTTCCTTGTGCTAGGGGCCCAGGAGACTCTCCCCTGATGCAGGGCTCTAGTCTGCCTCCTCGCTCCATTCCCAGGCCAGACCCTGTCTTCCGGATTCACTGCGCACAGAAACAAGCTGCTGTCTCTGGCCACATGGGCAGGAATGAAGGGCCCCCAGAGCCCTGTTCCTGAGAACCTGCTGAATCCTAGATTCAGGACTGGAAGGAATCTTGAGAGGTCATCTAGTCCAGTCCCCTGCACAGACCCACTGTAAAATATATAATAAAAATATATTGTATTGCTGAGATGTATCCAACAGCCCCAGAGGCAGTAAACTGGAGAGCAAGACGTGAGTCCCAGGCACTGCGGGTCCCAACTCTAGCCCAAGAACCTGACTGCAGAGGGACAGGGCCAAAGGGGACAGGGCCTCACAGACCCTGAGGAAACTCCACCTTCAGCCTAGAAATCCAAATGAGAATTATTCAGGATTAATGGATTCCCCCTCGCCCACTAGGAGAACAGACAAACACAGACTCCTTACCCCAGGAGACAGAGAGCGGCTCTAACAGGCTTTCATGCTCCACCTGACATGAATAATGGGCTTTGACCTGGGGATCAATCTCCATTGTCACCCAGGTCTGGTAGGTCCCGTCCCCACTGGGGAGGATGCCTTCAGAGTAGGTCTCCTGCTGTCTGCTCTCCCCATTTCTCAGCCAGGTCACGGCGATGTCCCGGGGGTAGAACCCACTGACCTTACAGGAGAGGGTGGTGAGGCCGTGGTGAGATGACCGGTCGCTCACTCGAGCTGTTGGGCGCTCTGGGGAAAAGGAGAAACTGAAGTTAGTTATTTTCAAGCTCTAATCCAGGCAGCCTTTGCTGGAGCTTTGCAGCATGAAATTCTGAGAGCCCAGCAGTGGGGGAGGAGGAGAGTCCATGAGACGGAATCCCTCTGACGAGAGAGAACGACCATGTTAGAGGGTTTCTGTGCCGAACTCTCAGCATCAGCAACGGTGAATCCTGAATCCAGGTCCCTGACCTGGCCACTGCTCCCAACCACAGTGACACCAGAACCTTGACGGGCTTCACTAAGCTCCAGATACACGTGTCACAGAGGACAACCCTTAATCACACGCTACACATGTGCTCATCTCCTCTCAGTCCCTGGATAGGAAAGAGAAGAATCCTGCCCTGGCAGGGAGCAAAATATGGATCAACTGACCAATGAGAGATGGAAAGGGCCCATTTAACAAAAAGTGACCCACAGTGCTAAATTGCCTCTCAAACTAGCTAATGTTAATTGGCTAATTTCTTGTAGGTTGTCACCAAATCTATTTACCCCAATATTATGGATTTCAAAAGGATTTACCCTTATGTTGAAAAACCAATTTCCCACCCTCTTGGCACTGAAATACACATTACACGGCTGTGAATGGCTTTTTCTTGTTTGGCATTTGTAAAGATGGCAAAGGACAAGATAATGTTCTATGTGGTTTGTGAGAGAAATAAGCAACTAGTATGTTGAAAAATCTGGACACACTTTTCAAGTAACCTTGAACAGCGAGCGCAAACTGTTTGGTAAGGGAAAGATCAGGGTGTGTATTGATGCTAATTAATCTGGGAAATTTGTGCCCCTGGTAACAGACAAGGCTCATACATGGGTAACAGTGAGTTAACATTTTGAAGTAGACTACATTGCAACTGTTCTCCTGAGTTGGAGTGGTAAAGCGTTTAACCTCTTCCCTTCTATGTTTTTGCTGATTAATCCTTAACTAAAAACTTTGGTAACAAATGTGACTGATTTTGATTATCTGATGTCTTATTGATAAAAGAATCAAGAAGTATGAAAGTGTTGCAGCAAAGGTAAGTCTTGAAGGGGAAAAATTTTAAAGACAAGGGGACCCTTCTTCCAGGTTAGTATGGGGAGGGCAATTCCACATGCAGGGGAGGGCATGGAAGAAAGCACAGATGACTGTGGGAGAAGTTTGGACATAGAGACAACAATAACAAACCTACCGTCATGGATGGAAGACAGGGGCTGGGGGTAACACAGTAAACATGTTGGTATAGACAGTGAATGAGGAAGGGCTGCCTGGTGAATGAAGCTGGTATCCACAGAAGAGCTGGCACTTTCATAATTAAGATTGAGTGGAGCTTTCTCTACAGAGTCTATTTTTCGGAGTGCTCTAAAATGCCCAGGCAGATTGTCCTGATAACGCTGCGTCACACCAGGGAAAGAGCTAGAATTTGTGGTGTGAATTTCAGGTTATTTGGTCAGCTTCTCTGCAATGAACTGCTTTTAATATTTTTCAATTTCTTATCTTTTCCCCCCAGCAGAGCTGGGGGTGGGGGAGGGGTTATTTCCCCACCCATCCCTGGTGCAAGATTTGCTGAATGGCTCCCTACCCCCTGCTCCATTTTGGAACTGGGGCTGGGGAATGGAGATGTGACCAGTAGTGACCCGCTGGGTGGGCCTTGTACCCCTGCCTTACCTTTCCTCTGCAGAGTCTCCTTCCCGTACTCTAGAGAACTCCTTAGCCAGGGAATACATTCCTCCTCCAGGTAGTGTTTCCATCCCTGGTTGTCACCTATTTCAGCATCCCATCTCCTCTTGGTGATCTGAACCCCAATATCTGCTGCTACCCACGTCACGGTCTCCGCATCGAAGGTAAGAAAGTCTCGTCCGTCATATGAATCCTGGTAAAACCCCCGAGTGGTGTTGTCTTCCTGGAGATCACAGCCGGATATCATCTGGATAATGTGAAACCCTGAAACACACCTGACATGCTTATTACACACGATTTAATTATTCTTTGTCATTACAGTATTTTTATTACATTATAAAACAGCAACACTCTTCCATGATTCTCTGGCCTGGGTGACCAGCGGGCCGGACTAGCTGGGTCTGATGGGAACTTCTGGCTTTACAACCTGCTCTGCCTGGGAAGTGACCACACATGGGGGTCAGGGGGTTCCCCAAAGGGCGGCAGAGGCAGAAATCTGGGGTGTTTGGGGAGGGACCAGCACGACAGTCCTGTTTTGGAGGGTGTCAAAAAATGTCTTTTGCATGGACCCTCCCCCCCGTGTCCCTCTGTCCCCCACGTTCACACTGACTCCTGTGAGATGACCCCGCGGACCCCTCTGTCCCCTGCCCCCGCTCACACAGACTCCACCATCCTCCACCCTGTCTCTGTGTCCCCGTGGCCCTGTGTCGGGCCGTGTCCCGCACTCACCCTCGGTCCGGTTGTAGAGCTCACGCAGGGTGTTCAGACTCGCTCTGAACCAGGCCTCCCAGCGCCGGGCCCACCGGGTCTGATGGTTCCAGAACTCCTGGCCCTCGTTCTGCGCCATCCACGCCGTGCGGGGCTCCACCCTCTGCATCCCGCTGGTATATTCAAAAACAACCTGATCATCCATGCAGGCAACAAACCTGTACCAGGGCAGCCCTGGGCCAGGCTTTGACACCACCGTGTGGTAAAGGTGCCTGGAGTGCAGGCCTGCGGGGGAGAGATGTGGTGGGGAGGTTAGGTTCCTCCAGTGGAAGCTGTTCTATACCCCCCATCATCTCTGTTGCCCTTTTCTGTAACTTTTCCAGTTCCAAAAGATCTTTTTTCCTGATGGGGTGACCACATCTGCACAGAGTATCCATGATGTGGGCATCCCATGGATTTATAGAGACAAGATATGTTCTTATTCTCTATCCCTTTCCTGCTGATTCCCAACATTCTGTTCACTTTTTTGATGGTCACTGCACACTGAGTGGATGTTTTCAGAGAACTATCCACAATGACTCCAAGATCTCTCTCTCGAGTGGTGGTAACTCGAGACGTCATCATTTGATATGTAGAGTTGGGATTATGTTCTCCCATGTGCATTACTTTGCATTTCTCCACACTGAATTTCACCTGCCATTTTGTTGTCCAGTCACCCAGTTTTGTGATCCCCTTTGTAACTCTTCACAGTCTGCTTTGGACTTAACATATTCACGCTGTGGCTGCACCTAGGTCCCCTGTAGGGACCAGACCCCCTGTTGTGGCAGTCACTGCATGGGCCCTGCCCCCCAGAGTTCACAGGATGATCTCCCATCCTTACAGTTGGGTTCACCCCACAGATCCACAGGCAGGATCAGGGACAAAGCAGGGGGTGGGAGAGGGCGACAGCTCCCAGACAAAGGGCCTGATGCTGCGGACACTGAACCCTTGATCCCTTCACTCCAGTGCGCATCCCACTGACATCAACACTGCTCAGGGAGTTTCACACCCTCTCTGATCCCCACTCTGGCTCCCCCTTCCAGCCTCCCACACTCGTCCTCACTAACTTCAGGTTCCAGGTCGATGGCCCATCCAACCCTCCGCTCCCCAATCTCCTCACCCTCCCTCTGCATTCACCCAGCAGCCCTGGGTCAGCTCCCCCCACCCTCCCAAAGGTCCAGGCACTTGTCTTGTGTCCACCAAGCTCTGGACACTGAGCTCTCCAGTGCTGATTCCCCTTCTCTGACCACCATGGGGTCTCTCTCAGCATCACTCATTAACCACGTCTCCCCATATTTTATAATGACTATTGTGTACCTCAGTTTCCTCTATGAGCTGCATGGTTAACAAGGTGGGGAAAGGGTTAATTGCTCTACAGAGATCCAGGAGTGACTGATGCCACTATCTGGGGTCTGGGCCCCACACCCATGGGGAGTCCCAGAAGACAACTGCCTGGACATCTGGCACCTAGTAACTAATGACCATGGATGACCCACCCTCTGCAGGAAGCCAGGCAGCTGTGACCAGCTGGAAAACAAAGTGCTGAGGATGAGGCCAGGTGACAATGTTCGCCAGGAACAAGAACAGAAGACTGAGGAGGGGCCCTTGGGGCTACGTGTGGGCTGCTGGAGGGAGGAGAAAGTTCTGGACTGGAACATAAGAAGAGAAAGTTCTGGGTTCTGGACAGACCCAGGTGGACTTGTCTGTAACTTTCCATTCTCTCTTGGGAAGCCTGTTGAGAGTCTTCAGGTGAAGTTCAGAGGAGAGAGCAACAAGGTTGATGTCATGGTGGGTGTCTGCTATAGACCACCAGACCAGGAGGATGAAGTAGACGAGTCTTTCTTCAGACAACTAACAAGTTTCCAGATCACAGGCCCTGGTTCTTGTGGGGGACGTCAATAACCCTGACACGTGCTGGGGTAGCAATACAGCAGTGCACAGACAATCCAGGACATTTTTGGAGAGTGTTGAAATCAACTTCCTGGTACAAATGTTGGAGGAACCAACTAGGCACCATGCTCCTCTGGACCAGCTCACCAACAATGAAGAATTGGTTATGGAAGTACGAGTGGGTGGCAACATGAGCAGCAGTGACCATGATACAGTTGAGTTCAGGATCCTGACAAAAGGAAGAAGAGAGAGCAGCAGAAAAGCAGACTTGGACTCCATCATCGAACGGATGGGTAGGATCCCCTGGGAGGCTAATATGAGGGGAGTCCAGGAGAGCTGGCTGTATTTTGAAGAAGACTTATTGAGGGCACAGGAACAAACCATCCCCATGTGCAGAAAGAATAGCAAATATGGCAGGCGACCAACTTGGCTTAACAGTGAAATCTTCGGTGAACTTAAATATAAGAGGGAATCTAACAAGAAGTGGAAACTAGATGACTAGGGAGGAGTATAACAATAATTCTCGAGCCTGCAGGGGTGTAATCAGGGAGGCCAAAGCACAATTGGAGTTGCAACTAGCAAGTGATGTGAAGAGGAACAAGAAGGGTTTTTACAGGTATGTTAGCAATAAGAAAGTGGTCAGGGAAAGTGTGGGACCCTTACTGAATGGGGGAGGCAACCTAGTGAGAGAGAAGGAAAAAGCTAAAGTACTCAAATGTTTTTTCTACCTCGGTCTTCACAGACAAGGTCAGCTCAGAGACAGCTGAACTGGGCAGCACAGTTTGGGGAGGTGGTGATCAGCCCTCAATGGTTAAAGAACAGGTTAAGGACTATTTAGAAAAGCAGGACATGCACAAGTCCACTGAGCCAGAACTAGTGCATCCGACGGTGCTGAGAGAGTTGGTTGATGTGATTGCAGAGTCATCGGACATTATCTTTGAAAACTTGTGACCATCGGGGGAGGTCCCGGATGACTGGGAAAAGCTAAATGTAGTGTCCATCTTAAAAAAAAAAAAAGGGAAGAAGAAGAATACAGGGAACTACAGACTCACCTCAGTCCCTGGAAAAATCATGGAGCAGGTCCTCAAGGAATCAATCCTGAAGCACTTAGAGGAGAGGAAAGTGATCAGGTACAGTCAGCATGGATTCACCAAGGGCAAATCATGCCTGACTAAAGTAATTGCCTTCTAGGATGAGATAACTGGCTCTGTGGATGAGGGGAAAGCAGTGGATGTGTTGTTCCTTGACTTTAGCAAAGCTTTTGAAATAGTCTCCCACAGTATTCTTGCCAGCAAGTGAAAGAAGTATGGGCTGGATGAATGGACCATAAGGTGGATAGAAAGCTGGCTGGATCGTCAGGCTCAACAGGTAGTGATCAATGGCTCCATGTCTAGTTGGCAGCCGGTATTGAGCGGAGCGCTCCAAGGGACCTAGACAAATTGGAGGATTGGGCCAAAAGAAATCTGATGAGGTTCAACAAGGAGAAGTGCAGAGTCCTGCACTTAGGATGTAAGAATCCCATGCACTGCCTCAGACTAGGGACCGAATGGCTAGGCAGCAATTTTGCAGAAAAGGACCTAGGGATTACAGTGGATGAGAAGCTGGATATGATCAACAGTGTGCCCATGTTGCCATGAAGGCTAACGGTATTTTGGGCTGTATAAGTGGGGGCATTGCCAGCAGATCGAGGGACGTGATTGTTTCCCTCAATTCGACATTGGTGAGGCCTTATCTGGAGTACTGTGTCCAGTTTTGGGGTCCACACTACAAGAAGGATGTGGAAAAATTGAAAAGAGTCCAGAGAAGGGCAACATAAATGATTAGGGGCCTGGAGCACATGACTTACGAGGAGAGTCTGAGGTACCTGTGGGATGGGTTCCCTAGGGGGGTGGTGGAATCTCCTTCCTTAGAGGTTTTAAGGTCAGGCCTGACAAAGCCCTGGCTGGGATGATTTAGTTGGGGTTGGTCCTGCTTTGAGCAGGGGGTTGGGCTAGATACCTCCTGAGATTCCTTCCAATCCTGATCTTCTAGGACACCAGCTCCCTCCACCCCCCGCCCGTCTGCCCCCCCCTTCCCCTCCTTGCACTCCCCGGCTCAGGGGTCGCGACCCGGTTATGCGGGGGTCGCGAGCTCCTGCTGCGGGCTGCTGGCCACGATCCCGGCCCATCCCCTGCTGCGGCGGGCTCCCGTCGCCCGGATTCCAGCCCCGGAGGGCTGCTGGACCCTCCCCCCCGGGGTCGCGCTGAGGCCTGACGCGGTCAAGGGGTCACCCCCCCCCCCCCGCGCAAAAGTCTGAGACCCACCGGCCTAGACCAAGTCCCGTCTCGAGCCTCCCAACACGCAGCGCCCCCCCCCCCGTCCCGGCTGCCCCCGCCCAGTGCCCCCCCCGCTACTCACGGGCGTGGCCCCCCCGCAGGGCTACAGCCCCCAGCAGCAGCAGGTGCAGCGCCAGGACCATCGCCGCTCTGGGCTCTCCAATCTCCGCTACTGACCGTGAGAACCTCTCCGCGGCGGGGATTGGCTGAGAACGGAACATCCCACCAATAGAGATGCACAGACCTGTCTGCGTCACCAGTCGCTGGGCAGAACCGGCTGGGCAAGTTTGCGAAGAGAAAGCGAAAGTCGGAAGGGGGAGGGGGGCGAGTTGGGCGCGGCTGACTCCGGACCCGGCCTCGGGCCCCGCCTCGCTCGAGTCTCGTTCCCCGTGTTCCCGGGCTGGGGCGGACCCTGCGCAGGGGCTGGACTCGGGGTGCCCCCCCGCCTGGGAGGGGCTGGCGTTAGATGAGGGGGGGTCACAGGTTGGGTCAGGGGCTCCCAGCCCCCCCCCCCCGCCGTTCCAGCAGCGCCCCATGTTCCTCTATCTGACCCCCCAGGCCTGAGACCCTCCCACCCCTGGGACCCCCCCATGTCCGGGGGTTATTCTCGGGGGGGGGGGTCAATGTAACACCCGCCCGGCTCTGGGTCTGGTGTTCACACCCCCGGGGGGGGCTCTGGGTCTGGTGTTCACACCCCGGGAGGGGGGGGGGGCTCTGGGTCTGGTGTTCACACCCCGGGGGGGGGGCTCTGGGTCTGGTGTTCACACCCCGGGGGGGGGGGCTCTGGGTCTGGTGTTCACACCCCGGGGGGGGGGGCTCTGGGTTTAACTTGCCCTGAGTGCCAGGAGCCCGATGATTCCCGGGGGTGTCCAGAGCCCCGCCGGGGGGGGGGGGGAGGCTGAGACTTGTGGCACCTCCTCAGTGGAGGGATCCGGGCTGGGACAGGCCCCTGGGGGAGGGGGGGGCTGCCGGGTTCCCAACACTCAGGGCTCGGCTGAATTTCAAACCCCGCCGTGGGGACGCTCCTGTGCAGGGCTCTGAAGTGCGAGTTTGGGGATTAGCTCCCAGCACTCACAGCCCGTCCACATTCGTGGGTTGAAGGGCTCAGACTTGCTGTGCTGGGGGGGGGGTGTGACTTTTAACCCCCCTGACCAGCGAGTTCGAGCGTTTAAAATGTCAGTGTAGCCAACCCCTCAGATGTCTCATCTCGCTCCCCACGCCTGAGGCATCCGCCCCAGAGGAGGCTTCTGTGCTCAGAGGTGCCGACTTTGAGAGTCTCTGGGGGTTGCTCGATCCCTGCTCTGCCCCCACCCCACCCAACCCCAAAGCCCCCACCCACCCCATCCTGTCTCTTCCTGTCCTGCACCTTCCTGCCCCATTCCTCTCCCTCCTCCACTTCTTCCACTGAACAGCTCGGAGCTGGCAGGCGGGACTCAGTGAACGGGAAAAGGGGGAGCTTGTGGGCAAGACCTGCTAGCGGGCAGGTGGGCAGCCGGCTGCTAGTGGGTGCTGGGCACCTATTTTTTTCTCTTGGTGCTGCCACCCCCCAGCACCCCTGGATTTCCTGACTCGCTTCCTTTCACCCTCTAGAGCAGGGCTGGGCCAACTTTTTGGCCTGAGGGCCACATCCAGGCTGCAAAATTGTACAGAGGGCTGGGTAGGGAAGGCCCCTCCCCAAACAGCCTGGCCCCACCCCCGATCTGACCCCCTCCTACTTCCCGCTCCCTGACTGTCCCCCTCAGAATCCACAACCCATCCAACCAACCCTCCTCCTTGTCCCCTGATCGCCCCCTCCAGAGACCCCTGCCCCATCCACACCCCCAGAACCCCAAACCCTACCTAACCCCCAACTCCTTATCCCCTGACCACCCCCTCCCGAGACCCCTACTCCAACCACCCCCCCAGGACCCCACCCCCTACCTAGCCCCCCAACTCCTTATCCCCTGACCACCCCCTCCTGAGACCCCTACTCCAACCACACCCCCAGAACCCCAACCCCTACCTAACCCCCTACTCCTTATCCCCTGACCACCCCCTCCTGAGACCCCTACTCCAACCACACCCCCACAACCCCAACCCCTACCTAACCCCACAACTCCTTATCCCCTCCCCACCCCCTCCTGAGACCCCTACTCCAACCACACCCCCAGAACCCCAACCCCTACCTAACCCCACTACTCCTTATCCCCTCCCCACCCCCTCCTGAGACCTCCAACCCTAACTGCCCACAGGACTTCACCCCCCTACCCAACACCCCCTGCTCCCGGTCCCCTAAGTGCCCCGACCCATCCGCCCCTCCACCCCCTGACAGATCCCCAGAACTCCCACAGCCTGTCCTCCGCATGGCCTGGTGGAGCCAGACACGCTGCCTCCCAGGAGCGCACGGTGCCGCTGCAGCACAGCGCGGGAGGAGCCACGGGCCAGAGCGGTGTGCTGAGGCTGCCGGGAGCTCAGGGGCCGGTTAGGAGGGGCCCGCAGACCCTAGTTTGCCCATCCCTTCTCTAGAGCGGTGGTCTTCAGAGTGGGGTGTGCGCAGCCCCGGGGGTGCCCAAGACCCCGTCCCCACCACCAGTCCTGCCCGGGAGACCGTTGAACTCGCAAGCCGTCTATTTCTGTCCCGCAAAAAGGCTGCCAGGGAAAGCAGAAGCTTCTATTCGGTGGCATTTCGGTGGACGTACCCCGGGGGCCATGAGTAGAGGTGAGACAGTGAAAAGGGGCTGTGGCAGAAAAACTTTGAGGAACGCTGCTCTAGAGAGGAGCAGCAGCCAGGGCTCTGGCTGATCTAGGGGAACAGCAGAGGCTTCAGGTGCTGAGAATTTCCCTGAGGCCTCAGGGACACAGTGTGAGGTTGTGTCCCAGGATCTCTATGAAAGGAGCAGAGCAGGATTTCCTTGGGGTGGGGAGAGAATCTTAGGGGTTGTTTAGGGGTATTGCTGGGTTAGAGACTGGCTAAAACCCAGGCCTCACTGTGAGCAGGATTTGAACCTGTACAGGGGAACCCCATTAGATGGTAACACCAACATCTTAACCACTCAGCCATCACCACTCTACTGCATGAGGGCTGGAGAAACTGGTAAATAATCACAATGTCCAGGCTTGACATCAGCTGAAATCCAGAATTCACCCAGCAAACCTGGCTCCCAAAGCACACGGGCAGGTGACCAGATCACAACAGGAAAATATCTGGAAACATTTGGAAGCTGTTGGCCCCACCCACAGTTCACCCAGGCTCCACCCCCATTCTGCCCCCTCCCTGTTTGGCCCCACCACCTATCCCTCCTCACCTTCTGGCCTGCCACTGGCTTGCTGTGTCCATCCTCAGTCCCCCACCCACTGCTCACCTCCTCCCACCTACCCCATACCTGCTCACTCCCCTGCCAGAAACCCCCTGCCCATCCCCAGAACCCCGCTGGCTCCCTGGACACAGCGTGATTTGTGGGAAGATCTGATTTGTATATTGACCTGAGTCTGGGGCCTGATTCTTTGGAATTGGGGAGAACCGTTTTCTTTATTTGGGGTATTGGTTTTCATAACCAGTGATCCCCAGGACAGGTGGCTACTGGTGGTGATACTGGGAAGCTGGAGTCTAAGGGAATTGCTTGTGTGACTTGTGGTTCGCCAGTGGGGCGAAACCAAAGTCTTTTCTGTTTGGCTGGTTTGGTTTGCCTTAGTGTGGAAAAACCCCAGCTTTGGGCTGTAGTTGCCCCTTTGGAAGCGATCTGTCCTGATCTGACTCTCACAGTTGGATCCCACCAGGAACAGCCCCGTCACACCAGGTGCAGGGAGATGCAGTTGCAGTGATGTCACAAGGGCCTTTGGGAGGAACGCCGCTTATTGGGCAAAGGTGATGAGCAGGCTGTGACCTCACAGAGCTCCCTTGACAACAGCCATGGCTAAAAGGGGGTCAGTCCAACGGGAAACTCGGAGACACCGGTAGCTTTGCTGCAGTCTTGTGTTCCTGACGGGATTTCTCTAAAGTTGCTGTGTGCCAATCTTCCTTTTGTATAAAGCAGACCTCCCCTGTGTAGAAGGTAAGTTGGAGTGTGTGGGTTGAAATTTTCCATGCTGGGCCTCTGCTCTCAGGCTGAATATTTCCTGAAAAAAGCAGCGGGTTGTGAGAATGAGGCTAGGTAAGATGTTTTGGGTCTCTTTCAGGACGGGGACTAGATGATCATGATGGTCCCTTCTGTCCTTAAAAGCTATGAGTCAATGAAGACACTGTTTTACTCACAGTAAAATGGCGGGAGATGTTTTCTTTGAAAAGCTCTACCACCTCCAGGCCTCGAAGCAGGGATTTTAAATTTCGCAAGGAGGGCGGCCTTTGTACCAGGGAGGCGCTTTTTGCTGTCTCTGAAAATCTACCTAAACTGACCAAATTAGAAGTCTTTGAAAAGTTCACACAGACCCCGCTGCTGTGGTCTGTGTTGGGTCCAGGTATCTGAACTCAGAGGAGAGAGCCTGTCTCTCCTGTGCTCCCAGTGCCCCTGCCCTACCCTTCCTGCTGGGTGCAGAGGAGGAAGAATCTGATTCAAATGCAGAGAAACGGGGACGAGGGTGAGTAAATTGGGAGCCTAAAGAGCCTAAAGCATCCTGGAAGCTGGCAGGAGGTGAAAGAAACTGGCATTTGGAGGTGATGTGAGGGTGGAGACTGTGCCTCAGTTTCTCCCAGTTTTTAAATAGAGATCCTCAAGGTGGGGTTTATATACCAATTTAGAAGCTGGGAATGTCAGACACACAGAACTGGGGCCTGATGACACTCTAGATAGCCCACGAAAGCTTATGCTTCAAAACTTTATAGTTTGTCTTTAAGGTGCCACAGGACTACGGCCATGTCATCTACGGGGTTATGAACTCCAAACATGGTTCATAACCCCGTAGATGACATGGCTGCTATTCATGATTTTTGATCCCCTATTAGAGTAGGGCTGGGTGTTCTTTTCCTGTTCTACAGGGGGAAGTGGGTGCATGGTGGCTGGGGATTGAACAGGCTCACAGCCACCAATGGTTTTCAACATTTTTCTCAATAATCTAGAAGTCCATAACAAATCACAAGCTGGCACATAGATTAGTGTCCTGGTAAATAATGCTGAGGACAGGGCAGCCCATTCAAACAAACCACATTTGAATAGAGCAAATGCCCAGTCCTGATCTAGGCACAAAGAACATAGGCCAGACCTACTGAACAGCGGACTCGATCCTGGAAAGCAGGGACTCTGAGAAGGATTTGGGGCTCTAGAGGGCATGGAACTCAACCAGAGCTCCCAGTGTGATGCTGTGTCAAAAAGGGCTAGTGCAATCCTTGGCTGTAGAAAGAGGGATTTAGCCAGGAGGAGAAGGGAGGTAATTTCACTTCCGTATATAGCCCTGGTGAGACGGCTACTGGAATGCTCTGTGCAGTTCTGGCATCCACATTTGAATAGGGCTGTTGAAAAATTGGAGGGGGTGCATAAAAGAACCATCAGAATCATTTGAGAGCTCGAGAATGTGTCTTAAAGTGAGGTATTTAAGGAGCTCAAGCTTATGTAGCTATTGAAGAAGCTATTGAGAGGTGACTTGATTCCAGTGTAGAAGTGCCTTCAGGGAGAGAAAATGACAAGTACCAAAGTGCTTTTCAATATAGCCGAGAAAGCCACTTGGAGGAGAGGAAGGTGATGAGGAAGAGTCAACATGGCTTCACCAAGGGCAAGTCATGCCTGACCAACCTGATTGCCTTCTATGATGAGATAACTGGCTCTGTAGATATGGGGAAAGTGGTGGATGTTCTGAAGTATCTTGACTTTAGCAAAGCTTTTGATACAGTCTCCCACAGTATTCTTGCCAGCAAGTTAAAGTATGGATTGGATGAATGGACTATAAAGTGGATCAAAAGCTGGCTAGACTTTCGGGCTCAAGGGATAGTGATCAGCGGCTTGATGACTAGTTCTCAGCCGGTATCAAACGGATGCCCCAGGAGTTGGTCCTGGGGCCAGTTTTGTTTACCATCTTTATTAATGATCGGGGTGCAACTTGCATCCTCAGCAAGTTTGCAGATGCCACTAAGCTGGGGGGAGAGGTAGAGATGCTGGAGGATAGGGGTGGGGTCCAGAGTGACCTAGACAAATTGGAGGATAGGGACAAAAGAAATCTGATGAGGTTCAACAAGAAGAAGTGCAGAGTCCTGCACTTAGGGAGAATCCCACGCACTGCTACAGGCTGGGGACCCACTGGCTAAGCATCAGTTCTGCAGAAAAGGGATTCCAGTGGATGCGAAGCGGGATAGGAGTCAGCAGTGTGTCCTTATTGCCAAGAAGGCCAACGGCATATTGGGTTGTATTAGAAGGAGCATGGGGAGCAGATCGCGGAAAGTGATTATTCCCCTCTATTCGGCACTGGTGAGGCCACACCTAGAGTACTGTGTCCAATTCTGGTCCCTGTAACAGGGCGGCGACTCACTCCTGCGGCGCCTCCTGCTGGCTTGTCTGGGAATTAGCTCTCCAGCGTCTGGAGCGCCCTCTGCAGGCCGATGTCCCGCTCCTGCTCTGGCCCCGTGTCCCTCCCGGACCCCGGTGCCCTCTAACTGAGGGTGCTGCACCCCTGCAGAACCCCCTCAAGTCTAAGGGTCTCCCCTCCCTGGGGAACCCTCCACCCCCTATCCCCACCTCACCTCAGAATGGGCCACTGCCAGTCACCACTTGCCCCCGCTCACTGGGGCAGACTGCAGTATCATTGCCACTCATCACCGGCAAGGGGTTTGACCTGCTGCTTCTATTACTAGCCCTGGGTTGCCCCCTGTAACCCCAGTACCCCTGGGTGGGGCCCTCCTCTAGGCCCTGCAGCCTGGGGCTCCCAGGCTAGAGCTTCCCGAGCTCCTCGTGCCTAGCCCCAGCCCTGCACCACCCTGGATACTCACTCAGGCTCCAAGCAGCTAAGCCAGTCTGCCTTCTCACAAGAGAAGGAGACTCTCTGTCTCCCTGCCCCACAGCCTTTTTATCCAGGCTTCTGAGTGTTTGGGGCGTTGCCACCCAGCTGAGCCTACTTCCCAACCAAGCTGGGAGTTTGCTGGCTCCCGGCCACAACCCCCTTCCTGGGCTGTTTCATGGCCCTTCGGGCAGGGAGCGGGTGGTCACCCCGCTACAGTCCTCCCACTACAGAAGGGATGTGGACAAATTGGAGAGAGTCCAGCAGAGGGCAACGAAAACGATTAGGGGGCTGGGGCCCATAATTTATGAGGAGAGGCTCAGAGAACTGACATTATTTAGCCTGCAGAAGAGAAAAGCGAGTGGGGATTTGATAGCAGCCTTCAACTACCTGAAAGGGGGATTCCAAAGAGGATGGAGCTAGGCCGTTCTCAGTGGTGGCAGGTGACAGACCAAGAAGCAGTGGTCTCAAGTTGCAATGAGGGAGGTCTAGGTTGCATATTAGGAAACACTATTTCACTGGGTCTGGTGAAGCACTGGAATGGATCATTGACTTGGAAGTAAATGTCCAATCATCACTGCAAAATCTGCAGATGACAGAAAGATTGGGAGAGTGGTAAATAACAAAGAGGACATTTCACTGACACAGAGCCGTCCGGACTGCTCGGTAAGCTGAGCACAAGCAACATACGTTTTAGTATGTCCAAATGGGAGGTGGCGACCCTGAAAAAGATTTGGGGTCATTTTGGCTAATCAGGTGACCTTGAGCTCCCATCGGGACGCTTTGGCCAAAAGGACAAATGCGGTCTTTGGATGCACACACAGCAGAAATCTCAGGTAGAAGTAGTGTTATGCTATACAGAGCACACAGGATCTTTTATAAGAGGAAGGCAATACACCATAGTTTATTAAGCATACAACACAGTTAGCATTTCAGTCACACACACACACATCATGCATTTCACACACACACAGACACACACACACATTGTGCACACAGTCTTGCCAGTTGATGATCTTAGTTACCAGTCTCTTGTTGTAGTTTGAGTCAATCTAATGGCCAGTTAGATTGATCACGAGTAAGAAGCTGGGGGGTCTCTGTTGGTCATGATGCTCCACGGCTTTGCAGGAGTGAACCCAGAGTTTCATGGCAAAACATCCATGCTTTATACCTGTAAATTTCCAGTTGAGTCCATGCATTTTGCAATGTCATCCTGTAATCATTAGTTCTTAAATGGTATTAATCTTGGGGTTTCCCGCTGTCATCCTTTGATGGTTATTGTCAGGCTTCCCATCATTATCTTCTATTTGTTGTCTCGCCTTCAGGGATGCCTGCTCACCTCTGAGGTCGTCAATGCTGCATAACATATTTAACATCCGATACTATGGAGGTTTTCTGATTGTCTGCTTGTCTCCTGGTCTTTTTAAGTCTCTCACTTTTCTTGACCCCCTTTGGATATTTGTGATGGTTTCACACTTCTCCCTTCCTGATGCATGCATTCCTCTTTCACACAAACAATCACACAATCTCTTACAGACATCTTTAAAGGTAGCAGAATACAGAATACATTGTAAATTAAGCCTTGCTCAGTCTTATAACTAAAACAATCCACACTGGGGGCTTCAGGCCCTCAACATTTCTTTAATCTATTTATCATAGACACGATACAAAATCCTGTCTCTTACTAGCTGAACTTCATAACAGGTCCTAATTGTAATGCATACTGGAAACATCACACAGTTTCAGTCATTTCTTTCTGTTATAGAATGAAATTAAAGTTGACATCAATTCTTATAACAATTAGTACAATTATAAAATCCTGCTCCTACAGTAGAGAAGTTCTATATCTTTGTATTTAGCACGGGTGCAACCACTCTTGGAATTCTGGATCCAGTTCTGGTGTCCACAATTTGCGACAGATACTTGTAAATTTGAGATGGCTCAAAGAAGAGTCAGAAGAATGCTTGAAGGATTAGAAAACATGCCTGATAATAGACTCAAGGAGCAAAATGTATTTAGTTTAAGAAAGAGACGGTTAAGGGATGAGTTAAGGGAACAAATGTATGCTAATGGGCTCTTCACTTTAGCAGACAAAGGCATAGCAAGATCCAATAGCTGCAAGCTGAAGTTGGATAAATTCAGACTGGTAATAAGGCGAACATTTTAACAGTCAGGGTTTGAAACAATTTCCCCAGGGTTGTGATGGATCCTCCATAATTGGCATTTTTAAAATCAAGAGCTGTTTTTCTAGAAGATGTGCTCAAATTCACGTAGGAATGATTTTGAGGGAAGTTCTATGGCCCATGTTCTATGGAAGATCAGACTAGAATAGATGACCAAAGTGGTTCCTTCTGACCTGGGAATTTATGAATCAGTGACTCGCTCTGGGCATTTGGAATTTGACCTCTTGGCTTCCCTTTTCCTCCTTCCCTCTTGTCTTCTTTTCTCCCCCCCACCCCCCCTTTTTTGGTTCTATTTCTCTCTGCTGCTCTTCTTGCTGAGGAGGGTGGGGCTCTTGTCTAGCTCTCATTGTAAGAGCCCCTCACAAAGAGGTGGGGCTGGAATCGTGTGCTGACCGTGATCTCCAGCAGACAGATCTCCCGTGGTGACTAATGCTGTCTTTTGGGCATCTGTTGAGAATGATCAGCCTCCAGTCCCTGAGAGTCTCCATGCTGATTAGCTGAGTTTGGGGTCATTACTGAGTCAATAGAGAGGAGATTCAGGCTACTGTTGGCTGAATGCAGTGAGGCCTAATGCTCAGTTCAACGGCATTGCTTTGTTTGTCTGGAACACGATCATTTTTGAAGACTACGTCAAATGCATTCCAAAATTTCAGGGAATTTCTAGGCATCAGTGAGAAGAATGTTGTTTGTTTTGGTAACGATAGGAAAACAGCAACACCAGAAAAGCCTGATTTCCACACCATGCCCATTAAATTGGTGTTGGAAGGTGAAGGCCATTGTGACTTTAGAGTTAACTCAGCCAGTCGGTGCTACCTCTCTGCAGCTGATTTGCATAATTCAACCCCATTGGTGAAAATAAATCAGCAACTGAACCTGCAGGTTTCAATGGGAGAGATGACCAAGGAGTTAGGGTCAAGGTTATTGAAGGGAGTGAGTGAGTGATGGGTGGGTGCTGAGTTACCTCTGATGTCACAATGCTACTGCTCAGGCTCCTCTGCCTGCAGAGCCACATGGGCAGTGACTGTCAAGGGGAAGTTTTTGTTGAGCTGAAACTTATAACATCAGAAGAGAGAGAGGAACGGCTTAGATGATTTGACAATAAAATGTAGGTTCGGTGGCAGTATCCTGTGCAACTGCTACTCAATCAGGGATGGAGACAGTATTCCTGCCCACTCCACCACCTGTTAGCTGGGCCTACATAAAAAAGTGTCCAGCCCTCAAGTTTGTCTCCTTTAAAAGTGAGCAAATAAAGAACAAATGATTGATGATATTAATTTTGCTGCCGTCTCTCCTTTAACTGAATAAATGCAGTTTATGATTCTCTTGAATGTAGTAGTTCTTCTAAAATCAAGGTCAATAAAAATCAATGCTTGTTTCAACACCAACCCCGCAAAAAGGATGTTTTAAAAAATTTAAATTGTATTTTTGAAATTTAAATTAAAAATAGGTTTATTTTTTGAAAAACCTGACCTATTGGGGATTAAATTTGAAACTATGACAACCAAAATTAATGCCTAAAGTTGCTATAATGTATTAAACTAATTCAAATTAAGTAAAAAAAAATTAAGTGAAAAAAGTAGGAAAATTAAATAATAAGTAGGAAATCAGTAGGGATTCTTGCCCCCAAACAACAATCCATTGTCTTTTTGAGCTCAAAGGCCCCTAACGCTCTTGACCTACACTAATCTCCCTACTGCCAGGAGTTAGAGAAGTGTCTCCATCCCCATTATATAGATGGGGAAACAGAAGAAAAGTTTGATCAACAGTGACTTGCATTTAAAACGAATTGATTGATTAGAGAAAGGAAATGTTATGTGTAGTAACTGAAGTGACATGATCCATTCTGGTCATTATGTCCTTCATGATTTATGAACTAGTAGATCTCTTCCTCTCTCACACCTAGGTTTTATTCATAGATTGAAGGAGGAGAACAAGTTTGCCTGCTTTGCCAGCTCCCAATGGGTTTCTTACATTTCAATTAACAGAACTATTTCAGTACTTTCAAAATAAAGAATTATTCTCTGCAACTTCCAAGGACGCTCCTGCTGTCCAAAGCTGTTTTAGCATTTTGGCTAACTTTGGTTCCAGGAACTTAGCCATCACTTCAGTGGTCTGACTGGCTTTAAAACATGGCAGTAAACATGTTCCGTTTAATATACTGTCTTCAATTCTTTTAAACTTATTTGAAGATTTTGTAATAACTGGAGGCCTTAACATAGGTGGTCAATTTCAAAGTTCATTTTCGGCAGATTATTTTTAATAAACCTGTGGTTAATTTAATTAAAAAATTCAGTTCATATTTTTAAAATCATCTATTTTTATCTACCCAGCTAGGGATAGAAAGGCCTCTTCTGTCATTCCCCAACCCAGGAAGGACTGATCCTCCTCAATCCAACTCTAGGGTGGGCTCCTCTCCTCTTTATTGGGCTAAATTTAAAGCCCAGATCCAAATACTCACGCTAGGAATTTGGATCTGACCTTTGATGGTCCAATGCTGCCTTGCACTTGCAAAGCAACTTTTTCTGGGTAAATCTCACAGCGCTTTGCAATAGTGGCTAAGTATTAAATACCCTTTTTACCAACGGGGACTGAAACCTTGAGTGGGGGAATGGCTTGTCCAAGGTCAAGAGAAAAACCACCACTGGAAGCCAGGAGTCCTGACTCCCAATCCCCCGTCTCACTCACTGCAGCAGGCCACATTCTCTCTCCAAGCCAGGGAGACTGGGAATAGGTGCTGCCTGCAATTGCCAGCTCTGGAAGGGAGCGTTCTTCTAGTGGTTAGTGCAGGAGCCTGGACACAAGACTCCTGGGCTCCATCCCTGGCTCTGTCACTGACTCCCAGTGGCTTCCCCTGCCCAGACCATGGTTTTCGCTCAGTGGGATTGGGGTCCCTTCCCCAGGGCCCAGGGCTTCTCAGGCTTCAGAAATGTGTGTAAATTGCTAGGGGACCTTGAGATGGGAGGTATCCTGCCTGCAGTAGGTCTGTGTTCTGGACCCCCGGCTGTAGGCCTGAGTTTATCCATCCCTTGGCAATAAAACATCCTCTTGTTTTCACAGCCACTGACTGTCAGTCGCCCAAATTCTACACCCCGCACTCCGAGCATCTGCCTGCCGGCTCAAGACCACCTAGAGCAAGTGAGTTGCACTTAGCTTGTCCTGCGATACTTCCCTTTTCTGCTTGGGGAGGGGCAGAAATGGGGGGAAATCTCCACCCAATGAGTCTGGATTTGCTAACACAGCCCCCTGCAGCCCTTCGCTCTGGGCCTGGGCAGCCCTTCCCTCGTCTGAGACTGTTCCCAGGCCGAGAGCCTCTGGGGGAGGTAGACCCTGCCAGCTGCTGAACATCCCCAACCCCAATCAATGAAATCACTGGGAACTGGGGGGGGGGGATGCCTCATATGCTTGGGACCTTGTGAACATTAGCTGGGGGTTTCCAGGGCAGACTCCGACTCCTTCCCGGGTTCTGTTCTTTCTCTCGCTTGGCAGGGAGTGTGGCCTGGGGCGGGGGCTGGTGGGGCAGAGCTGCTTGTCCAACGTAACTGAAAACCCCACTGCTCGGATGAGACTCCCCTGGTGCCTCAGTGGGGGAGGGGGACTTTGGGAGCAGCCTGTCCTGTGAGCTCCTGCCCGTGTGTGTAGATTGCAGTCCCGGGGCCGGGGAGGGGGGGTTGCCCCGGCAGAGGGGAGGTGGGGGGGGGGACAGGAAGGCCTGTTAGTGAAAGGCTGCCTTGAATCCAGACTCATGGCTGCTCCCCTCTCACTTCCAGGATGAAGAGGTTCAGGCAGATGCTCCGCAAGAAGTCAGCGAAAGTGGCTCCATTGGAAAGCGGTTGCCAGCTGGCTGAAGAAGGAAGCGGCCCCTGTGTCCTGGCTGGTGGGGAAGCAGGTTCTGGGCTCTCCAGGGGGTGGAAGGGCCCAAAATGGCTCAGGAGAACGGCTCCGGATACAACCTCAGGCCCTGAGGCACCTTGTGGGCCAACACAGAGGTTGGACCCCCTACAGGGCGGGAGCCGGGCAAAGAGGCTCTGGGGCTTCCTGGCCAGGAAGCCGAGGAGCCAGGAGCCCAACTCCAGTGCCGAGGCAGGAACATCCCCTTCCCTGGCCTGTGGAGAGCCCAGCTCCTCAGCACCACCCCCAGGGACCCCCAGGGACCAGCTGGAGGACCAGGACCAGCACCACGACCTGGACCAGGACCAGCACCAGCACCATGACCCGGACCAGGACCCGGACCAGGAGGAGGCGGAGGAGGAGGAGGACGGGCCTGCACTAGATACAGCCGTTAGCATCATCCAAGAATATCTGCTGTGCAGAGCCGAGGTACAAAACTCCCCTGGCTGAGCCGGCGTCGAGTCTGTCTTGCCCCTTGTGTCATCCCCACCCCGAGAACCCATCACCTCTGAATGGGGGCACTTCTCCCATGTTATCTGGGACCCCGGAGGATCGCCGGGGTAAAGGGTTATATAAGAGGGGAAGGTCCAGGGGTGAGATCAGGGGAACGGGCCCTGTTCTAGCCCTGCCACTGACTCTGTGACTTCGGCCAGGTCACTGCACTTCTTAGCGCCCCTCTTTCTGTTTTTGTTGGTCTGGGCCTCTTCCTGTCCCATGGTCGTGCCACAAAGTCTAAGACAGGCTCCTCTCTCCTGCCAGCCAACTGAAGCCGCCACTGGAGCTGGAGGTAGAAGGTCCCCTCCTGCGGGAGGTCCTGTATATGGTCTACACACTGGGGACAGCGCAGGACACAGCTTATTTCCAGGTAGGTCCTCCTCCTACTTCTGTATCCCAGGAGCAGGAGTGGCCTGTGGTCCCTGCTCCCTTGGTTTGGTGGAGCTGCTGAGAATAGGGGAGGGCTGAGCAGAGCTGGGAACAGGTCTAGGGTTAACAAAATGGCACGGAGGGGATCCCATTACCCTCTGTGGCTGATCCTGGCCTTCCCTCCTCCTTCTCGGCTCTGCTGCTTGGACTCTGCCCAGGCACCTAGCTCCCATCCAGAGCACTTTGGCTGTTCCATACACAGCCGCATACCAGCCCCTCTGCAGAGAACTGCTAAGGGCCAGGACTGAAGAGCCAGGTGTCATTCTGCCATGAACTCTTGCTAAGAGTCTCTGGAGTGATAGGATTGGAAGGGGCCAGGATGTATCTTTGGGGTCTTGTCGGGGGCCAGGGATCCCCAGGGCCCCCTCCTCCAAATCATCCCCTGATCGTGTAGGCTCAGATCCCATGACTGTCGGGCACTCCCTCCTCTTGCAGGATCTGCAAAAGAACTACACAGACTGCCTGGATATCCTGCTGAGTGGCCTGCTATCTGAAAACCCCACCTGCTAGAACCTGCAAATCCTCCTGGAGGTGAGCACAAGGAGAGGGTCTGGGGGGAATTTCACCTTAACTCTGTCGGCGGGCTGCAAAAGAGAGAGTAGAAGAGCCCTGTGTGATGGGATCATAGGGTACAACTGTCACGGACTGGAACCGCTCCCTAGCGAGCCAGACTGGACTCCGGGTGAAGGGCCCCTTCTCCATATACAGCCTGTTTCCAAGGCTAGGAGCTTCATGGGTCCCCACTTCCACCTTCCTGCGTCTGACCTCGGAGCATTCAGCATCTTCTGCCCCTCCATGTGCTTCCCCCAGCAAGCCCGCCTGGGTGGGGTCCTGGGGGAGCCCATGGATTCTGCACCCCAAATCCACAGTCAAACGTGACTTTCAGCCAGCCAGTAAAACAGGCTTATTCGATAACTTCTAATCACAGACCATACAGCGAGCGTGAGCCCTCAGCTGGATCCATCTTGGGGCCAGAGAGTGAGATGGCTCCTCTCCCCTTTCCAGCCAGACCCAGACTGACTACTCCACCTCCAGCCCCTCCCTGCTTTCCTTTGTCCCTTTCCCGGGCTCCAGGTATCACCTGACCTCTCTCCAACACCAGGGGTCAGATTACAGCATCTGGGATGCTTCCTTGAGGGGGAGGGGTTGCCTCCTTACTTCCAGTGTCAGCCCCTATTCCTTAAGAACTGCATAGGGGAAACTGAGGCACGCACACACTGTATTCCTACTTTGTCACAACAACCTGAAACTGTGGGACCACTGTGCCCCTTTACCTCTGCAGCCTGAGCTGTCTCTGACCAGTGCCGGGCCAGTGACCAACTGCAAACCCCTCCAGCCGCTGTGATCACGCAGCCCTCAGCTTGTGGAGGCCCACACCCAGCTAAATTGCATGAAGGCTCTCCAAGCCCCTCCTGAATTATACAGGGAGGAGCCCCAGCAAATCACCCCAACCCCCGCCTGGCACCTCAGAAGTATCCCAGCGTACACTGCTCAAGACTTCCTGGGACAGCACAAGCTCATTCATTAGTTTGCCACTCCAACAAAGGGTGGTAGACATGCAACAGCCCTTGGTATCCTGAGCTGAGATTCTCCACACACTTCATCCAGAATCACCCTGTTTTCGATACACTAGAACACAGACTGATTCCCTGCAGACAATAGGGATCTGAAGGGATTATAAGTAGTAGGCAGAGATCAAAGTAAGAAATACAAATGAACTCGCAGTCTAAATTTTACTAAGGAAGATTTGACTAAAGCAGTTGTTCACCCCACTGGATGTTTCAGGCAATTTACAGTTCTTATCACATGGGCTGAGCTCCCTCTTAGCCTGGGACCAAACTCCCCCATTCAAAGGCTTTGTCTTCCCAACAATCTGCCAGCTATTAAGATGGGGAGGAGAGAGGCCAAATGGTGATGTTATCGACCCTTGCTTACCTTTCTGTCCAGGTGCTTGAAAGATCCTTGCCCTGACATGGGGCGTAGGCAGCCCCCATTTTGAACGTGCCCTCTCTGAGGAGTCTTCTTGATGATGGGCCATCGACACATGTCTGGCTGGTCCTGATGTAAATGTGTCTTGTCAGTTGCTCCTTTGTTGTCATTGAAAGGCTGGCTGTGAGCATCTCCCAACCTCACCGTGTACTTCAGTAACACACACACAGCAGCACTTCATCCCTTCACACACAGGACTAGTACACCCAGTTCAACCGGAGAGTAACGTCCAACAGATCATGACTTCTCAAATGCTACCTCACAAGGCATACTTTGTACCGACCGTATCATCATCACATCACAGTGGTGAATATGGGAGTTCCAGGGTGCTATTTCGAGGTACAGAGCATCACACCATGTCTACATTGTGTCCTCGCAGCTGGGACGCTGGGGCCCTTTTGCCTTTGCTGGCCCAGAGGGAAGGATCCTGATGGATCCTGGATTTAGAGATGATAGGACCAATCCCAAGACCGAACGTTGTCCCAGTCCCAACGACAACTCGTAACCAGCAGGACGTGGGCAGCGTCCTGGGTGCAAGAACCCCCTTTTCGAACTCTGCGATTGGTGGGTGTTCCACCCTGAGCACAATGTCTCAGCCCCGTGGAGCGGAGGAGAGACTCATTTGTAGAGCATGCGCCTGTCCCCTGATCCTCACCTGTCTCCTTCTCCCACAGTACATCGATTTCTGGGTGTGCTCCAGATTGGACCTGGAGAGAGAGAGCGCCATAAGAAACAGCGCTTCCCTCCTCTGTCATGCCACCTGCCTCCCGGGATTTGATGTAAGTGACCTTTGACCCTTCCAGCTTCCTGAATGGGCAGGGCTGGATCTGACAGGCTGGGAGATTTGGAACTACAGGGATTCTCGATGGAGAGGGCTCCTGTGGGGAGGCAGAGTCCAAACTGAGAATCCGCTCGGCTTGAGTCAAGTTCCTCTTCGCCTGGCTAAGTGTGGGTCCCCTGGATCTGGGAGGGGCTGTGCTCCAGAGCCCATTGGGCTCGTGTTCTTCTGGAGCCGCTGGAGTCCTCCTGGAGAGCCCTTGCCCTGGTCCCTTTGCTCCAAGCTCCCTTGGGGGCAGAGAGAATGAGGGTTGTAGCTCTAGTTCCCCTCCCCGAGCACCTGCTACAGAGGAGAGAGACTCCTGGTCCACGGGAGATGAAGAGCCGCAGGTAGAATACTGATGGATTCCCCTCTCCTCCTCCTCCTTCTCCCATCAGAGCTCATCTCACTTCCCCAAGGCGGGGTATTTTGTGGCTAAGCTGAGTCTGCACCTCAATGACCCAGTATCCGACATCCGCTGTGAAGCCAAGGAGGGCATATTCAGCCTGTACCAGCTTCTGCTGCAGAGGGGTAAGAAACCCGGCTAGGAAATGGAACGCTGTAGAAACAAGCCCCTGGGAGAGTAACTGCAGCAGGGCAATGGGACCCCCGTAGAACTAAGGGCTCTCCTTTTAGACCAACCCTAGCTGGGCAGAAGTGACACCAATAGAAACAAGGTTCCTCCTTTGAGACTGACCCCAGCTGGGCAACGGACCTCTATGGAGAAGTGGTGCCCTTTGCGACTCCCTCGGCGCGGCAACAGGACTCTATAGAACGAAGCCTCCTCCTCGGAGACCGACCCCAGCTTAGATGATGATTCTTTCTCTTCCCCACTCCCTGAATTAGGAAGCGATGAGTGTGAAAGTGCCAAGGAAATCGGCTCTTTTCTCTCCTGGGACACAGCTGAGCTGCCATGGGGCTGCCAGCTGGTGAGGGGGCAGGAATGGAGCTTTGAGACAGATGGAGGGAATGAGCCCACAGTGAGGGTAGGGACAGAATCAGGGACCACAGGGGAAGGACACAAAGCTTTGCAGGATGTCACCAGCTGGGTACCTACGGTCCGATCCTGATTTCAGTGGGTGGGTGTGGGGGGATGTAGTTTCTCAGCATTACACGCCACCATTAGCAGGGACCGACTCCCAGAGCCCAGAGACTGTAATGGTCAGATGATTTCTGGATAAATGGAACAATCCCCCTCCAGATACTAAACTGCCTGGTGAGGACCCTGCTATTCCACTAGGATATGGATACCGTGAAGGCCCCAGTCAGTGGGCACCCAGCAATAGGAACAGAAGGACACAGGCACTGAAACCAGAATGCCAACCTCGCCAATAGAATGAGGAGTACTTGTGGCACCTTAGGGACTAACAATTTATTTGGGCATAGCAAATGTATTTAGTCTCTAAGGTGTCACGCATACTGCTCGTTCTTTTTGTGGATACGGACTAACACGGCTACCACTCTGAAACCTGTCAACCTCACAAATGTGTCTTTCTCTCCCAGGACGGAATGAGGAGGAAGAAGATCTGTGGTGTAGGGACGGGCTCGAGGACATCGAGGGCCCGGAATATCAAGATATGGCCAGAGTCGGGGAGGTAAGGTCTCAGCTGGTGCATTGCAGCAGCTCAGGTGTGGAGCTGTCTCCCCCTGCAGTGGCTGTGCCTAGATACAGGCCAAAAGCCTGCTGTGTGTTTCCAGCTGACAGAGTTCAGCTGGGAGAGGCTGAGGATCCTGGTTCAGAGCCTTCCTAACGGTCCTAGTTTGGGGCGATACATGGATCCATTTCTCCATGGCATAAAAGGAAACCTGTGGGGCGTTGAGTTAATGCAGGATTGTATCTCGAGGGATCTGGCTCCACTCACTGTCTCCCTGGAGGACACCCGAGCAAGGACTTACCGGTGCTCCGGAGTCCTGAGCAGGGAGCTGGGCCTCAACCAGAATGGACAGGGCCTGTAGAGCCCCGAGTCCTTTGAATCAAGATTTAAAGGGCCCCTGGTTCTGGCTGTGGTAGTGGTGGCTGGAAGCCCCAAGCCCTTTAAATCACTGCCAGAGCTACCGCAGTGGAGCCCCGGGCCCTTTAAATCTCCCGAGGTGAATCCTGCTCCAGAATGAGCTATTGTTAGAGGCCTCAGTGCCTGTGACCTCTTATTGAAGAGGGTACCCTGAGTCATGGACCCCCAGAGTTCCTCAAGGGGAATTAGCCACCTTGGCTGCAGCATGACTCTTACCCTGTATGTGAGCCACTAGCGGGATTTGGAGCCTGGTTCTGGGCAATCTGCCAAGGGCTCTGTGACGGTGCTGTTCCTGGTGGGATCCAACTGGGAGTGTCAGATCAGGACAGATCGCTTCCAAAGGGGCAACTACAGCCCAAAGCTGGGGTTTTTCCACACTAAGGCACCAAACCAGCCAAACAGAAAAGACTTTGGTTTCGCCCCACTGGCGAACTACAAGTCACACAAGCAATTCCCTTAGACTCCAGCTTCCCAGTATCACCACCAGTAGCCACCTGTCCTGGGGATCACTGGTTATGAAAACCAATACCCCAAATAAAGAAAACAGTTCTCCCCAATTCCAAAGAATCAGGCCCCAGACCCAGGTCAATATACAAATCAGATCTTCCCACAAATCACGCTGTTGCCAATCCTTTAGAATCTAAAATCTAAAGGTTTATTATACAAGGAAAAAGGTCTAGGTGAGGGTTAAGAATGGTTAAAAGAAATCAATTACATGCAGTAATGGCACATCTCTTGATTCAGGCTTGCAGCTGTAAAACAAACTGCAGGTTCAGATAAAAGTCTCTGAAGACCCATCCTTGCAGGGGATGCATTATCAATCCAATGGTCAGAGCTTCCATGTGTAGCAAAATCCCATTCAGAGGTAGTTGCTAGCTCAAGGTTGCAGATTGAAGACAAAACTGGAGGGAGTTTCTCCCAGGTTTTATAGACTTTCTCTTCTTAGGCAGAGTCCCCTTGCAAAATCAAGGTTCATAGTTCAAGATTCAGTTCCTGACCAGCCAGGCTACATTCCTGGAGAAGCTGGGGTGTGGACAGGCATCTGCAAAGTTCATTGTGACCTTAACTGCCCATCAGCCAGGCCAGTCAGGTTCACAACAACTAGTCTGAGATTTCACCCAGAAGCCAAACATAAGTTTGAAATACAGTCACCATATAGCCAATATCCACAATTTTAACTACAAAAAAGATACACACATATCAATGGCATATTCATAATCAGCAATCCATAACCTGGTCATAGACACCCATTATGACCCCCTGTACATAGGATTTGGTGCCACTATAGGACTCTGGCTGCACTCGTGATCTATAGGATCCCAAATTATTTCAGTAACGTGACAGGCTCATGTGCTGTTGGTTTTAGGTCTTCAGATGGATTTTCTCAAAAC
Organism: Sternotherus odoratus; assembly: GCA_032164245.1. Lineage (NCBI taxonomy): Eukaryota > Metazoa > Chordata > Testudines > Kinosternidae > Sternotherus > Sternotherus odoratus. The sequence continues at coordinate 15,475,014 of JAVMKO010000019.1, read as the reverse complement.
GCCAGCGGAGATCATTCCTGGATGTTCTGCGGCTGACCGTTTACGACCCCCGGGAATGGGTCAGAGAGGCAGGGCAGGCATTAAATTTGTCCATCGAGGGATAAGCCAACCAGCTGCTAGGAGACGAGGTAACCAGAGGAGAATTAATGTAGTTTTGGGGAGGGATCTAGGGCCTTTCACCTCTATGCCAGGAAAAGTCACTCTCCTCCCATTCCCATTCACTGGCCGGGGCTCAAGGAGGTGAATGCGTTGTTGCAGGTGACATTGTTAGAGATGAATTCAGCTCCATGCATAGGGTAGAGCCAGTTTGTCCCCTGTGGAGCTCAAAGCAGTTCACACCCAGCTTTTGAGCCAGGCTAGTTAATTACCAGCATCACATCAACAGGGCAAGCTGCCATTGCTCATGTGAGGGGCGGGAAACTCTCCTAGTGATCTCTGCCAGCCCTTCATACCCTGCAGGGCATTAGACCAGTTCCTAGTGTCCATGTCATCTGAGCCACCAACCAGAGTTGCCCCGTCATTGACAGCCTTGCAGGCCCAGGATTGAAAGGGCCATGAAGACTAACCAGGCTGGGCCGAGGCACGTGGGCTGGGGATCCCTTGCTGCTGGCCGGGCTGGGGATCACTTAGGGAAAGGTCTCAATTTCCTCCCACCCCATTTCCCTGCTGCCAAAAGCCTCCCAACACCTCAGCTGGAGAAGCAGGGAGTGGCTGAGAGGATTATGGGGATCTGGGCTGCTTCCCACGCTGGGTTTGGAGGTAGAACAGCTCTCATGGGGGGGGACTGAGAGAAATGGGGACAGGATCTTCATTCTACAATGGTGAGAGTGGGGTTGGAGTTCAATGGAGAGGAGACTGGAATCCATCTAGGGATTGGGAGGGGGAATCCATCCCTCAGACGTGGGGAGAGACAGGGTGGAACTTTTATTGGCTCCAGGTACTATTAATAACTCTCGTTGCGAAGGGGTGTCCAAGTCTCTGACTTGTCCCTTTTCCCTTTCAGCAGGAGAATGTTACTGAGAAGATTATGGCCCAAGTCTACTCAATCAGGTACTTGGGCCAATGCCCCATGGGACACCATTAAAATAGTATAAGGGCCCTACCATCAATTAAATGTTAATCCCACCCCTTGACCCCATAAGCCCTGCCCACTGGTCACCAGAACTCCCACCTCATGAGGGTATTACTTCTGGGGCCAAGGCGGACACATGACCAGAAGCAAGAGCTCCGGAAGCGTGGAGCCCCGAACGTTGTTTGTGTGACCCCTCTAAGAACTGCTCCCAATCGGGAGGGCTTTCAGCCACTGGGAACCACCCCAAGGAGAGATTTGACCCACTGGGGGGAATTCTGGGGTGGGGTGACACTTCTGGAAGTGGTTCGTGTGACCCCTCTAAGAACTCCTACCACCGTCCTCTACCATTCGCGATGGATATTGGCCACCGAGGACAACCCCTTTTTGGAATCACCTTTGGAGATAAGGTGTGCAGTTTTATCCTGTGACGAGGTTATTACTCGTCCATACCCGAATTACTGGATCATATGAAAACTACCTTGGCTCGTCATCCCACACCACCTGAGGTGGTCATGAACTACAACCCTGTGGGTAGAAAAAGTAAACTGAGATCTGCCGATTTTACTTATATGTTTTCCACCAGCAGGGAGCTCGCTAACATTCTGGGTTTGGGCCCCAAGCGGAGCATCCCAAAATTCCCCTTCTTGGCAGACATCACAGGGAGTTGTAATTCCTTGTATCTGTATACGGGTATCGTAGAACACCAGTTTGTGGGGGACTTCTCTATTCCCCTGTTATGTTGGATCCCTGTGCAAGGAAGGAACGACGAGTTTGTCACCATCACCTACGATAAACCTCATTACGTTCCTACAACCCTTTAAAAGAAAGGCTTTGACGCGCAAGGCCGGCCATAAGCGAAAGTCCAAGAGGAAGCTTGGGCAAAAGAGGAGACACCTGGTAAGAGAGAGATATTTCAAAGAACATGGCTTTCGTTCCCTGCGGGTCTGAAGAGTGCACCAAATCTGAACTAGACTTGTTTCCAATAGCCGCTATGCAGAGCAGCACTGAGAAAAGCATCTACACTGAGGAGCCACCTCTCTCGGACGTTAAACAGTCTGCCCCCATTGACTTTTTTATAGCAGGGAATGGCTTAGATTATATGGATTTAAACAACACACTGCTGTACCTGTGTTGCAAGGTTGTAAAAGGTGATGGAATTCAACTCGCCGAAGAGGTCGAGGTGGGCCTGGTGAATTACCCCATGGTCTCTATTTTCAGTCAGTTGGATTTCTCACTGGGAGACTGCCTTGTAAGTCAAAGCAACAACTGTTGCCCTTACAGGGCCTTTATAGAATCAGTGCTCAATTACAGCGACGACACCCTTGCCATGCAAATTTCCACTGACCTGTTTTACAAAGACACTGCCGGACAGCACGAAGAAATGGAGTTGGATGGCGGGAATCTAGGGTTTGTGAGGTGTGCAAAGCTGACTGCCCAGAGCAGGATGGTAGAGCTGCTGGGTCATCTATACAGCAGCCTGTTTTTTCAAGAAAAATCTTTTGTTGAACGGAGTGGATGTGAAAATTAAACTCACACGCAGTAAAGGCGCCTTCTGGCGTGTAACTGTGGAGAGTTTTTTGACTCCTTCGGGCACCCCCAAAACATCATGTTGTTTCCTAAAAGCATCATGAAATTTTAAAACAAAAATGCCACAGACATTGTTTCACAATAGACAATGACAATTTTACCAGTGTTAAACTTGTATTCGAACGACTTAGTGCAAAACGACCGGATGGTGATGAATTTTGTAAAAAGTAAATTTACATTCTTGGGCATGCCTCGCCTTGCTCAAAACATGTTTCAGCAAACCCAGACATGCGTATCTTTCAACGATTTGTATAGCCATGTTATCTAATAAAGCACCCCAGGTAAGGGGTTTAAAAAAACCCTGATGTTTGGTGGGTTTAAAAAACAACAACACAATGACCAATTCAGGAAAAGTATAAAAATGTTTTATTTAAAGCAAAACATTACCTGTTTAAAAACATATTAGAACATGAAAAATATCACACACTGAGCCATTTGGATCTTTTAGCCAATTTTCATTTCTTAGATGACAAAAGGGGTCACGGTTTCTCGATCCACCCCTGTGTCGGCGGTCGAGGCCTACATGTGTTCTAAGAGATCTCTGTTGGCCACGTTCAGTTCCGCCATAGCATTCATAAACACATCCCACCCTTTGGGTAGATGTCTGCTAGGAACAGAGCGTGTCTGGGTGACGGCCCTGACTAAGTTAAGCATGATAGAACCATTAATCACAGAGCCTTTGTACTCAAAAGTCCCTTTATCATTCCATGAAGAGAGATTTTTATCCTGGCCCAGCTTGTTTAGCAATACTAATGCATTTTTCTTATAATGCTTATTCACGTTATCCAGCACCTCCTGAGCAACAGAGTCTGAGGTCTTTGGTGTTTCTGGGGCAGTCACACTCTGTCCCTGTTTCAGTAGAAACAGACTTATTTTTCCTTTATCCACTTCACTCTGCTTCACGTACATTAGGTACCTTTGAAGCACGGTGCTGTAAAGTTTAGCATTTTCGTATTCAGCTAAGTCAGTTCTTTGAAGAATAGTCTTCAGTTTCACATCCAATAAGCGAGTTGTGGTTGTTCTGATATTTTCCTCTGCTGGAGGGGGAGCCCTTAATTGTGCCAACTGGCAGCTGGGCACCAGGTACATTTTTTCCGCATGCTCCATTATCGATTAGTTCAAAGCCCCTTGTCAGAGGGATAGCAAAACTTAACAGAGGGCCGATAAACCCTCCAGACTGCTTCACCAGATGTTTCTTTCTTTTAAGCAAAACTCTTTTATTACACAAAGCTTTTATAAGCATGCGTCTCTTTTTCAGCACTTTGTGGTCAAAGGTCCATTTCCTTTTAAGGTACCGAGCGCTATTTCTGAGATGGCTGCTACTAGATCGTCCGAGGCCGAACACCGTATAGCCCTCCTTTGCTGCGGGGACAATTTGCTCGGTAATTCTAAAAGGACTAGGTTTCTCTTCACACAGCTAGACTTGTTTTCAGTCAGCAGCTCCGGCTTTTAAAAAGGGACCTTCCAATAATTCATCTCCTTTTATACCCAGCTGCTGTTCTTTTCAAAGTATAAACTGCCGGCCAGTCTGGAGGGAAAAGACCAGTTCTTAGTCTATAAGCTTCTGGTGTGGAAGCATTTAAATCCACCACCAGGTAGCCATAAGGTCTTTTGGTAGCATCCTCAAAAGCTTCTAGAAGAACTGAGCTTTGCGGGGTACATTTGCCAAGCAAGTGTAGCGATTTGTAATTTATCCCTGGGGTTTTTGAACGGAACCATGTACTTTGTGTTCAGCTAAATCACGCGACTCTTTTTTCCCTGACAAAATATGTTCTGAACTATATACATAATGCTCAGGTTCCTGTGATGCACATACTTGATAAAGGCTTTCTCGATTTCCTTGCTTTCACAGAGTTCATCAGATAGTCTGTGATAATCAGATTTACTTTACTGGTAGGAAACAAAGTGTCATCATCAAAAGCATCAGGCAGCCCCTCCACAAAATTGATAAAGGGTTATTTACAAAGCAGTTTCTTATAGAGAGGTTGCCAGGAACTATAAGATCACACAATAGTCTCAGGCATGACAGACAATGTTTGGCATTATTCAACACATTTTTTATAAAGTAACTTTTCCTACAATTGCTGGGCCCCATGAGAATTGCAGAAAAGGGGTGTTTCCACCTCCGTATCCATTTTGAAAGCTGTAGGGCAGGGCTTTAAACCCTTCTCCTAGGACCCTCTTGTTGTAAATTACTTCCTGTGTTTTCTTAAGGGGGTTTTGTCTCTATTTGCCACTGATTTCTGTTCCTTACGATAGAGGGCTGCTGCACCTGTCTTTTTTGAAGTGTTTTCTCGCAGGCCCGTGCAATAGTCCAGGACTAGATCTTTCTGACTGTCAAAGTTGATCTTTTCATAGGGTAGGTCTTCACTACCCGCCGGATCGGCAGGTAGCGATCGATCTTTTGGCGATCGATTTTTCACGTCTCATTAAGACACAATAAATCAGTCGCCAGCGGCGCCCCCGTCGACTCTGGAGCTCCAGCTTGCTGCGAGGCACAAGTTGGAGTCGACGGGGGAGCATGATAACAATCGCCGCTTCCATGAGGATTGCAGGTAAATCGGCTGAAGATACGCCGACTTCAGCTACGTTATGCTACGTTATCCCTCCCCCAAGTGAAGACCAGCCCACAGTTTGCTATGTTCAGGGTAATACCTTTGACTTTCATGTGGGCCTTTTCATATGTTTTCGGGCCTGCCGACACAAACTCGGTGATGTGTTGATCTGGCGGGATCTCGCTTGTGAGGTCCCCTAAATAATCCCCCAGAAAGGGATTCCAGACATCCTCCCTTTTCACAAATATCACCGAGTCAGTGTTGTGGTACCTTGCAACCTGTTCTTGCAACCTGTCTAGGAGGTTGTATAGTTCGAAACAGGCTGTGAAAACATTGGTATTGCCAGAGACAGACGACGGATCTTTTCAATGCTTCCAAGACACTCAGACTGTTTCATCATCGATAAAGAGCATCCCAAGGCACGAGAGGCTGGAGTAACTGGGCTCGGTTTAAAAAGCCTACAAGCTCCCTCTATGTTTCTTTCATTGCCTCCTACTCGTGTTCCCAAAGAATCCTCACTACAAAACCAAGTCGTTTCAGATAGTCAGTCTTGAGCTGCGTCTTGTAATAAAGAATCCCAAATGTTGTCCCTGTCATAGGGTTTTGTGCTTTTTCACAACAGGGGTCACAACCGTGGAAAAATCACCCATTAAACTCCAAGGCCATGCGTATCACCGGTAACTCCCCCAAGCCACGATCGCCTTCCTCCTCCAGAGTGGTGGATGACAAGAGGCCACCATGCTCATCGGAGTGTCGCATGAGCGGTGTTATACAGCATGGCCAGAGGGGAGCAGGAGAGTGTCAGAGAGGAGCCTTATACCCTGTAGAGGGAAGAAAGTTTGCTATAGGTTGGTGGGAGCACCTGGAGCCAATTAAGGCACCTGAACCCCCTGCTTTGCTCAGACAGAGGAAGGGGTTGGAGCGGAGTGGGAGCAGAGAGGAGTGGGAGCAGAGAGCAGTGAGAAGGTGTTGGAGCAGAGTGGACTGGAGTTGGAGCAGAGAGCAGTTTGAAGGAGTTGGAGCAGAGTGGATTGGTGTTAGAGCAGAGAGCAATTTGGAGGAGTTGAAACAGAGTGTTCGGTGTTGGAGCAGAGATCAGTTTGTAGGGAAGCAGAGGAGAGTTTGGAGAAGTGCTGTGGTGGGCTAAGAAGACCAAGACCCTAGGTAAAGGGACAGCTGGCTTGTGCAGAGGGAGGGCAGGAAGCTCCACAAGCTGGAGGGCAGGAGAGGCAAGTAGCCTAGGGGAAGGAATCACTAGTTCAAGTGGTTTACTGCTATCCCTAGGGCCCCTGGGCAGGGACCCGGAGTAGAGGGTGCGTCCGGGTCTCTCCCTCTCTACTCCCCGACTCTAGGATACTAGTGGGGCAGTTAATACGCTGTTCAGGGGCAAGAAATGGTGCCCTGACACCCCCCCCTCAAGAAGAGAAAGCATGGGACCCATCATAATAGTGCCGGCAATTTGCCACAGCGGTTGGTCTTTGGGTTTGGCTTCTGGCGTATCCATCAATGGCTGGGCCAAAGGGATCCCCTCGGCTGCTCCCTCATCCTCTTTGAATCTGTCACGGATGTAGCGCTTTCTCCATGGATGGTGGAAAACCTCTGGGGCTTAAACAAAATCCAAAGTTCTCTCCGGGGTGATAAAGGAGTCCATGTTTCCTCTCAGCCTTTCCGCAATTTCTAAAACACGTGTCCCAGGTAAGAGATGGCCTCCTCTGCCCAGTGCTGGGAATTATGGGGTGATGGTGCTGCACTCTGATCGGCAGAGGGCATTGGGAGGAGTTCTTAGAGGGGTCACATGACCCTCTTCGGGTGCTTCACCCCCCTCCTGCAACCTGTCCCATTTTGGTCAGATCTCCTCTTGGGGTTCTCCTCTGTGGCCAAAATCCATCGCAATTGGTAGAGGGTGATGGTAGGAGTTCTCAGAGGGATCACACGAACCACTTCTGCATTGGTCACCCCACCCCAGAATTTCCCCCAATTCTTAAAATCTCTCCTTGGGGTGGTCCCCAGTGGCTGAAACTCCTCCTGATTGGCAAGGGGCAGTGAGAGGAGTTCTTAGAGGGGTAAGGAAGACTAGGGGTCTCCAAACTACGGCCCGGGGGCTGGATTCGACCCACAGCGTCGATTTGTCCAGCCCTACGGGCCCCAGCCGAGCAGGCATGTGGAGAAGCTGCTGCTGCCCCCCTGTGCAAGCTGCTGCCAGTGGCCCTGTGGCGGGGTGACCAACCGCCCCCTACCGGAAGGGTCTTGGAAAAGCCCCAAAAGGGGTTTGAAACAGCCAGGGAAGGGACTGTGGCTGGGAGCCTGCAAACTCCCAGGCTGATTGGGAGTTTGGCTCAGCTGTGTGGCCACGCCCCAAACACTGCCCAGCCAGGATATAAGGGCTGGGAGACAGAGAAGCAGTCAGTCTACTCTGTAGTCAGAGGGAGACAGGGCCTGGCTGCAGGGAGCCTTTATCAGAGTATCCAGACTGGGACAGGGCGTGGGCGAGGCAGCTGGGAGCCAGGGAGCCTAAGCTCTAGGGAGAGGGCCCCAGCTTGCTGAACCTAGAGAAGGCCCGACCCACGGGGTACTGGGGATTGCAAGGGGGCGGCCCAGGGCTAGTAATAGAAGCAGCAGGCCAACCCCTTCTTGCCGCTGATGAGTAGCCACGAGACTGCAGTCGGCCTCAGGGAACTGAGGCCAGTGATGACTGGCAGTGGCGGTATCTGAGGCAAGTTGGGGACAGTGGGTGGTGGGTTCCCCCAGGGAGGGGAGACCGTAAGACCAGGGAGGGGCACGGGGCCAGAGTGGAGAAGCGGACGTCGGCCCGGCAGAGGGCGCTCCGGGGTCAAAGAGCTAATTCCCGTGACGACCAGACGGGGGCGCCGCCGGGTGAGTGCACAGGGGTGACTGCCCCCGTAGTAGGGCTGGAGGCGCAAAGGGGGGGTCGCAGCAGCAGCATGGCTGGAGGAGCAAAGGGATGAGTGCCCCTGTGGCGTGGCCAGAGGAGAAAATGGGGCAGAGGATCCTCCAGAAAGTGACCCATGCCCCATGCTGCTTCTGGTCATGTGTCCACCTCAGGGCCGGTGACAGAAATTTTGGGGCCCCCTACTCTGCGCATTTGTGCCCCCCCCCGTCAAGGGCTGGCCCGGCTCTTGCAGGTGGGCAGGGGAAGCACTGCAGCCGGGGGTGCCTTGGGAGCGGTGCGCCCCACCGTCCTCTGCAGCCGCCGGGGCGGGGGAGGCGATGGAGCCGGGGGTGCCTCAGGGCGGCTCCTGGGGGGGCACGGGAGGAGCAGCGACTGAAGGGCTCGGGAGGCAGCCGGCGGCGGCGCCGGACACAGCCGGGGAAATGCGGTGTGGTGCCCAGGGGGGACGACTACGAGTAGAGCTGTGTAGCCCTGAAGTCCAGGGCCCGGTACAGCTCTACCCATTGTACCCCCCTGTCGCCGGCCCTGGTCCACCTTGACCCCAGAAGTAATATTGCCATGTGACGGTGCTGTTCCTGGTGACACCCCATGGGATGGGATTACTGGTGACTGGTGCGCAGGGTTTATGGGGCCAACAGAGGGGTTAACATTTGATTAATGGGAGAGCCCTTATAGTATTCATGACCCTTGGCGCTACAGCTTTAGACCAACTTTGCTGTCCTCAAGCATCGTACCAGCTTTACAGTAACATTGCCGTTCTCAAGCTTTATCCCAGCCTTACACCAGACTTAGACCAACTTTGCCGTCCTCAAACTTTATACCAACTTGATACCAGCATTGCCGTCCTCAAGCTTCATACCAGATTTAAACCATCTTAATACCAACTTTGCCGTCCTCAAGCCTTATACCAGCCTTATACCAACTTTGCCATCCTGAAGCCAGACTTGTCCACTCTCGAATGGGAAAAGATTGCAGGAGTCGCTGCTAGTCCCGGGCATGTCCATCTGAGTCATGGCACCAAATTGTGGAAGAAAAGATGAGTCTTCACTTGTTACATGCAAAGAACAAGTCAGAAGCAGTTTATTTCAAACAACTGCAAGAAGGTGTCATAGACTATATTGTACTAGTGTAAACGCCCGTGGACATGGGCCAACAGTAACGCCCCCCCTCTCAGCCCCTCCACTCCAAGCGCGCCCCCCACTCAGCCCCCCCCACTCGAAGACCCCCCCCCACTTATTCAGCCTCCCCTCCTCCCCCCGCGGCCCTCCCCCCCGCTCATTCAGCCTCCCCCTCCCCCCATAGCCCCCCGCTCGTTCAGCCCCCCTCTCACCCACTCTAAGGCCCCCGCTCGCTCAGCTCTCTCCCGCTCCCCCACTCCAACAGCATCAGCTAGGCCGGACGCAGCTGGCCGTGCCGTGCCCGGGCGCCTCCACCCCGCTGGCCCAGCGCCCCCTTCCCGCGCCCCGCCCGGCCAGAGCCCCCTGCCTGCGCCTATTGCGCCCAGGAACCCTCCCGCCCTAAGCCCCTGATCCAGACCCTGCTTCCCTCTCAGCGGCATACGCAAGAAGGTCTCATAGAATATAGTGTATATAGGAATTGCAAGAAGGTGTCAGAATATAGTGTATATAGGAATTGCAAGAAGGTCTCATAGAATATAGTGTATATAGGAATTGCAAGAAGGTGTCATAGAATATAGTGTATATAGGAATTGCAAGAAGGTCTCATAGAATATAGTGTATATAGGAATTGCAAGAAGGTGTCAGTATATAGTGTATATAGGAATTGCAAGAACGTCTCATAGAATATAGTATATATAGGAATTGCAAGAAGGTCTCATAGAATATAGTGTATATAGGAATTGCAAGAAGGTCGTCATAGAATATAGTGTATATAGGAATTGCAAGAAGGTGTCATAGAATATAGTGTATATAGGAATTGCAAGAAGGTCTCCTAGAATATATATAAAGTTTTGAAGCATGAGCTTTCGTGGGCTAATACCCACTTCGTCGGATGCAAGCATCCGACGAAGTGGGTATTAGCCCACGAAAGCTCATGCTTCAAAACTTTATAGTTAGTCTTTAAGGTGCCACAGGACTTTGTTAACTCTGCTATTCCAGACTAACACGGCTACCACCCTGATCCTAGAATATAGTGTATATAGGAATTGCAAGAAGGTCTCATAGAATATAGTGTATATAGGAATTTCTTCTTACTTTAGGAAGTGTATTAAACTTTAGTGTATCAAGTTCCCTGGTATCATCCAAAACCTTTTGTGTTCCAAATTGAATAAAACAAGTATTTGCATTTTAATTTAACCCTTCTATTTGGTTTTGAACTAGGCTGTCCTATGAAAAATTAAACACAACAGTTCTAGCCACAAGACAAACACCACACAGCAGGATATAGAACACAAAACACAATCCCTATTGTGCCAATAAATGCATGGTATATTGGCATCAGTTTTTTCTGATTTTCTGAAAGACAGAAAGAACATATGTCTACCTCTCTGGGGCAGTCAGTCATTGCTTAAAATATACTTTTTATACGAATACCCTTATTGAATGCAGGCAAGACAGAGGAATTACCCCCATATTTTCTTGTTTTTGTTTCATAGGCAGGCCAGGTTTCAGTGGCTTTTACCTTATCAGTTAGGTAATTTGCATTAACACAGACACTTTCCTGCTTGCTTTTGGATCCAGAGCTATTCAAAACTTAAAGACTCTTCCTTAAAAGGGACACCATTGACCTTTACCAGAATTTTGATTGTCTTTTACTTTTAACTTCTGCTTTTGAAACACACAGCGATTTGAAAAGGGAAAACACCACCTATTATAGTTCCTTCCAGCCTAATAGGATTTGAATTAAGTAGAACTGTATATTTACATTTTTCTATCCATTTGGGGTGATTAAGTTCCAATAAAATCCCTTATGTTCCTTTAGCTAATTTGACTAAATGTTCACAGCCAAAAGATTCCAGTCAAATAATCTTTTTGCCTGGATTTATTTAGACACATTTCTTTGGAAAAGGGCCCTTTTGTCTTCAGAACAGCTGCAAAGAAACCAAGATTTTTTTTTCTTTAAGCATTTTACAAAATTTGACTGCTACATTTCCTCCAGCAATTATAGAGTTAACTTTTTACTCCCTCTCTCTCCCCCCTTAAATTACTTGTTTATCTCCCAACCCAGCACCCCAACCATTTTGATTTACCAGTTTCCTAAGTCTGTAATTACTGCTTGTCTGGGCCCGATCCTGCTTTTTTTTTTTTGCTGAACCATCTTTTTCAATGAGCACCAGCTTTGATTCACTACCAATTTAGCGAGGGGGGGGCTTTTTAACTAGCCCCCCCTCTTTGGGTCTCTTTTTAAAAACATTTTTACTCACAAGGGCTACCTGAGTCCTTCCCTGTGAGGCTTCTCACCTGGGCAAAATGCATGGCCGATTAGTGTTTTAACTGTCCAATTTCCTCTTTATGGCAGGCATGCTACTCTTGCGGCTTATGCTGAACACAAATGGTTAATTTTTTTTGACATGGCCTGAAGGACTGGTACTTGCTTAGCCAGTGCTTTCAGGCGGGTGCATTCTACTTTTTCTGCCTGTAAGTCCAGGTTCAAGGCTGAGACCACAGGATCGTAGGGGTGGAGATGAAGAGTGACTGAAGTTTAAAACTTCATTAATCAAATAAAACAGCAGCGAATGTGGGGACTACTTCCACGTCACTCAAAGGAAAGAAAAAGCATTAGTGCTCAAACCCTGACTTACTGTCATATGTACTAACATGCTGCCCGGGCTAACCATCCCCGTTTGTAGGGAAGACCCAGAGAGAGAGGCGGACGGGAGGTAGCGGGAGGTTATCCTGTATACAGATTGTCCAGAGGTACACTGCACAAATTTCCAACTTGCTTCCGCTCTTGGGAGGGTTGTTTTACACTCTGGGCTCTCTTGGGGCAGCTCTTTCAGAGACCTTTGCTCCGTATTTCAGTCCAGGATAGCTGACTGTGGCCTCTTTATTGTCCCCAGACCTACTACCCCTCGGTGGGACCTTCACTTAGTATTATCCTGCTTAACTCAACAACCATTTGAGCCCCTAGCCACTCGCTCCCTCTTGCACCTCTCCAGGGCATTGCTTTATTATACTGGCTTCTATTTAACAGAAAGTGAACTTGATTCCTTCCCCCAATAGAAGTTAACGTGATTGTTTCTCCAATAGAGAGAACAGCTTTCCCCCAAGAGAAGCCTTTCCCCCCTGCTTCCCCTTGTTTCTCCCCTTCCTGACTCTCTTTCACCGAAAGAGGGATTTTTAAAGTCCACTGGAAGCCCTTAATTGGACTCAGGTATAGAGAATTAGCCTGAGGTACCCTCTTTTTAGTTCCTAGGGAAAGGGCTTTCATCATTCTAGGGCTGATCTACCAGCCTTCCAGTCTCTTATAGCTGTGGGGCACACTCGGGAAGCGCTGCCTCCACAGCATACTTTCCCTTTCCTCCTCATCCCCATGGAACTTCCAGCCAGGGGTGCTCCCCAGAGTTCCCGTTCCATAGGCAAGAAGGAGGGTAAGTGGGGCAGCAGGGTGCTGCCAGCTTCTCCCAACCAAACCCATGGGGCAACAAACTGCAGCAACTTGCATAGTAACTCAAAGCCCTGAAGTCTTTCTGAGTGAGGTACCAGGGTACCTGTGTTAATGGGCCACATTCAATAGAGAGGAGATGGCCTGCAGTGTCAAACCAAGGAATCGCAGCATGGACTCCCCTCGCTTTTGATGGAGTTCCCTGAAATGTGGGCATGCAGTGAGGGCAAACTCTGTGTGGAGGAAGGGGGCAAATCCCACTTTCCCACAGGAAATTCTGTAAGGGGATCTCTGCAGATTCAAGTCTCCTAGCTAGGTTTTTCTGCATAAGGAATGATTGGAGGCTTATTGGATCCAATTAAAAATAGCTACAATTTTACAGTTTCTCTATAAATTTATTTATACATATTGTCACGGAGTGTGTGTGTGGGGGCGCGCTCGGACGCCTGGGTCCCCGTCCCGCGGGGAGGAGGGGGGGTGCGCTCGGACGCCTGGGTCCCCGTCCCACGGGGAGGGGGTGCGCTCGGATGCCTGGGTCCCCATCCCGCGGGGGAGGGCACGCTCTGACGCCTGGGTCCCTGTCCCGCGGGGTGCGGGGGGGCGCGCTCGGACGCCTGGGTCCCTGTCCCGCGGGGAGGGGGGGCGCGCTCGGACGCCTAGGTCCCCGTCCCGCGGGGAGGGGGGGCATGCTCGGACGCCTGGGTCCCCGTCCCACGGGGAGGGGGGTGTCACGGAGCGCCCGGGCGATGGACTGGAACTGCTCCCTAGGAAGCCAGACCGGACTCCGGGTGGAGGGCCCCTTCTCTGTACACAGCCTGTTTCCCAGGCCAGGAGCTTCAGGGGTCCCCACTTCCACCTTCCTGGGTCTGACCTCGGAGCATTCAGCACCTTCTGCCCCTCCGTGTGCTTCCCCCAGCAAGCCCGCCTGGGCGGGGTCCTGGGGGAGCCCGTGGGTTCTGCACCTCAAATCCACAGTCAAACGTGACTCTCAGCCAGCCAGCAGAATAGACGGTTTATTTGAGATGTCGGGAACACCATCCAACTCACAGCTTCTCAGTCTCAACAGGGCCCCTCCTTCAGGCCCTTCTGGGGTGCTAGAAGGTGAGACCCAGATTCTGGGCTCCTGCTTCTCCCCCAGGTTTATTCGATGACTTCTATCTGGTCTAACACAGACCATGCAACGAGCGAGCGTGAGCCCTCAGCCGGATCCATCTTGGGGCCAGAGAGTGAGATAACTCCTCTGCCCTTCCCAGCTAGACCCAGACTGACTGACCCCCCGCCAACCCCTCCCTGCTCTCCTTTGTCCCTTTGCTTGATTTCCCGGGCTGGCGGTATCACCTGACCTCTCTCCAACACCTGGGGTCAGATTACAGCATCAGGGATGCCTCCTTGAGAGGGGAGGGCATTGCCTCTTTGCTTCCAGTTTCAGCCCTTATTTCTTAAGAAAGGCATAGGGGAAACCGAGGCGCACACCCACGGTACTCCCACTTCGTCACACCCTCGTGAACTCATCTCCCCCTACGGAAGCTGCTTGCTTATCTTATGGCCTCGGTGTACCCTCCCCCTCATCCCCTGCTCCCGGCTCCCGGTCCAGTACAAAGCTGCCTTCAAACAGGTGCAGGGCTCCGAGATCGGCTCCATCGATGAATTCGGCCTGACCCAGCTCTGCCCCCCGGGGGGTCTTGTGCAGAACCGAGGGCTGCTTTGGCTCTCCCTGTGCTGGGAGAGGTCAGGGCACTCCGAGGGGGGACTCATGGGAGATGATCTCTGGCAGCAACTCACCGTGTCTCTGATCAGGGGCCGTTTATCCTCTTGCCCGGGTGGGGGCCGGGTGAGCTCCAGGCTCTCCCCTCGCTCAGTGCTGTAGAGGGATGAGTCTGGTTTTGATTCCGTCCCCCCACCTGCAGCCCTCATTAAGAGCCTTTATCCTGCCCTGAAGTGGGAGGAGTCTCCTGACTAGCCCCTCCCCCTCTGGCTCTTCCCTCCAGGCTGTAGACGCTGAGCGGGATGTCGGCTTCTAAGTTAGAAGCAGGCAGGGGCAGCTCAGGCCTTCCAGTTTGAGAGGGCCCCAAGCTGAGCGCCATTACACTCTGCTGCACAGGGTTGCAGTGCCACTCAGGTTCAGACCGGCCACCCTTCCATCATGACTGGGCCAAACCAGAGGGGCACTGCAACGCTCTACATCACATCGCAACACCCGGAGGAGAGCTGGCTCTAGACCCACGGGACAGGAGTAGCCACTGTGGCAGACCCAGGGCAGACAGCTGCCAGGAAGGCCTGCAATTAGAAAGCTTACCACAAGGGAACCGGGTCCAGCTGAGCAGGGCTGCCACAGCCAGAAGCAGGGCCAGCTGAGGCCAATTAAGGAGGCTGTCAGAGCCCTTGAAAAGAGACTCCTCCCCAGAGAGGCTTGTGGGAGTTTGAGGAGTGAGGTTGGAGGCAGAGTGTGTTTGAGGAGTGAGTTTGGAGGCAGTAGGAGATAGAGGAGCGAATTTGGCGAAAGTAGAGGGGTGTGAGGGGCGAGTTGGAAGAAGCAGGGGCAGAGAGGCTGCTGACAAGTAGGAGAAGAGAACTAAGGGTCCCTCCCAGGGGGGACCTAGCCTTCCTAGCTTGCAGGAGCCTGACCCTGAGAGAGGAAGAAAGGGAGTAAGCTGCTAAGGAGCAGCAGGAAAAACCGGGTCTGGTGCAGTCTGGTCAGGGTGCCAGGGCCGCAGCAGCCCCCCAAAGGACTTGAGTCAGGGGAGCAGAGGAGCCACCTTGTCACACGTGGTGTCAGAGGTGGGATAGAGAGTAAATAGACTTGGTGGCCAGACCCTTCTCCCCCCAAGATGGAAGAGGTGGTGAAGGCCCTGGTCCAGGCCACTGCGGCCCAGCAGGAAGCTGTCAGGATCCAGCAAGAGACCAACCAGTTGCTGATAACCCAGGCAGCCCAGGACCGAGCCACCTTGCAAGAGGTGGTGCGGCAGATGAAAGCCCTGAGCACCATGGGCCGTGGGGGGGCCTGACGACCGGCCACTACGGGCCAGCCATTTCCTGCAGAAGATGACGTCAGGCAACGACACTGAGGCCTACCTGCTCGCCTTCGAGAGAACGGCCCTGCGTGAGGCTTGGCCCCGAGGACAGTGGGCAAGCATCCTGGCCCCTTTTCTCTGCGGGGAGGCCCAGAAGGCCTATTTCGACCTGGCGCCTGAGGCTGCCGCGGACTACCCCCAGCTGAAGGCTGAGATCCTGGCCAGAGCGGGAGTGACTCCAGCCCTGCGGGCCCAGCAGTTTCACGAGTGGAGATACGAGGCCGGCAAGACCCCGAGGACTCAGCTATTCGACCTGATCCACCTTGCCCGGAAGTGGTTACGGCCCGAGACCCACGGCCCGGAGAAGATGATAGAGATCCTGGTACTGGACAGGTATATGCGGGGGTTACCACCTGAGCTAAGGGGGTGGGTCCGAAAGAACGATCCCCCCTCCTACGACGAGCTGGTAGCCCTCGTAGAGAGACACCTTGCCTCCCAGGAGTTGTCACGGACTACCACGGAGGGGCTGCGGGCAACCAGAAGGCCGGCCTCCAGACCAAAGCCCCGGATGGCCAAGACCCCAAGCCGCTATAGGGAGGAAGAAGAGGAGGCTGGGGGATGGCCGGAGAGCTTGGACAGACTTGGGGACCGGGGGAACGGGACTCGGGGGGTAGGGCCGAACAGCCCGAAAACTGGGGGGCTGTCCCAAGCCGGGAGGCGCTGTTACGCTTGTGGGGAAATGGGACACCTAGCCGCCCAGTGCCCAAACCGGGCCGAACCCATGGAATGTGGCCTGGGGGGTATGGGGGATCCGTGCGACCTGGTGAACCAAGTGGGGGTTGCGATGGCTCCCCATAGATATACCCGACCCGTTAAAATGAATGGTATTAAGACCACCGCGCTAGTGGACTCAGGGAGCGCGGTCACACTGGTCTCCGGGATGTTGATCAGCCAGGACCAGCTGTCCCGGGCCAAGCGCTCGGCAGTATCCTGTGTACATGGGGATATTAACTACTACCCCACAGTCTCTGTAAGCCTAGACGTCCTGGGACACCCCACGAAAGTAGTGGTGGGCGTAGTCCCGAGGCTCCCCTACCCGGTCCTCATTGGACGAGACTTCCCTGACTTTGACAGCCTGCTCCCCGGGCGGGGGACAGAAGGAGTTAGTGCCGGGGTCCCGGAGGTGACGCTGAGGGGTCCCGGGGCACCAGCTTTCCGGGAATTTGACCCGGAATTATTCTCTGTAGGCGGGGGGTCCCGGAAGTCTCGGAGGGAGAGGAGGGCAGCCAAGGCGTTAGGGACGAAAATCCTCACCCAATATAGGAGGGCTGCACTAGTGGGAGAACGAGGGAGCCCCCAAGGAAGGAGGACCAGGCGAGAGGGAGGGGAGACCGACGCCGGGCCTAGTGCCCCCCAGGCGGTCCCCGAAGGAGAGGCAGAGGTAGAGACCCCGGAGTTGGGGCCAATTGGCCCGGCTACAGAGAATTTTGGGCAGGATCAGGCCAACGACCCACTCTACCAAAATATCCGTAGCGAAGTGGTGGAGGTAAATGGGGTCCCAGTAGAGGGGAAAAGTAAGGGCCGAGGGCCGTACTATATAATCAAGGGGGACCTGCTGTATAGGGTAGTCCCGATGTCCGATATGTTGGTGGAGCAACTTTTGGTGCCACGGAGACTACAGAGAGGCGTATTGGACCTGGCTCACAGCCACCTCTTCGGGGGCCACCTGGGGGTGGAGAAGACCCTCGATCGGGTCATGAAGAGGTTCTTCTGGCCAGGGGTCCATGCAGCGGTCCGGCGGTACTGTGCCTCCTGCCCGGAGTGTCAATTGCACGCCCCCCGGCCCCACTTGCGGGCCCCTTTAGTGCCCCTCCCCATCATTGAGGTCCCATTCGAGAGGATCGCCATGGACCTGGTGGGCCCGCTGGAGAAATCGGCCCGAGGCCATCGGCATATACTGGTGGTGCTGGACTATGCCACCCGGTATCCCGAGGCTGTGCCCTTACGGAACACACTGTCCAAAACCATAGCTCGGGAGCTGATACAGATCTTTGCCCGAGTAGGGATACCAAAGGAGATCCTGACTGACCAAGGGACCCCCTTTATGTCCAAATTAATGAAGGACCTTTGTTCCCTACTCCGTGTGCGGACCATAAGGACGTCGGTGTACCATCCCCAGACTGACGGCCTGGTCGAACGGTTCAACCGGACGTTGAAGAGCATGCTGCGGAAGGTAGTGAGTCGGGACGGAAAGGATTGGGATACCCTACTCCCCTACCTCCTGTTTGCTGTAAGGGAGGTGCCCCAGGCCTCCACGGGATTTGCCCCGTTCGAGCTGTTGTATGGACGCCACCCTCGGGGCATACTCGACATCGCCAAGGAGGACTGGGAAGAACAGCCAAACCAAGGGAGGAATGTCATTGAACATGTAGCGCGGATGAGAGAGAGGATAGCCCAGGTCACCCCCATAGTGAGGGAACACCTCGAGAAGGCACAAGAGGCCCAGAGGACATATTACAACCGCCAAGCAAGAAGCCGGAAGTTCCAGGTGGGAGACCGGGTGATGGTGCTGGTACCCACGGCGGAGAGCAAGTTGTTGGCCCAGTGGCAAGGGCCATACGAAGTAGTAGAAGCCGTGGGGGACGTGGACTATAAGGTCCGACAGCCGGGACGCCGGAAGCAGGAGCAGATTTACCACGTCAACCTGTTAAAATCGTGGCAGGAGAGAGACGCTCTGGTGGTTACGCTGGGGGCGCCGCCCCAGGAAGGCAACCCGCCCGGCCAGGTGGGGATATCCCCGGACCTGACCCCGAACCAGCGAGCGGAGGTGGTCCGCATGATCCGGCGTAACCAGGACGTGTTTTCAGAGACACCGGGCCGGACTACTGAAGTGCACCACCACATCCTCACGGAGCCAGGGGTAAAGGTTCACGTCAAGCCCTACCGGGTCCCAGAAGCAAAGAGGAAGGAGATCAGAGCGGAGGTCCAGAAGATGTTACGATTAGGAGTCATTGAAGAATCCCATAGCCAGTGGTCCAGCCCCGTGGTCCTGGTGCCTAAGCCAAACGGCACGGTGAGGTTCTGCAATGACTTCCGGAGGTTGAATGACGTCTCTCGGTTCGACGCGTATCCGCTACCCCGGATAGATGAACTGATTGACCGGTTAGGAGCAGCCCGGTTCATGTCCACCCTAGACCTGACCAAGGGGTACTGGCAGATCCCCCTGGCCAAAGCAGACAAGGAAAAGACAGCCTTTGCCACCCCGGAGGGGTTGTACCAGTATACGGTCCTCCCCTTTGGGTTGCATGGGGCCCCTGCCACCTTCCAGAGGCTCATGGACAAATTGTTGCGGCCTCATAGGCAATACGCGGCCGCCTATCTGGATGACGTGATCATATATAGCCCAGACTGGGGGACGCACTTGCGGAAGGTAGAGGCCGTCTTAGACACCCTGAGGAAGGCGGGGCTGACCGCAAATCCACCCAAGTGCTCGATCGGACTGGCAGAGGCCAAGTACCTTGGCTATATAGTAGGGAGAGGCGTAGTAAAGCCCCAACTTAACAAACTGGAGGCGATCCAGAAGTGGCCCCGACCAATCCGAAAGAAACAGGTCCGAGCGTTTCTAGGGTTGGTTGGGTATTACCGACGATTCATTCCCCATTTCGCCACCCGGGCCTGCCCGTTAACTGATTTAACGAGGGCCCGGGGCCCAGACATCGTAAAGTGGTCGGACGCCGCCGAGACAGCGTTTGGGGACCTGCGGACCACCCTCTGCACCGACCCGGTGTTGATAGCCCCAGACTGGAAAGAAGAATTTATTTTACAAACAGACGCCTCTGAGGTAGGGCTGGGGGCGGTGCTCTCCCAGATGAGGGATGGAGAAGACCACCCAGTCCTATTTCTCAGCAGGAAGCTTTTGCCCAGAGAACGGAAATATGCCGTGGTGGAAAAGGAGTGCCTGGCGGTGAAGTGGGCCATAGAGAGCCTCCGTTATTATCTACTCGGTCGACGGTTTACCCTAGTTACGGACCATGCCCCGCTGAAGTGGATGCACCAAAATAAGGACAGCAACGCAAGGGTTACAAGATGGTTCCTCTCCCTACAGCCCTTCCACTTCCGCGTGCAACATCGGTCCGGCCCCCTGCATGGGAATGCAGACAGGCTATCAAGGATACACTGCTCCGCGACCCAAGTAGCCCAACCCCATGGTGTTGCGCAGGGGGGGGGATATGTGGCAGACCCAGGGCAGACAGCTGCCAGGAAGGCCTGCAATTAGAAAGCTTACCACAAGGGAACCGGGTCCAGCTGAGCAGGGCTGCCACAGCCAGAAGCAGGGCCAGCTGAGGCCAATTAAGGAGGCTGTCAGAGCCCTTGAAAAGAGACTCCTCCCCAGAGAGGCTTGTGGGAGTTTGAGGAGTGAGGTTGGAGGCAGAGTGTGTTTGAGGAGTGAGTTTGGAGGCAGTAGGAGATAGAGGAGCGAATTTGGCGAAAGTAGAGGGGTGTGAGGGGCGAGTTGGAAGAAGCAGGGGCAGAGAGGCTGCTGACAAGTAGGAGAAGAGAACTAAGGGTCCCTCCCAGGGGGGACCTAGCCTTCCTAGCTTGCAGGAGCCTGACCCTGAGAGAGGAAGAAAGGGAGTAAGCTGCTAAGGAGCAGCAGGAAAAACCGGGTCTGGTGCAGTCTGGTCAGGGTGCCAGGGCCGCAGCAGCCCCCCAAAGGACTTGAGTCAGGGGAGCAGAGGAGCCACCTTGTCACACCACTGAGAGGTGAGTGCAGGGGGTGGGGCTCACTCTCCAACACCCTGTGTTCCCCCATGAGCCTCCCCTCAATGATCATGTTTTGGAAGGGGGTGGGGAACTCAGTATCAGATTTTGCCCCAGGCCTCCAGAAACCTCAGAAGGCAGGTGCAAATATCAGTTCTCACAATCATTATATGAGGCCAAATTCTGAAGGGAAAACTCTTGTGGCTGCTAATGGGAATTTGATTTAAGTAAGGACGGAAGAAGGATTGATGAGGCTTTTTCCAAAGCTCCATATTAATCATGGGAATTCTCATTTTGCTACTAGGACCTTCCACCTTTAGATGCCACCACAGTAATCAGATAGTTAACTCCTCACATCCTTTCCAATAGATTTTGTATTCCTTTTAAAAACAGATGTTTAAGTGTAGCGCCTTGCAAACAGGACCGGGAACGTGGGAGAACCGCAAAGGGATGTTTTAGTTCAGAGAAGCCTCATCCAAAATTTTAGATGCTTATCTAAGTGGCACAGAAATAAGACTGCAAATCTCACAATATCTCTGAGATTCCCTCCTCCCCCCCCCCGCGCCCTCCGCCCCGGTTCTGGCTTGACTGGAAATATGTGACACACCTTTTCTTCCCTTATATTGATACTGGTATTTACAGATTAATCCGGGAAGTGGAGAAGCATATAAAGGTAGAATGAAAAAATAGTTCAGTGAGAAGATTGTAAGTGGGCTCTAGTCCATGGATCAGGCTTCTAGGAACCACTGTAGTGGCAACAAATAAATAATAAAACAGTGAGTATTTTTATAGGTCTCAAAATGAGATTTGATTTCAAGTGTAGGGGAAGATTCAAATCAGTCTGTATTTTAGCCAAATCCCTTTGCCTATTCTTACGTTACCTATTGAAAGACTCATGCACTTCTCACTATTTTGTGGGTTTCGTTTGCATATTAAAATGTCCCCATTTTGCTCCAGACGCGAAGCATATTTCCAGCTGTTGGAAAGTGACTGGTGTTTGTTTACTACCAGCTTTGCCACCCTACTTTGAAATCAAAACCACTTTCCATTGACAGGAAGGTGAACTTTTAATAGTTAAATACAGGCCTAAATTCAAGGGAGCTGAATGTGTTTGCTGCCTGTGCCACCTGTGCCCCAAGGGAGGATTAACTCAACTCCATGTTGCCAATTGTATGACCGGCTGCCTACTTGATACACAGAGTAACCTGCAGGCTTCAGTCTTCTCACTGGAAGGTGCAATTTCCAGCTTGAAGAGACAAATGCCAAGACTCAGAGTAGCTAATTCCGGTTCTTGTTCTTGTAGCCATGGTGACACTCCATGGGGTTGTCTACACTGGTGCAGCTGCGCGGCTGTACCGCTCAGCGAAGATGCTACCTATGCTGACGGGAGAGCTTCACCTCCCCAAGAGCAAAGGTGGATTAAGATTTACTGGGGCCCTGTGCACAAAGAACATTCCGGGCCATGGTAAGAGCTGCCCAGGGAGCCTAGGTCACTCCACTTGCCCTGGGAGGCAGCCCCCGGAGGCAAGGACATGGGTCGGGGGCTGGTCTCGGGCCCTCCATTCCCCCACCCAGGGCAGGAGGTGGATCTGGGGCTTCGCACAGTGGCCTGGGTTTCCTGGGTGGCTCTTAGCACAACCTAAGGTGACCTATGTCTCATTTTGGCCAAGACAGTCCCCCTTTTAAGCCCTGCTCCGGACAGCCCAACCTTTTTGGCAAAACTGGGCATTTGTCCCTTTTTGCCAAAAAGAGGCTGGGGTGTGGTAGTGCTGGGGATCGGGCTAGCTCTGCCTAGGGATCTTAGGGGGGAGAAGAGGGGCTCTGGCCAGCTTCATGTGGGGGGCAGAAGCTTGGGGAGGCAGAGAGGGAGGATTATGGTCACCCTACCACAGCCAGGTTCTGGCTTCTGGCCTGGCCATAGGTTAGGGCCTCAGGGGGAAGAGGAGCAGTGTGCAGGGGGCCCCAGGGAGAGAAAGGAGGAGCAGGGGGCAGGATCACAGTTCCAGCGCTCCTATGCAGGCCCCCAAATTGGCTGGTTAATCCACCACTGCCCCAGAGGCAGTAGCTGTGTCGCGGGTGAAGCCCTCCTCCCGACATTGCAACATCTCCATGAGGAGTTAGGTCACTCCTCTATCCACATCACTCAGGGGTGTGGATAGAGTAGTTATCCTGACATAGGTTGATAGTGTAGACCAAGCCTCTATTTAATGTGCTTGCTCGATTAGAGCGAGCATGGGTATGTCTCCTCGAGCTGGGAATCGCACCTCCATCTTGAAGTCTAGACATACCCTAAAATCAACAGCCCAGAAGAGGGTTGTAACAAAAGTCTCCCGAGTCTTTTGTTCACAAAAAGTTAATGTCCATCTCCTTCCTGTGGCTTTTTTTCTGCATTGCCACTGCATTCTGCAGGGAACGCAGTTATTCCTATTCAGCACATGCAGTTTCACTCATTTATC